>VXAV01001638.1:59177-77028 GCA_013399715.1 Alectura lathami
CCGGGCGTGCGGTAGCCGTGCGGTGAGGCCTGGCGAGCTGGGGTCGCGGGGCCGCCGGCCTGGCCCAGTGCCTTGGGGCGCTGCCCGGTGAGGGGCAGGCTGCTGTGGGAAGGCCTCGCCCTGTGGCTGTGCTGGTGCCGCTGCTGGGGTGCTCTGGGGCTGAGGTAGCTCAGGGGAGAGCCGGGTGTGTTTTGCGCTGGGCACTGCGGTTATCTGCTGTACATCGTGATCCTACAAGCGCTTGGATTGGCAAGAGCGGTAAACGGGTGGGAACGGGTTGTGTTTATTGCGCTGAAGGCAGGGGCGACTCGCTCCGTGAGCCAGCCTGCAGCCTCGGCGCAGTCCCGCGTGCGTGTGTTGCCGTGAAGAGGTTGGCTCGCACCTGGGGGCCGTGAGCTGAATGCGTGCCTAGGGCCGGTTCGGGCTGAGCAGGCGGGTGCCTGCGCAGGCAGGATCGTGTGGCTGGCTGCGATGGGTGGCCGTGACAGCTCAGCGGCTGTTTCAGCTCTTGGAGGAAGTGTGGCAAAAGAATTTTAAGAGAAATTTCAAGGGGGAGGGAAATAAAGAAGACATCAGTTTAGTTTTCCACTACTTATACCATCATCCTCTCTGTCACCTAAGGCTTTTTTGTGTTAGTTTGCTGTGTGCAAAGAGCCTCCACAGGCAGGGTGTATACAGTGTAAAAACTTTGAGGGGTTACAGGCTGACATGCACTAAAGGAGTGTGCTGGATGTTGTGTTGCTTGGCACTGCTGAAAAAAGAAGCAGGATCTCCGTGGGTTTTGTCGTTGTCACACCCTCCGAATATATTTATTGTTCTGTATTGCATGGAGGCACTTGGGAATTCTGCCAGACTGATCCAAAGCCGCTGTGCTGTGGGTGCCAGCAGCTCCTGCTGGTGGGCTGGGCACCTCACGGTTGGGGAGGACCGCGCGCCCCAGGCAGTTCCACTCCAGCAGGTGGCAGGGCGCTGCCCTGCCTTTGGATGGGTAAGCTCTCGTGCAGGGTGCAGGTTGTCTGCTGCTTCCTGTGATGGGTGGGTGCTGGTGCCTGTGATTTAGTTGCCCTGTTGCCTGTGTCCAGTATTGACCCTGCAGCTTCATCGCATGGATTCAGTGCAAGTTTCTTCTGGAATTTCACTGGCGAGAAGAATGACCATTTGGATTGCGATCCGTTGCTGTACGAGCCACAGGTTGCCTTTAGACAGAGGTTTATCCCCTGCCCCCTCACATGGTCTAGGCAATTTTTGAACAACTGTCCTTTAGACTTGAGCGATGTACCTGGAAAACACCCACGAAGGCAAAGATCCCACTGGGTCCCAGGTGCATGCAGTTGGTGTTGGGCCGGTTACTCAGCTTGGCATCTTTTAAACAAGTGAGTCCAATCCTGGCAGCAGTGGCGAGTCAAGGGATTGCATTCTGAAAGGAAAAGTCTCTGAGTTCTTGACTGATAATGATCTGACATGAGCAAACTGATGTATGTCACATAGTTTGCACTGCCTTTTTCAGATGCAGAATAAATGGTTTGCCAGTTAAATGGGTGAAAATTTTATGTCGTCTGCTTGTTTTCTTTCTATTTAGCCAGGTGGTATAATGGTATTTTTTTGAAGGTTCTAGACTGAAAAAAAATGTTCATGTTTGGTTGTGTGTGTTGTGTAACCCTGGGGACACTCAGGTGTGTGAAATGCAAAGTACAGCAGCTGACAGACTGCACGCGTGCAAGGTTACAGACTGTCAAGATTTGTGTCCTGGTGGCACTGCAGGGTAGGTGCACGAGGAGGTCATGCCCCTACGCTCCTTGCAGCAGTGTTTTTATTGTTAGAAGATGCTCCGTGCAGTGCTAAGGCTGGACAGAAGCTCCCTGACAATGTGGGAAGGGAAGCCACAGTTTTCAGTGTGCCCAAGGTTGACCAAGCCTCAGGCCCACAATGTCTTTTTTTTTTTTTTTTTTTTTCCCCATGGATATTCTAACAGAAAGCTAACAAGGGTGTGTTGATCCGAGTGTCACGTGCGTGTTTGAATCTCTGGTGCGAGTTCCGGAATGAAGCGGGCGGGAGGTGGAGGACTGAGTGTGCTCACTGCTTTGCTCCTGGCTGGGTCAGCTGAGCCTGGCCCTGACCACAGACAGGGCAAGGGTCTGCCCGAGCTGCTGTCTGCCGTGGCTCTCTCCTGCCTGCCTCTGAGCTCTGGCAGGGTTTGTGTTAGTTCCAGGTGACACACCTTGGGGTCTCCTGCGGCACAGCAGCGCGCTCACCGTTACGAGAATCCTCGCGCACGTGCTCCTCCCGGCACCAGGGTGGGTCTGTGCGGGCAGCGGCTGCAGCAGGACTCGCTGAACAGCGTCTGCTCGTGGGGCTGGCCTAGTGACAGGGAAAGTCACCCTCTGGAACCTGAGGTGTGGAGGTGGTGCTGGGCTTGTGAAACGGGATGTGTTCGGGGTGGTTGTTGCCGTGAGCTGTCACAGGTCCTGGTAACTGAATGCCTCTGCAGCCTATAGACGTTGTGTGCATTCGTTGTTTTCTGCAGCTGCCTAGAAGGTCCCCGTTAGCAAAATGCAGTTTCCTGTTTCTGCCTTTATGACATCCAGAGAATGTAATTGCATGAAGTGAAAAGAAAAAGCTGTCTGTACAGCCTGATCCTCATAGGTCATGGAACAAGCGTGGCCAAACAGAGGGCTGACATGAAAGGCGACTTTTACTTTTCTCCCTTGCTCCTCCATATGCTCGTTTGTAGAACAGCAGATTATGAACAAGAACATCATTTAATCCTTGCCTCTAGCAGTCATCTTGGTGCGTACTCTGCAGCTCTGGTTGAGAGCATATGAATCCCAAGTCTCGTTTTGAGAGAGATGGGGGAATTTTCTCTTCATCACACGGTCCCTCCGGTGCTCTCTCAGCATCAAACATTTGTGTCTTGTGGGATGTAGACTTCATCTTTCCGGAATGTGTAGGGAAAGTGCTAACATGTGGTGCTCAAAGTTCAGGGACTAGGCAGAGCGCATCGGCCCCCTCCCCTCCACATACAATCTGGGGGGAGAACACCGACGGAGGAGCACTGTGAGTTAGTCTGTTCGTTTTGCCATTGGGGTTTGTTAGCTGTAATTCAGTTAGAGGCACGGTGATGGACGTGTGTGTATGCTGGGGATGGCGGCTGCTTGAGATCCAGAGACTTAGAATTATAGTTGGGAAATTGCTTGTGCAGTCTTGGGTGAGGTTTGTATTGCTGGGCTAGAAGTGACATCGTTCTCCATTTGGTTTTGAATAGATTCCTCTCTGTTTCCAATTATGTTTCTCATTAGAGTAATATCTGATTTCCCATGGCAGTTTAAAAATAATGCAAAGTCTGTAAAAAAAGAAGCTGTCAAGATGATTGAGTAATGTTTTCTCTTCCACTGTTAGATTGCAACCTTTCTCCATCTTAATTGTCGGTATGGACCTAGCAGCTGCAGGAGTGGTTTCCGTGCTCACGTGGGTCACGGTACGGCAGGTTTCTTGGGGCTGTTTCCATTCTCACCCTAGCACACAAACCGGCCCTCAGCCACGCGGCTGTTACATTCCCACCCTAGCTGGAAGAGAGAACACCTCTCCCCTGTGTAAATCTCAGCTCTCTGTCCTGCTGCTGTCCCAGCCAGGCAAACCTGCTGCCTTCCCAGCTGGGCTAGGGCCTTTTGCAACAGAAGGTTTTTCCCAACCCAAGGGTGTTTTCCTGCCGTTTGGAACTGAGGTTTGTGGCTCAAGGGATGGCTGTCTGCATAACCTGTAGCAGACTTCGGGAGAGGAAGGCAGATCTGGACGTGCCGTGGTCGTGGGGGGTGTTCGGGCAGTCTGTGGGGAGGCTGAATGCAGAGCTGTCTCCACGGCTGCCAGCTCAGACAGCTCTGGGGTCTCAGAGGCAGGCTGCAGTGTCCTCACCTCTCTCTGCATAATTTGGCATGGCTGAGTGCAGCTGCCGCAACAGCTTTGCCGTGTGTTTTTTTGGAGCATGACCTCAGGCATGCCACTGCCTGAGGTGTGCTGCTGCCACGTGTGTGGTTTCCTCTGGAGGTGTGGGAGCGGGGTTTGGAGCTCGGGGATCTGACGAGGGGTAGCATTCCCTTTCTGCTAAGCATCTCTGATGTGCTGCAGCAGTAGAAGAGGTCAGAACAGCGTGAATCTGTGGAGCCTGCCAGAAGATGTGAGATTGCAGATAAATACACGTGTGAGCTCAGAGCGGTGATGTGCTTTGCAGCGTCAGGTGCGGGGTTGTGAGTACGTGGCAGGTCATGCATTCAGGCTGTTGCAGATGGTTCAGGACTACAGGCTGCTGCTTTTTCTAACAGCTGTGTTGTAGTAATAGTGCTTTTTTATTTTTCAAGTAGGATAACCAGTAAGCATTAGGTACCAGTTACTTAATTACAGTAAACCTCTTTTGTGTTTCTAGAAAACCATTTGCTGTCAAAGGGACCAGGAAATTCTGCTGGTTGAAAAAATTTCTGCAGTGCTCCTCCCCTGGGTTCCTCTTTACTTCTCCCCACTGATCTTGTGGGGAGATCCGCTTTTGATCCGCTGATCCGCTTTTGATGCTTTTAGGCTCTTCTTTGTTTTGATGCTTTTCTGGCTGATCTGCAGAGCAGCTGGCGCAGCTGGGGGATGCCAGGGTGCGAGGTAGCAAATTAAACAGATACAAGTGAAGTCTTCTTCAGGCTTTCAGGAGTTTTTTTTTTCTGTTGCAAGATATCCTTGAGGCTTGACCAGCCCTGGAGAAGACTAGATGTCTACTTAGTAACAACCATCACAGTTCAAGCAATGAATTTTTTTAAATACACTTTTTAGATGTAAACTGCACTGCTCTGAGTCGCAGGTGGGTTTTTGGCAGAGAAGAATTAAGACTGACCCATAAGCTGCTTGTTCTGTGTCTGCCTGTGGATGAACTTTGGCACCTTTCTTTGAAGTAGGTTATAGGGCTGGCTGGGGCTTTTGGTCTGATTTCTCGTCTTGTGTGCTTATTAAAGCCCCTACTTCCAGCTGTGAGAGTCTGTTAGTATCTCAGTGTAGTGAAGAAGTCTCTCGTGGCTGAAGCAGGTGTCCCTTGAAGAGAAGTTCAGGGCTCTTTAGCCTTTTCTGTCTCTTCTTACCTTCAGGGTGTCCAACATGGCCCAAACTGAGAAGAAAGGTGGGCTGCTCCGGAAATCTTCAGCCTCCAAGAAGCCATTGAAGGAGAAAGTTGTGCTGATGTATGATGAGATTTTCACGGTAAGGACTTGGTCACCTCTTCCTCCTCAAGCATTGTGTTAAATTCTCTTTGTGTGGTTGTGCTGGGGGCTCTGTGTGGTGGGCTCTTTTCCCATGGTGAAGGTTGCACAGCGTTCAGGCTGTCCAGCTACCATGCAGAGCTCCCATCATCTGCTCTCCTCCTTAATGCCACTGTAGCCTGGTGTCTGCCAGCACCATTTGTCATCTACAGGATGTCATGGCTGTTCAAGTAGTTCTCAAAAACTAATGCAGAAAGCACAGAGAAACATCTCAATTGAGAGCTGTTTTCTCTTCTGTTTCTGGGAATCTTTGTGGGCAGGATGCTGTACGGTCAGACCACTTGGCCAGCCAGCAGGATGATCCTGGCTCTGACCTACTTGTGGTAGTGGTTTTGTTTAAATTCTGCCTGAATGATTTCTTCTTGTGCACTCTCATTAGCTGCTCCTTTCTCTTTCAGACAGAGGACCCCAGTAAAAGCAACCCTAGGTTTTGGGAGGAGCTGTTTCTCATGAAGGTAACAGGAATTGAACATCCTCTGGTTTGCTGCTGCTGTTCTGCATGCGAGGTGGCAGGCTGTCAGCACAAGGACTTGCTTGTCTGAGGTGTCAGCGCTTGTGTAACATGCACAACCTGCTCCTTAACCTGACAGGTCAACCTGGAATATCTAGAAGGCAAGCTGGAGGCTCTGGATGGGGAAGAGTTGATGAAGATAAAAGATAACATCAACTGCTTGTTCCAGCACTGCATCCAGGCACTGGGCGAGGAGCACCCAATCAGAGTGGTCAATGCATTGCAGGTACCGCAGCCGAGAGATGGGGAATGCTCTCCTGCTTCTGGTGAGGCAATGTGTTTGCCTCTGGTGTCAAGCATCTTGTTGTTATTTCTTTGGTTGTGAGGAGAAACGATGTCTACAGAGCAGTTGCTGCCTCTGGTTGGTGGAGGTTACATATGCTCATAGTCTCCTCAGTGTCTGAGAAACAACAGCTTGTTTCAAAATTCAAGAGGATCTTGTGTTGGAGGATGAAGTGGGTGGCAGTGGAGGGCCAGGAGGGGCATGTTCATGCTACAGGCTGTCACTGTGGGGGCTCAAGAACACTTTGTGTAGCTTTGTCTGTCTTCTCCTTTCTCCTGCTTTCCATTTTGGCCCAATTTTTGAATTTCCTTGTGGGTTAAAAATGAAATGAAGCAGTGGAGAAATCAATGTCAAATTTGTGAAGGAGACTGTCCCTGCTGGACACTTCCTAGTTGAAAGCTGTAAAGAATCACCACCCAGAACAAGAAGCTGTTTTGGGGCTCTTTGTTCCTTACCAATGCTTGCCCTGTGTGGGAGCCTGTCCTCTGAATCTTGACACCTGATGTCAGTAGTTCCCAAGCTGATTCCTAACACTCTGGTGAATGCATTTGTTCCAGCTTTTCTGAACTGTTGAAGTACAGGATGTGAATTTCAGGTTTGGGAGGTCACCTGCAGGAGACATTGGACAGGAAAAATGTGAACAATTCTATTCTTCTCTATTTTTTTTTTTTTCTGACCTCTCAGAATCCAGGATATATTCCTTAGAAACAACAGAGGTAGAGGAGATCAGGCAAAATGTATGGCTTGTAGGCTGGTGGTATTCATGTAAATATCTGGTTTGCTAGTGCTCTGAGAGGGTTTTAGGGCAAGTTCTGCCGTGGAGTTGTAGGTGCTGCCTTACATCTTATCCTCTGAATTTTCCCTTTGCAGACTTTGTGTGCATTGATTCGGGGTGTCCATCAGAAGAACAAATCCACTTCTGGGTTTGACATCATCAACATGCTTGTGGGATTTGATAAGGCAGAGCTTTGTATGAAGGTGAGGTGCCCATGCAGAGAATGTTTGCTCAGCAGCCATGTTGCAGGGGCAGTGTTTTGTGGCCAGGTGTGTCCGACAAGGTACACCTTTGGGGGAAAATACTTCAGCCAGGTATTAAACATAGCTGTCCTGAAGTTCTGGACCTGCTAGCAGCCCAAAGGCATGTTAAATCCTGATGGTTTGTAGTAATGGAGCACTTCCCTTCTTTTCCTTCAATTCCCTGGTGTGCATTTGTTCTGGTTAAGAAATCTTAAGGCCAGAAAAGGCTGTTGCTGACCTCATAGCTCACACTGAACTTTTTGCTAGTAGTCATATCCTTTACCCTCACATTTCCATCAGCACATACCCCACTGCAAACTTGTCTGATGCTCTTTGCTGTAAAAGCACTGAGTTTTGGGGAATGACGAAGAAATTGGTCGTAGAGTTGAATACCTGTTCTGTCTGTCTTTTCTACAAAAAGTAGTAGTATTCCATCTCTCTGTGAAAAACAGTAGTGTTTTGGGAATATATTAAGTAGCTATTTGCCTTTTAGAACTGCATTTTTAACTTCAGGAATAACGGTATTACCGTATTTTTTTTCAAGGCAGGAAAAAGAAGCAAGGTGACTTATAAACCAAAACCAAATTATATTTGTAGAGCTCAGGAATGCTTTGTGAATGACCCCCATTAATGCATGTATGCAAAAACCTCTCGTGCATCTAGGGAGAGCTTGGAGGGTGATCATGGTGTTACACCTGTGGTCATTACCATGACGTGACACGGAGCAGCCCTGTGCACCGCTGGTGTGAATATGGTCTGTGATGTGTAGCTGCAGTAATGGCTCAGCTGCCGGTTCTGGGATAGCATGGCTCTGTGTTGGTACTCTTGAATCTCCCGAAGTTATTTGTGAGAAATACTTCAATTGGATTTAAATGATGTGATTGTTCTTTATTAGAACCTGATGGAGAGCTTGGACTCGCTCCTCTGTGCAGAAGGTTCTGAAAGCCTCAAAAGCCTGTGTCTGAAGCTGCTGCTCTGCTTGGTGACGGTAAATAAATACCAGCTGTATGAGAAGTTGGAATCCCATATAAGCCACATCTTGCCGGATGGAAGTAGCTCAAAACTTGAGCAGAATGCTGCTATGTGAAGCTCTGTGAATGGGGAGAGTGGTCAGCCCAGAACAGGCTTCCTTACTCTAACCACACTACTGATACAGGCTGGCGGACTGCTTCTGCCTCATGAGATAGGTGCCAACTTGGGCAGAAGGGAAGAAAAAGGAATGTAAAAAGTCTCAGATAGTTGGAAAGGGAGCAGGGCTGAGGAAGGACAGGAAGACTGGAGTAGAAGAGTGGTGAGGATGTGAAGAGTGAGGAGCTTGGGGAAAAATGGCCATTCAGTGTCTCTTGGAGATCCACTAAAACTGTCCTGGTTGTGGTAAGAGATAATTGAGTGGGTGTGTGGGGGTCTTTGCTGCCCTGGTTGTGATGGGAAAGTGCTTAGTTGAGCATGAGGGCCCTGCTTTTTCATCCTCTGCCTCCAGTGCAGCAGGCTTTGTAAGCTGCTGGTAGTGTTGTCGTGCAGCTGTGTCAAATGCTAATCTGCAGAAGAAGTGGGGAGCTTAGTACACGGGTCATGCTTTTTGCCAGGGAGGGCGGGGGCAGCAGACAGGACAGGTTTCCCTTCATGTCTAGCTGCAGTGCTAGGCACACCCTTGGCTTGCTGACTAAGCGAGAGATTCTGAATAAATGTGTCCATCTGGCAGTGCACCACTTCTGTTCCTGCTGTGTGCCAGAGGCAGCTCGAGTGTGGTGGGAGGCTTCGAGTGAGATTTTAACTTGTGCTTGTGCTTAGGTGACAGATAACATTAGCCAGAACACCATCCTGGAGTATGTAATGATTAACAGCATATTCGAAGCTATTTTACAGGTAAGTTTTTTTCCTTCTGCTGCAGGGATTTTTCTCCATGTATTTCTTATGTTTGCTTTTCAGCTCTTTCAGTGCAGCATAGCTAACTGGCAGTGTGTGATGCTTCCATTCAGAGCTCAGTCATAGGTTCTATTTTTTGTTTTAAATTCTGTCTTCTTACTTCATTCTGCCGTTTGTAGTCACTAGTGAGTACTTAGGGTATTTTCACTTGAGAAATTTTGTTTGTCCTTAGAAGCTGAATGAATATATGGGCTAGTTTCACAGAAGATTCGTTCCTCAGAGGAACTTGTTTTGAAAGGCAGTCTGGATATATTGATTTTTTTTTTTTTTTTCTGCTTTCCGATAAATTATACTTTTTACAAGTGTACTGTAAACTGGTTTGGGAAAACAGGAAATGTTGCTGATGCACTGAGATACTGTCCAGTGATGCTGAGAAACACATTTGCCTTTTTGTGTACATCCTGCCTTGATAAGCAAGTTTCTCTGTGTGCAACATTTCTTGGAAGCAGCGGCGCTCCCTAAGTCGTAAATGCCCTCTTTCAGTCAGGATGTAATTTGCCCTTGTGCATACATTTCACTGCTGCGCGTGGTCTGGGGGTCACTGCAGGCTTCCTGAAGCAGGCCTGAACAGAGTGATGTGAGCCTGTCTTTGTTTCAGATCCTGTCCAGCCCACTTAGTCGCAGGGAACACGGCTACGATGCTGTTGTCCTACTTGCCTTGCTGGTCAACTACAGAAAGTATGAGGTAAGTATTCTGCTGGGCAACAGCAGCATCTCTTTGTTATTTTGTGCTGGCCTCTGGGCTGTTAAAGAGGCCCACGGTACTGTTTTTAGCAGGACACCTTGTAGCATTTATCAGGGTGTCAGCACAGAGCTACGGAATCTTTGCAAGGCAGTCCTGTTACCCAGCTGTATCAGTCTCTGATGTATGTGCATGATCAAACGCGTGAGATGTGCAGCTCATTTTGTGCGTGCATGAGAAAGCCCCTAGGAGATTCTCATTTCCTCTGCAAAAGTATTCTGGGGAAGGTCCCCTTGGAAGAGTTTCTGTTGTGCAGGACTGGCGTGCTTGCCTCTCTGTGCGCGACGCTATTTATCCATCATCTCCGACGTGAAAGAGTTGTCAGTCGTCTGGGGCTTCAGCCTGGATTCGTGATTCAGACCCTGGCTGGCAGGCTGGAACGTCTTCTTCCCCAGAAGACATGCTGAAGATGTGACCAGAGGATGAACTGAAACATCACGGCTGCAGCATTTCCAGCAGACATGTGTCTCCTCTTCTTTGTCTGATTCCTCTCTGAGAGGCTTTATTCATCTTCGTGTTTTAAATTGGTTGTGGTACTTTGTGATGTATTTCCTTTTTTCTTCCTGCTGTTCATCACCTTGAAACATTTCAGATGTCAAAAACACCTAGTGTTAGCTTTCCTTTGCAGGAGGCATGTTTGAATGATCAGTCTTCATCTCCCCCATCCCCCCAGTTAGCAATATCTTGATCTAAGTAGACAGGTGGAAAATGTGGAAAAGTGCTGGAATATCCTCTCCTCAGCAGAAAAACTGGGTGGGGAGAACATCTGTGGTGTTTGTAATAGAGCTTGTTGTGAATTATGGATAGACCTAGAGAAAAGTTAAGGCAGGGAGGACACTCAGTGACAAGGCAACTCCCGTTCATTCCCATTCCTGTGGATGTTGTCTGAATTCAGAACTCCAGCCGGTTTGGTCTGTGCCGTGGCAGCATGCAGCAGGAGCATGCAGTTTGGTTTCAGTATGTGACCACGAGATAAAACCGATGGGTGGAGTTACTGCTGAGGACAAGCTGGGAAGGCCAGGGCTCTCACTGCAGTAGTTTCACTGCAGCTGGACAACTGAAGATGGAACTGCTGCCTCTGCATCTGAGGGTTATATCTGGCGGTTGCCTGACACTGCCTGTTAGCAGCACCACTGCAGGCAGTGCCTGTAGTAATGCAGTCAGGGTTGTCCTGGAGTGCACTAGGCGCCTTTCATTCACCGTTCTTTGGCCCTTGAAGTCTGTTTGGGGATTGCCTGGTTTTTGGTGGATTGTAGCATCTTTTTGTGCCTTGAATCCTTTGGAGTTCTCTTTTTAGTTAACCGCTGCTGTTGATAAGTTGCTTTTGTTCTGAGCTTCCTGGGTGCTAGATTGTGGTTCCAGTTGCTTAAGCAAACCTAATTAGGCTGGAAATTCGTTAGTTGTGTGTGATTTTGTGTCTGTCTGTAATGTAGATACTAGTGTGTTTTGCAGGAGCATGTTCTTTATATTTTTAGAGTGTGTATTTTCTAGTGTCCCTCCCAATTTTCTGGGGACTGTCTGCCCATGTCTTCGTCACCAGTGTAGCGGAGGTCTTGGTTTGCTCAGTGACTTCTGTTCTAGAAGGAAAAATGATTTGTGTGTCTTCACATGGATCTTTTGGAGAGTTGTCACTGATCTGAAACCTAATCGCTCTCAGAAGTTGTCACAAATGTGTGCTTACTCAAGTCTTCAGCTGTATCTTATGGTTTAACAATCCTCGTCCTGATTTCAGAGGAGGTATTTTCTACCTTGATGCTATGTGAGAGAAACATAAAAGGCTCACTGAACAGGTAGCTACATGGGGAAAAGGGGAAGCTAACTACTCAGAATGATGCCAAGCAAAGCGAACACTACAGTGGAACACTGTTGACTGTGTCCTTCCCTCAGTGTTGTGAGGGATGGCTGCTAGAATGGCAAGCTAAAACATAAAATCAGGCACCAACTTTTAAATAGATGTTTTCACCTAAGTGTTACCAGGAGTCTGTCTTTGCCTCATGTTGAACAAAGTAGACCTGCATGTTGTGTCTCCTGCTAGGCAAAACTGAAAGAAATTAGGCAAAAGGTGGAGGGGGGTGGTGGTTTTTTTTTTTTTTTTTTTTTGGTGTACTTGTCTGGCTACATACAGTGCATCCAAGAACTCTTGGTGTTTAGCTGCCTTGAGATGGTCGCTCCCAGCTGCTGAAGAGAATTTAATAACCCTAAAGAGTCAGAATTTTTTTTTTTTTTAAAATGAGTTCTCGCTGAACTGGAATGATTTTAAATGAATCTCTTTAACAAAAAGAGTCATTATTCAGGCTCTAATTCCTGGCAAAATGGCTTGCCTGCAGAGGAGATGGCCCCGTCAGGGCTGGCAGCAGAGCTGCTGAATCATCCCTAGTGAACGCTGAGGGGGAAGATTATGGGAAGGAAAATCCAGTGGGCTCTGCCTTTGTTTGCATTACAGATGTGAAGATAAGCATCTAAATTGGGGTTGTATATGGTTAGCTCGATTTTTCTGCTTGCTTTTCTTACCAAAGATCTGTTTCCCATAGGTTTGTGCTGGAGCTGGAGGTACATTAGAGGCACGGGGGAGATCTCTCTCCCTCTGCCAGATGTGTGCCTCTTCACAGAACTCTGCTGTGCATGGCGTGCCTCACTTGGGGATTACGTTTCTCATCTGGTTTTAATTGCCTTGTCTTTTAGAAATTGTTTGGTGATCATCTCCCCCAGCCCCCACCGTCATTTCTTTGGGGTTGCTGGTATCTGGGTCGTTCACAGAGGACATCTGGAGTATTGCCAGCTTCCAGGAGCTCGTGGCTGTACCTTATCACTGAAGGGAAGGCTTTAATGCTGTGGGGTGTGCTCTCTGATGGCAGAGTGCTCTCTGAAGAGCCGAGGATCATATTTTTTTTTCCTTTCTGGAGGCTGTTGGAGGCAGAAGCTGTTTCTGAGTTTGTGTCACCACTTCATTGACGTGCTCTTGAGTTTTCCAGGCGCTTATCAGCCGTCCTTCAAGGCTGCTGTGTGCTCGCGCATATTGTGGGGTGGCGGGTGTAATTTAGACTTCCAGAAATGCTGCAGTAATTCCCAGTGAGAGGAAAACTTGAGAACCTGAGATAACAGGATTGGAAGAGGGAAGCAGACAAGGGGTACGGGGAGGCCTCGGGTGCTTGTGGAACTTCTGCAGGTTGCTGAAGTTCGTCACAGGTGTGCGGACTGATGCTTGAAGGAAGTAACTGTTTGGAGCTCTCGGCTCTGGTGGAGTGGCAGGAGTGAATCGCGCTGCCTGCGGGCAGCACGGGTAATGCTCTCATCCTGCTTGTAGAGACCTGCGCACAGAAAGGCTCTGAAACATGCCCTGTCCTGTACAGAGCAGTGCTGCGCGTAGACTGCGTTTGTTAGTCGTCTGCCTGCTGCTGAAGGACGTGGGGAAGCCCGGAGGAGGCATGAAGTGTATCAGGGAATGGAAGACTTCAGGCAGGAACCATTGAACAGACTTCTGCAGATGTGGAAATTCCAACTGAAAAGGAAGAAAGCAGAGATCTGCTGCAGGTAAAGCCAGCTCCCTGACCCTACTGGCTATGCACTTGCATCTTCTTGCTGCCCAGAGGTGGATGACATGTAGCATGTGTCCAGGAGAGTCAAGGGCAGTGGGAGCCTGAAGGGTAGTTCACAGGCTGAGGATGACAAGGATGCCACTCCCCACCCGTCCTGTGATGGGATGGAAGGTATGTTTAGGTTTCCTGGCAGCCTGTTGGCACTGGGCAGTGCAGTATCTCCTAGTTGGCTTATCTGGGAATTTGGGTAATCCCTAATCCACCATAGCCCCTGCTGTCCATTGTCTGGAAGAGCTTCATCACTTTCACTGGTCGTGAACAGGCTGACCAATCTTCTGTGTGAGCTGTGGTATGGAGGCGCCTGGCCTGAGTTTCTCTTTGTGGTATAACGAGAGCAACAGAATGGCTGAACTTGGCAAAAGTACGATACCTTCTACAGGAATGTATTGGAAGCTGTATTACAGATTTTTGAAGTTTGCTTCTGCTTTATGGACATAAACTAAATGTCTGAAGGAGATCATGGCTGCCCAGAAAGGAGCATGTATTGTTACTCCATAGGAGCCTCTCCTCCAGCCTCAAAGAAGTCTTTGTGTGCTTCATGCACAGATGGGTTCTGTGTGAGTTCAGTGTCATTTTCTGAGACAGCAGATAGTGCAGGCTGTGACAGACGGGTTGAGCTTTGCTATGCTCTGATCAGTTTCTTCTTTGGACCAAAGAGAAACTCCGATTCTCCCAAAGCACAGAATAATTGTGAGAGTGTTATTTTCTTATCAGCCTGATTTTTAACCTGCTGTTAAGCCTTGGCTAAGCAGTCAGGTAACTGTGTAACTTGTAAGGCTATATCTGGTGCATGCTTTGTGCTTTATTCTTCCCATCTACTTTGGACTTTGCACAGATGGAACCTTTTCTTCTCTGTCCTAGTTCCCAATCAGCCTTGTTAATTTTGCATTGACATGTGCAAACAAAGACAATGAGATGTACATTGCTGATCTGAAATGCTTCCTAAATTATTAGGCCTTATCTTTATAGATGGAGCCTGTGTGCTTTGTTCAGCTTTGTTCAAGGAATTTATATTCTCCAGAGACTTCTGGCTCCCAGTAGCGTAAACTGTGCAGTGTAGAGCTGTAACCCTGCAGCAGATGAGTCTGTAATGTTGTCATGCGTCCCTGAGTCCTCCTTCCTCCAAGCAATCTTTGCAAGGTGTTGCAGAAGAGAGATACCAGAACACTGATGTTGATTCCCAGCCTCAGTGCCCGTGCCTGCTGCATGGCCCAGTGTGAGTCACTGATAACAGGCTGTCAGTCCAGCTACCAAAGAAGCACAAACTCCATCTCTTCTCAATAAAATCAGCAGCCTGTCTGGCTAAGCAATAAAGAGGAGGTGTCCTGAGCATAGCAGCTATCATGTGTGATGTGACTACTGCTGCTTTGTGTGCGTTCTGCTTTGTAGGACAGGAGGGGAATTCTTCCCAGGTGGCTGGGTAAACTTGGAAAAATAAAAGTTTTTTTTTTTTTTTTTTTTTTTCTTCCTCTTTAAAAGCTGAACTTAACACCAGTTTTTTTTTTTCCTTCTCCCCTGCTGCTGAGCAGTCAGTGAATCCTTACATTGTGAAGCTCTCGATCGTGGATGATGAGGCCACGCTCAACGTGAGTATCTGCCGTAATTACTGGTTGCTGCTGGGGCTGCTCTGCCATGTGTGCTGCTAACAAACACAGTCATGGTGTCCGGCGCAAAGAGGGTCTGGGCCTGCTGTAAAGAACATCAGTGTAGTGGGTTTCTGCCCTGACTGCACTTTTTGCAGTCCAGACTCTGAATTTGGACAGTTTGATCTTCAGCTAGATGGTGGGGGTGGTTAAAAGGCGAGGTGGCAAGCAGCATGCTAGCTAAAGTTGGTCTGTCAGATGTTTGTCAGCTATCTGTGTTCCTTGCTGTCGCTTGCCACAGAGGTGCAAGGTGGCGTTTGCCAACGGACATCTCCTCCAGTCCTCTGTTTCTTGATTTTTACAAGTCCACAAGCCAATTACTGTACCTCACTGGAAGCTTGAACCCAAATCAAGACTCCTGAAGCATACTTTACACTGTAGGTGTTGCCTGCATTTTGTATTCAGGCCTGCACAGAAAGTGTCAGTGTCACTGAGCTGTGAGGGGTGTGGGCTAGAAAGCTTTTCCTTAGGCATGAAGTAAAAGTGAACTCTGTGCTAACTGAAGGGTGAGAGCAAGTATTTTGAATGATTTTAATTAGCTTGACAGAGAAGGATGGCCGGCAGCTGTGCAGTGGAGGCTGCTTTCAGGAAGTGACGAGGGCTTTAGTGTTTATGGCCTTTGTTTTGAACCTTTGGATATCTTTAACACCAGCTTCCTTCTGAAGTTCTTGCCACTTCATTGAGGCTTCTTGAGTGAGTGAGGTACGTCTGGTGGCCCAAGCAGAGTAAACTTTCTTCTCTGACCTAGTGTAACTAGGTATTCAACTTCTAATTTGGGTGCCTTGGTTTTTTAGATTGTATTTTTGTTGTACAAGAGCATCTTGCTAATTCAAACTGCTACAGGTGAAACTCTTGGTAATTCAAACTGCTAGGGTGTCTTTGGGGAGGGGGCGCAGCACTGCTATATGTGTTCAGTGCTTGTTTTCCTGCATTGCCATTTGTAATACAAACTTTTGTAAAACACTTTTTACAGGGAATGGGACTTGTAATTGCCCAGGCTTTATCAGAGTATAACAGGTAAAACCGAACTGTCTCTTGTTTTCAAATGTGTGGTAGCTGCACTCCATTTCCACAAACATTTTTTAAGTTAATGTACTTACTTATCCCTTAACAGCCCTCATGCACCTGTAAAGGCAGGGAGTAGTTTAATGCTTGGAGGTATTTCTGCTCTGTTGTTGTTGTCATTGCAAGTGCAAATGCAGCTGTGCCAGCTGTGCTGATGTGCTTCAGGAGAGATCTTGCTGAAGGGGAAGATTTCTGTTGTATGTTTTTACTGTCATGGGTTTTACCTCTGTGTGAACCTGGTCTGAAATCTTACGGTCCATGGGGAAAAGATAAATGATTTGCTGAGTACTCCTCTGATTTAACTGAAACCTGATCTCCAAACAAATGTATCCAGGGCTGTACAAATGCCAGAGCAGAGGTGATCAGGGGATGTATGCTCTTGTAAACAATGGACAGCAATAACTCCTTCTGAGAAAAGAGCCAGAAAGCCAGCAACAGGGATGGCACATTCCCAGCCTCTATTTAATGAGTAACAACACAAAATATGTAAGTTTTCCTAACAAAAAAGCTCTGCAGAAAAAATTTGGCAACCCATAGCAATTTTATTTGAGTAACTTGTGGGTTTTTCTGAGCATTCTCAAAGTATCCAGGAAAATGTTTTAATTCCTTCTGAAGGTCTGCTGTTAACAGATGCACCTGCAAGATGATACAAGTCAACAAATTGTGAAAATATATTTAAAATATATATTTAAACAAACGTGCCTGTATCCTAATGAGATAAAGCTGTCTTGTGGGGATGTAGAGAAGGTAACCCTAGTTCCATTTCTAAGCCTGAAGCTTCATCCTGATTCCTTTTTGTCCAGGCAGTACAAAGATAAGGAAGAGGAGCACCAGAGTGGTTTCTTCTCAGCGCTAACTAATATGGTAAGCAAGGAAGCAGTGTTTTTCTGTCCTTAAAATAGGGCCTTCCTGGAAGTTCAGTAGGTGGGTGAGGGTTTCGAAAAACTGAACTTAGGGTGTGTTTCTGGAGGAGGGGATGCATTGATACAATCAAAGCAAAATACAGCTGAAATGGCTGTTCTGAGGAGCGCATTGCTATCTGGGTGGGAAAACGCTTTCAATAGTAAGGGTGGTTCGGCGCTGACAGCTGTCTGTCAGGAGTGATTGGGTAAAACTGTTCCTGCTTTGGGGCAAACTGTCAGGAAATTATCTCTGTTGTCCTCTCATGGAACCACAGGCTAATCCAGGTTGGGATTTAAAATGCACTGCTTTCTGCTGTGATTTGAGAGATGAAGCTTGGTCAGTTACAGCAGGACAAAAAATGTGTTTGTGGGCGGCCATCCTGTTCTGTCCTTTGTGGAATTTCCCTGTTTGTATTTTACTGGTATTAGAAAGTAAGTCGCATTTGTGCCTTGGATGAGAACACCTCTCCCAGGGCACCTCTGATTTAGTTAAACCCACGTTGTCTCTCTTGTCCAATAGGTTTCAAAAATTCCCCCTCTGCAATACTCTTTCTTTCCATAGGTGGGCAGCATGTTCATAGCAGATGCTGATGAGAAGATATCAGTCCAGTAAGTGTACAGCTCTTATTTGCACAGTGAGTGACAGTTCACTGCTCTGGTCAACATCATCTCCGCCCTCATGGACCTGATTTAATGCAACAAAGCAAATAAAAGGGGCAANATAAACTATTGCTTGAGAGTGAGTAACAAGGGAGACATGTTACAGGAGAGGAGCAAAGGCTGTAGCTGAAATCTAAAACCAGGTGTTTTTGTGGGCTGCTCAGTGCTGCTAATGAAAAACTGGATTGCAGGGGCAGAGTTTTAAATAGTTGGGAAAA
>VXAV01001638.1:85974-97083 GCA_013399715.1 Alectura lathami
CGGTCAGGGGGCCGTTTTTTGGGAAAAAAAAAAACTTTTTTTTTTTTTTTTTTTTTTTTTTTTTTTTCCCATCTCTAAGTTAGGGTTCATACTGATACGCCTCCCTGTAGGAAGTGGTCTGCTTTGTTCCTTTAATGAAGAATGTTAGGAAAGCACAGAGTGTCTGTGTGAGTACCTGCCTGCACAGATGCCCCATAACTGCTGCAAATGACACGATCTTCACAGCACATCAGCTGGAGGCAGAGTGCTTAGTGTGGAGCTGGAGGCTTTACTGCACGATCCCCAGAGAGAGGTGTGAGCAGCACCTACAAAAGTATACAGTCTGGCCTTACAACCAGAACATAACAAGACTCCAGTGTATCACAGTTCTTTGAAGCCATTTTTCCTGCTTTGCTGAAGTAGAAAACTTTTCACTTAAACATTTAAGCTGAGGTAAGGAGGTATAGGAGAGATTTTCAACTCTCATTCCAAAATTCCTCTTCCTCAGTGTGGCAGCATGCAGTCAGCATACTTACAGGTTGCAGGACATGATCAGGGTGGGACTCTCTTGGCTTAGAATGCTAGGTCTTTGCAGACTTTGTTCATTTGTGGTTTTACATAGAGCAAACAAGGTCATACCTCTCTGCATGGGGTTAAAACTCAGGGCTTGAGCTCCTGACATGCTTGTTCTGCTGCACTGTGCTGTGCCACCAAGAGAACTTCAGTTGTTTTGTAACCTACAGCAAGGATGATCTCTTTCTTTCCATCTTGCCTCAGAGAAGGAAAAGTGCACCTCCGCTGTGGCAGAAGGGCAGTGAGTGACAGCAGTGTGTATAGTACCTGCACAGGTAATGTGAAGTGGGACACAGGCCTCACTGATGGCTACAGTGGGGATGGAGATTCAGATCAGAAACCTGGCTGTTGGCAGAGACCGTGGGGGAAAAACGATGGAGGGTAGGTGCCTACCGGGGAACAGGTAGACTGATAGCTGTTGTGAGGGAAGTAGGAGTGTGAAGGCTCTCCAAGGCTGAGCTTCTCTTGTCGCAAAAGCTCTCACTCCTCAGCATTGCCAGGCATGTGCAGCTCACTCAGGGCTTGTTTTTGCTTCTTTGCAGATGAGCACCGGCTGCACAGTGGCAAGCTGTGTCTGATTATCCTGACATGCATAGCAGAGGTAGGTTTCTTGTGAGACACTTCAGCAGATGGTGTGTTTCAGGGCCCTATCTGCATGCACATCCCCTGCCTCCTGTTCACCAGGAGCTGAAGATCCACGCTGGCTGTAAGTAATGAGGCCCTCAGGCACGTAATGTTTTGCTGATAAACATGATGCAATGCTGTTAAAATTTACTTGAGAATTGGGTTGTCCTATGGGTTTAGCCAGCTCACAAGGACAAAGAGAGAAAACAATGAACCTAAGCCTGTTCTCACTGAGCTGTTGAGCACCTTGTGGTGGTACAGGCTTTTAGATGAGCAGGGTGCTAATGCCTGTGGTGCCCATGGTAACCATGGGCAGTGATGTATCCCGTCTGCCTGAGAAGGGTGTGAGTCTGAAAGAAAGCTAAGCGGTTGTAGGTCAGTAGGAATCTGGTAGGAGGGCGAGGAAACAATATCCCTGCTCCACGTCAGCAGGGAATGGTGATTGGTGATGGAGTTTGCGTGGCATTTGCATTTTGCTTGCTTGGAAGTAAAGACCTTTCCTTCTTAGCAAAGAATAAAAAGCATTCACGTTGGTAGATAGCATGAGGATTCTGAAGTAATGTTTCCTCAGGGAGCAGTTGTGTGCATTTCTAATATTTATAATTGGATGGTTTTGGCACTCAAGGTTTGCAGGAGGGTGCATAGATAATGTAAGAAATGCTGTTTCTGCATAGCAAGGGCATGTTTTGACTCTGGTATTAAAAGGGGGGTGTATTTATTGCCCAACCTGGCTGTGCATTGCCTGGAGTAGTCAGTTTGATTTAGAGCTGGTCCTGAAACAAGTTTTGCCCGAGGGGTGGGACAGCTGATCAGCCTGTCTGGTAGTGCTGCAGTGGCTTCTGGCATGAAGGGTCCATCAAAAAGCTGATATAAACCTTCCTCCACACGTTATATAGCACTTGTTAAAATCTTGATGTAGTGTGTGCAGTCCACAGTCTGGATGAGCAAAGAAGGAGAATGGAAAATGAACCTTGAACAAAACAAGTAGCGCAGACTTTAACGGAGCTGGGATCAGGAAGGTTTTACCTTTTGTGGGACTGGAGACACGAACAAGAGGCGATGAGAGGGGTGTTTTTAACCTTATAGCTACGTACTGGGAGCTTTGCACCAAAATATCTGTGATTTGAGAGGCAAGGGGAAGGTAGTGGGCAGTTGTGTTTTTATTAATCTTTCTCCTTTTATTTTTTTACTCTTTCCAATAGGATCAATATGCTAATGCTTTTCTCCACGACGACAACATGAATTTTCGAGTAAACCTACACAGGATGGTGAGTCTCTTCCTGTGAATGCCTTGCTTTCTTTTCGGGATGAGAACACAGGAAAACTGCTGAAAACTGTGTCACAGACATCTAACGTAGATCGCTAAGACGTGTGGAAATGCTGTCAGAAATGCAGCAGTTGGGGAATGATTTTAAAATCACTCCCAGAATGTTTCACTCCTTCAAAGGACAAAGAGCTGGATGCCCTGTTGTGAATTCAGAGGCCTGTGTAGCTCGAGAGGAGCAGTGTATTGTGAGGTCTCTGAGGAAATCAGTGGCAGGGAGAATGTGCTGCCTTCACCTTCAGCAAGCATTAGTCCTCACGCGATATATGAATAGCCAGCCTGAGTTGCACTGAGTTCTCTGATTTCATTTATGCTTTTTCCTGAGCTGGGAGGATTCACCTTCAAAAAGGAAAACACGTTTCCCATACCTTCTTCCTGTAGGTGTCCATGGAGGAAGTGTTCTTACTGAGCTCATGAAGTTTGCGCTTAAAAGCAACTGAGTGGTTCTCCTGACTTAATGCATTTTGTCTTTATGGTGCAGGTGATTGCCACCTCATCTGTCACTGGAGCAGTGCTTCAAAGTGTCACTAATCCAGGACAGAAGGAAACGTACTGTGAGGGTGCTTGTCTTTCCCACTTATCAGCAAATTCACTGTTCAAAGCCCTCCTGGTTTACCACGGCCAAGGCCATGTAATAAATAGTGCTTGTGCTATTAAGAATGCAGATCAGGCTTCTGAGTCAGGAGCAAATCAGTATGTTTCCAAGGGAAAGGAATCGCTGTGTGGTTTTCTGTTCTGTGACATGGCAGTGCCCTGCCGTTGCACAGCTAGAGTAACGCAAACCTGGTGGTCAGCGTGCTGAAGAGCAAGCAAAGCTGTGCTTCGGCTCTGGCCTTCAGAATTAATATAGGTGAGATAGCAGCTGGAGAAAAGACAAAGGGAAGTCTGTGCTGATGGTACTATTTGCATGAAACATACAGTAATACACAGAATGTCACTTCAGGCTGCTTCTGACTTCTTTTCATCTTTCTGTGTTTGAAGCCGATGAGGCATAGGAAGAAAGCAGCAGACAAGAACCTGCCCTGTCGCCCGCTGGTGTGTGCAGTGCTTGGTGAGTATTGTGAGAGCGTCTGTGCGCTTCCCAAAGCATCTTTCTGTTCTGCAGCAGGAATATGAGATGTGTGGATTAAGGGGAGGAGTGAATGGACTTAAAAAGAAGGCAGTTAAGTACTAAAGAGATTTCCAGCAGTGGGCAGGCCATCTCTGTTCCTGACTGCCTCACAGAGAAATTAAACCAAGATTGCTGCTCTGTAGCAAGAAATCCTGTATACATTTACAATACGTTTTGCAGAAGCCTGTTGGCCCCTTTTACCTGAGTATGTAACAGTAGGAAGGCAGATGATTAGTAAATTCAGAGTTTTAGGTGATTGTGGTGACAGCAGGTGTCACCTACTGCCTAGGTGATAAAATGAGACCAAACCTATGGAACAGACAAACGCTTGTTAGGGGGAATTTGCTGGACAGTTGGCCTTTTCTGGGCAAAACAACAATAGGAATGTCAGTAGCAAGGGCTGGTTTTGCTTGTGGATGTGGAGGCACAGCTGAAAGCTTTCTACACAGCACGTGATTAAGTTGTGAGACTCATTGCCACGGAGGCACAGAGATGGATGGAGACTGGCTTTTAAGCCTGGTGAAATGGAAGCAGGCTCAGACTCCAGCGTTTTCAAACAGGTGTTTGAAGGCACGACAGAGCAGGTGGGGATGAATCTTTCCAGACTCACCAGATACCACATGCTTTTCCCCTGCCCAGTTTTTGGTATTGCTGGGCTGTTAGGACCTGGTGAGGTTATGTCTCACAGCTGTTACCAGTGACACAGCTTGAGCATTTAATGCTGGTGTGGAGACACACAGAGCTTTGATTAGTATGTATTGGCTGACCCATGGTAACTTATCTCTTTCAGATGTATTTTTGAGATCTTTGCTTGCAGTGGGATCCCTTAAATGTTAAAGAGACATTTTTAGTTTGTTTGAGTGAGTCTTAAGCGGAGCATAGTCTGTGTCCAGATCAGACTAGGTTACTTGCTTCGGAATTGATTAAGGATAAACACGTGTTCTCTGTAGTGTCTTCTCTGCAGGTAAGCCTCTTGGTTGTGTGAGATTTCTGGTGAGAATGGTTTTCTATGAAGTGCTTCTCAATGGATGTTTCCATTAGTAGCAGGGCTTGAAATAAGTGCATCCAAATCATGATGTATTCTTTATTTGCCTGATAGTGGGGGAAAGCAAATGAGGAAGGCAGTGCCTCAGAGCAAATTATATTGCATGCCCTAAGTGTACAGTGTATTTTTTAATTCCAGAGGATGTCTGATTCTTCTTAAAACAAAAAGTAAAATTGCTTGCTTATAAGCAGGACTATTGGCTGGTAGGTGGGGTAGTTTGATTTCCTCATTGTCTGCTAGAATTTAGCTGTAGCTAGCTCAGTACTTACTTTATCATTTTCTTTTCTGTCAGATTTGATGGTGGAGTTCATCGTAACACACATGATGAAAGAATTTCCTATGGATCTCTATGTGTAAGTGTCTGTGGGCTGACTCCTGGTTTCATCTGAAGTTTCAGTTTGGGTGGAATTCTAGTCATGTAACAGTCTTCTGTCTGAAATAATATTTTGTGGCTGGTGGGGAGCAGGATGGCTTTTCATTAACTCTTCCAGCAACTTTTTCTACTTTAAAATACTCTGTGTGCCAGGATAATTGAAAGCAAAATGAATTTCCACCTTTCAGACTGATTTCCTAATCTACTTGATCAAATACAAGGAGTTTTTCAATCTGAAAGAAGCTTCATAATACACACACAGTGCAAGAATTCCCATTCCCAGAAGCTGAGTCTTGGTCTAGAATCTGAAAGGACAGTTTTGAAAAACCAAGGATGACTGATGTGAGGCTTGGCAGGCAATGTGCAGAGTGGAAAAGAGGTTTAGGCCTGAAATAGCCTGCCAGCCTGCAAGGGTGAAACTTAGCAGTGGGGGAAGAGGAGAGGAGAAAAGGACAGGGCTACATGAGCACTTGGTGTGTCCCGCTGGCCCTTAGAATGCTTTGTTCTGCTTTGGCCTGGACGGCAGAAATAGGATTGAGGCAGATCGTTGGCTTTGTTCTGGCTGTTTGGGCAGTACTGAGTTTCCCTCAGGCTGGAACAGCCCTGCATTCTGCAGAGGAGATGCAGACAGTTAGGCAGTTGTTCCAGTAAGGTAACTTCTCAGCATGTTCTGATTTTGCCCAAATGGCCCCAAGTACAGTGCCTTCGGAGGGGTTATATAGCTCAATTGCAAATCAGTGAGAAACATATTTCTAATGACAGTTACAGAATCAGCTGTAGATGAGCAGTGCCTGTATGTCCTGTGCGTGTGTAGGTCTGTAATGCCTAGTGACGTCAGAAACCGTAGCTGTCTCTCCAGAGCTGTTGCTGCTCCTGATCTGAAGGCAGCTGTCTGTACTATCCTGGTGGTTTTGCTTCCTTTTCCTGAGTTTATGGTAATCCAGTTTGTAATGCAGCGTTTAATGTGATGCTCAGCTATTAAAAATGGTTTTACCTTTATTCCTCTGCAGTTAGCAGTTTCAGTCCTTAACCCATCGTCATGTTTTGGGATCTTCTAAGGGTCTGAAAAGCTGAATGCGCACCATGTTGCGTATTACTTCTTAAGGCTTTCTGAAGCCTGATTTTGAACTCTTCACCTCATCCTGAACAACTTCTGGGCAAAAATTTTTAGTTTACTTTCTCTATTTGTCTGACATTTAGAGTATCTCTGTAGCATCATCTCAGAGAGATGTTGATGTTAACGAGATAATGTTTTTGAGAAAGGGAAATTTAGGAAAAAAGGATTTTTTTCTTTTGAACTCTGCCTTCTCTTTTTCTAAATGTCAATAACAAAAACAGGTTGGTCTAACAAGTTCAGATTTGTGTCTTTTTCTGTCTTGTCCTTAATGATGGCAAGTGCTAGGGATTTTACTCACTGTATTGAATATTTAGTTCTGATGTTGTTTTTGGTGTATGTGTGTAGGTCTAAGAGCTTGTAAAAACACTAGGTGCTATAGAGGCCTGCAGGATTTGGAGACTTCACAGGTATATAACACAATGTTGGGGGATTTCAGAGCTTGTAGGTATATTGCTTGTTCATTCCTAAGTTCATATGTAAGGTTCAAATAATTTTTTTTAGTATAATTAAACTGCATGTCTTATCCGGTCAAACTAAAAATCGCGCAGTTTTAGTTTCACTGTGTGAGTTCCTTCAGCCTTGTCACTCAGGCCAAAGAAACCAAAAAGCTCCATCATGACCAGATTTTCCAAAAACTGGTAGCAGTATCTCATACATGTGTAGCCTGCAAGTCACATAACTCCTTTTGTAGAGCTTAGGAGGTCCTCAGGTAAGGTCAGCAGAGAGGTGGAAAGTATTAATTAAATATTAGCAGCAACTTTGCATCTGTAGTCGGCCCAATCGTGTTGAGCTTAAGCTGGTGTGCAGGCTCCTTCCTCTGGTCTAATCTGCTTCGTTCTCTTCGTTGTTGTTTCCTTTCTGGAGCCCAAAACCACGAGCCCCATCCTCCTCTGCTGGGGCTGGTGATTGTCTACTTCCCTGCTGCTGATTCCGAGATGTTTCCAGGTTTGATGTCAAATCGCTGGGAAATGCAACGCAATGAATCCTTTGCCCTCTCTTCTTTTCCAGACGGTGCATTCAGATCGTGCACAAGCTGCTGTGCTACCAGAAGAAATGCAGAGTGAGGCTTCATTACACCTGGAGGGAGCTCTGGTCAGGTACTTTGCGTCTGCAGAGACAGTCAAATATAAAAAGCCCGAAGAGCGAGTGGCTGTTGTGGCCACTACTGCTTGTTCTGTTGCTGTAGGGTTAAACAGCAAGCATCAGTTCTGTTAAATCATCTTTAATTTGCTGCTTAGTTGCTACATGGAAATTGCCTCTTCTGGAAAGCCAGGTCATTATTGTAATGGTAGCTAGTTCACTTTGTTGTCTGGCTGTGATCACCGTGGCATCCAAGCGTCTTTTTTTTTCATTACCCCAGTCCCTCTTCCCCTGATTGGAGAAACGAAGTAATGTGTTATGCAGTGGTGTTTCTCTCAGTTGTGTGAGAGCAGAAAGGAGGGTAGGCTCTTAGGTAAAATAGGGGTGGACCTTACTCTTCCCTTTTACTGTAGGAAGTAGATATACTTAGAATGATGTGTGCAGCTCCTCCTGATGAGCAACCGAGAAATGCCAGTGGGAAGGAGGAGAGGTGTCTAACTGTGACCTTTGTGCTGATGACAGGTAGTCTGGTTTATGCCACTGGTATCCCCTGAGAGAGTCTTAAGGGGTTTGACTTTTTTCTCATAATCTAGTGGACTGTTTTATGATGCAGTTGTTGTGTGGGAGGTCTGGGGAAGAGGGCAGCGGAATGCATCATGAGACCTAACAGACTCTTCTGTGCTGAGGGTGTGTGCTCCTGTTCTAAGCTTGTGAGCACTGAAGTAGCTCAGCTAGGAAAGTACAGTTAATCCCCAAGCTGTTGTAGCTTAAACAAGAGGTTTATGAAAATTCAAGGGAACGTGGCCCTAATTGTGTATTCCTGGAGCTGTACTTGAGACATAGGATCAGCGTCTTGCTGGTGTGATGCAACTCCCATCAGGAATTTGAGAGGGGATGGCTTTTGAAAAGGTGTTGATGAGTGGCTTCTGAAGCTGTTCTTAATTAACACTAAGTGCTTCCCGTCAGTAGCTTTGCACAGCTGAGTGTAGGTACAGAGAAACCAGCCAGCAATCTGAGGCAAGCTCACTTATTACACATGGCCCTTTCAGGCTTTCTAAATTATTCCTGCAGAAGGTGAAGTGGGTTCTCCTAATTAAGGGATTAGTGATTTCTTTTCTGCTGCTTTCTTCAGAGCAGAGCCCCTAGAGGCATGGTCATGTACTGGTTCAGGAGAGGAGCATGTGCAATGTGGATGTATGTTGTGAACAGAAGTTGCATCTGGTCTGCGGTGCCTCCTTAGCACTTTCCAGCAGACTGGATCCATTCCTGTTTGGTCAGGGTGAACTGGGTCTTTCATACACACTGGCATTACAGATGTCTCAAGCTCTGCTTTCTCCTTGAGGGTACTGTTCTGCATTTCAGAGAGTACACCCTTAAGGCATGTTTCAATCCTTAACTTTCCCTATTTTAGGGAAAAAATAAAAACCCTTGCAACACAGTAAGTTTCAGTATACTGGAATGTTCTTGTTAGCTGTCTCTAATTACCTGGAGTTTGCACAGTGCTTAGGAAATGTTAAGTGCCTCAGAAGTGGTGGGTACTGCACATGCTTAGAAAGCAAAGCAGTGAAGGAAAAGGCACTGAGATTGACCAGGTTTCTATGAAGGACCAGGAATGTCTGCACACCTGATGTAGCTGGAGCTCCACGCTTAGTACAGATTTCTGTAGTTTAGGGAGATCCTCTCAAGCAGAAAGAAATTATAGTAAGTGTTTCAAATCCTTTTCCTATAGGGTGTTGAGGTGAGCAGAGATTCTTCGGCAGCTGCTGGGTAATTCACGCAGGCTGGAAGGGCCCTGTGCTGACTGCTGCATGCACCCGTAAAAGGGCACATCCTGGCTGCTCCAGGTGTGCGTTTCTAGAGTGCTGCATGAGGCTGGCTAAGTGCTAATTGCCAGCTCTGTCCTGAGATATATTTTGTAATTAACTCTTATCCCTATGGAGACCCATCAATCCCATCGAGGCTGCTCATTGATTCCCCAGAACATTTGCTGCCTTTGGTGTGAGAGAGTGGGTATTTTTCTAGTCTTGATCAGTCTGACAGACAATGCCAAACTGGAGTACAAGGACTTTGGCCTTCATTTCTGTCTGTGAGCGTATTCACCTCTAGGCTTTTGCTTTGGACTGGAGGATTAGTTGTCACTGCAGGGTGAACAGCTGAAAGGGAACATCTATGCACTGTGAGGTCTGAGATCTCAGGCGCCCCATCAGGCATGCTTTACAGGCCTTCGAGCCCACACTTGTCTTCCTGAATGGCAAGAGACGTGGTGCCAGGAGCAAAGCCCTTGTTGTGCTTCGTGCGTAACAGCCCCCCAGCAGAGCTGAGTGGAACAAAGAAGGTGAAGGGGATCGGTGCAAGAAGGCCTTGAAAGGAAGGGAGAGCATTGTACCTGGCACATAACGGGAGAATGGTTTCAGGTGGAAGATTGAGTGGGAGAAAAAGACAAAGGGAATACTGTGGGGTGAGGAGATGGTCTGTATGGAGTGTGGGGGAACCAAGATAGAGGCTGGAGGTGGAAGCAGTAGCAATGTATAGAGCATTCTGCTCGCTTACTGCTTCTAATGTTAGCTGTTCACTGGTGAAGGAGAGCCACTCGTGTGTCAGCTTCTGGATAGGTGCTCCTCCTGTGTGGGTGCTCTGCCTTCAGTACAGAGGGCCAGCAGAACTTCAGGAAAGTTTCTGCCTTTGCTTGTTTGATTAAAGTTACAAAGACGGCAGAGGAAAGCAGTGGAGCCTTGTGCTTGGCATCCCTTGAGACACCTACCCTGCTGTTTGTGCAGTCTGCAGTACTTGAATTTTCTGGGTATGCCACTCTGTAGCGCGCTCCTACACCTGATCTTCCGTCTGCTTTCTCAACACCTGAATTTAAGGAAGGACAACATTGCTTGAGTCTGCCCACATAAGTGGATGCCACCATGTTCCCCTATTCCCATGCAGACACTTGGGGCAATCTGCAGATCTCCTGGGCTGATACTTTTGGAAACACTGGTTTTCAGAATGTCAGGTGTAAGGTACGGAATGGTGCAAATGAGGAAACCTTATTGGTAACAACCAGTTCCCTGCTTTCAGAAATACCACATTATGCCTAACGTTTTTCTTGAGTTCTGCTCCTTGCCACGTGAGAAAGAGAGGCTGATCTTGCTGGCTATAGGGTTGGGGTCAGGTTTTGATTGTTGAACTCTTTTCTAGCTAGTATGAGCAGGACTTCGGTGATGGAAGGTGCTGAATGTTTGTGTTGTCGAGCATGTATAAGCTATGCCAAAAGAATTCTCATGAGTCATTTAAGCTTTTAATGTAAAAATACCTCATTTCTTCAACTCCTCCCACCTCAAAATTAGTAATGCTTGAGCAATTGGCTCTGAGCTTAGGGGGTGCAGGTAACTTCTTTGCAGTTGCTATGGTTTGCTTTAAGCAAAAGTCATGTTTAAAGAAACAGAAAGGCAGTTCTAATACAGACCTAGAATGGCAAGAGTATAGCACATAAAAATATGTATAGTAGTGGCTGATGGTGAAATAGCTTTTTATTAGGCCAATTGAATACCAAGTTGGATTAAAAATGAGATTTGCCATTAGAAAGGACCGAAATTCAGTTCTCCGATTATTGTAACATACAGGCTACAGTTTCTTGTGTTATAGCTTGGTTATTTTTGACAGGCACTGAATGTACTGTTAAGGTGAGGGTGCTTCAAATGCACAGCGTCATCAAGAAGCTAGTTTTTATCCGTTTTTATTTTAGGATTATCAAAGCAATGCTGCTGGACAAGGTATACTTCTGTTCATTGTGTGGAGTCCTTGGATCTTTTTGCCAGTTTCTGCATAAGATGGGGATAATATTTCAATTTTTTTTTTTTTTTGGGGGGGGGGGGGGGGGGCATAGTCATATAAA
>VXAV01001638.1:97106-133751 GCA_013399715.1 Alectura lathami
GAATACTAAAGAGGTGAAAGGTTTGACTGTGGAACATACTGGAATAACTTTTTGGAGATGGGAAAAAAAACACTTCCAGTATGTGCAACACACTTAGCCTTACACAGTGTGTACTTAAGTTGGTATTGTTCAGTCACTTGTACTGTGCTTTGGCATTTCTGTTGGTGAAATACTGATTGCTAATGGTGTTTGTTACCTACGGCATTTCTGGTTCTCCAGCTATTGATAACGTCTGCTTCAGCACTCTGATTTGTGTTGCTGAACAGGTTGGAAATCAGATAATGTTGCACCCCCCTTCAGCTCCAATCCTGCTGTCATTCTTCAACAGCTGCCTGGCAAGGGAAGCTTGTCTTCTTGCCGCTTTTGTGGAGACAGAGTTCACACTCTGGTCTGCCAGACAGTTCAGTTCACTGGTAAAACATCTGGTCACTAGAGGCTGTGAGAGTTTGGAAGGGTATAGAGCTGCTTGGCCGGTTAGGAAATGGCTTAAAGATGTTGGAAAAAATAATTGAAGACCTAATATCTGATCTTCTTCCAAACCTGCAAAATGTCTTGTGCTTTTAAAAAATATTGCCAGGGCTGAAAATCCGAGGACAGTGTTTTCTGCTTGCAGATGATGTTTTACTGGAGTTCAGAGGAAGCAGCCCCTTAAGCAGCATCCCTCTGCAGCTGGTAGTGCAGGTGCTGCTGGTTCTCCTCAGCATCTTCAGAGGTTACCGATAAAGGTGGTGCGTAGGGATAGGGTAGGAGGGCCAGGGGTTTGCGTGTGAAGTGGAGAATGCTTTCACAAAATGAAACGTATGGCAAGCACAAAGAAGGCCTGTTTGTTAAGTGGTTCTGCTTGAAGTGTACTGTTCTGGGGAGAAAAAGAAATCGCCGTGTGAGACTTGACCTTTCAAATACCTTCCAGCAAAAATGCTTCCTGACTTAACTCTGCTGCTGGTAAACTCTAAAGAGGGCTATAGAACAAGTGCTGGATTTTGAGCGCCTTTGTAGGTCAGCATACTCTGCCTAGTGCAGGTTTGCCTGGTGCTTCCCGTCCCATTTCTCCATGCCTTTTGGCTCTGGGAGGCTGGTCCAAGCTGTTGAAGCTGCATGTCAGAATCTGCTCCATGTGACAGAGCTCCCAGGCACATACACCACGCTGGAGATTTGGGATCTCCCGGGTGTTCAGGAGTCTAAGATGATGCTGGGTTTTTAAAGGAGAGTGCCACCGTGGAGTGAGGCTGGGAGTGGGAAGAATGGGCTCCCTCTGTCGTACCCAGGGCTGGAGCTGCTCAAAATATCAGTGGGAGCACCAGAGGAAAAGGCAAGAACAGGATCCAGGCTGTTCTGCCTGTTAGCAGTGCTGGTGACTTCTTCACCAAGAAGGACATGGGCAGGATTTCACATCCCAATGGCAGCATCCCGAGGGCTGATGTGCGGAGCTGTGGGGCTGCAAAACCAGCGTTTGCCTGGTGCTGGCCCCTGGCACGCGTGGCAGCAGTTTTCCGCTCCATGTGCTTGCTTTGGATACAGGCTGCTGGCATTCCTGATCGAGGGGCAGCTCCTTGGGGTGGGGTTGGCCATTTCTGCAGAGCTCTACGTGGCAGAGCACCTGAGCTGATGAGTTTGCTGGTTCGTACAAAGGAGCTTGTACGTTGATGTAAGTTGAATGTTGTTTGCCTCTTCTGTTATTAATTGGTCTTCCTGGTATTTATTTGGTTGGAAGTGTTACTGAATGATGTCCTTTAGTGCTCTGATGGATGAGGTAATTAAGCTGAGATTGTTGGAATTAACACGTGTTTCTAGATAACTCCGTAAATCAGTAACAGAATTGTGATTAACTTCCTTTTTATACAATGTCCTTTTCTTGCCCGTGGCAACTTGCCCCACTTTTACTTCAGATGGGTAACCAGCAAGCTTCTTCCCTGTTTCTCATCTCTGAAATTGAAGGGAAATAGATGATACCAGCCAGCTGTGCGGTGGGAAGCCCAACAGGTTCACAAGTGCTTGTTGATTCTAAGGAGGGTTCTGAGGAGATGAAACAGGAACGCAGGAGCAATGGTGCTGAATATCTGTTAGGAAGAGCAGAGTTGCCGACAAACTAACGGCAGTAACCCTTCTGTGCTGTGGGTCAGGGTAAATCTGTCCTTGGAGCTGCAGGTTTACTCACAGGAGTTCTCATGCTTGGTTGGATGTGTGGTACTGTGTTAGCTTAAGCTTGGCACAGGGGTGCAACTGTTAGAACCCCAGCCCCATCTTACAAAGCTTACAAGCAGATGATATACCAAGTTTGTAAGAGAGACTACAAATGCTGCCATCCTCCTCTCCTGGTTGGCCAATTTCATATTAACCTTTCTGTGTCACCTTTTCCAACCCAAACAAAGCTCTTCTCTGGTAAGAGCACACACACATTTGGTGAAATGCGCCAGTGTAAGTCTCCTAGAGAGGACAGTGTAAGACATGCAAAAATTGGGTGACTTTCTTGTAAAAGAGAATATTGTGAATTCCCTCCATGGGACATTTTTAGGAAGTATCCCCTTCACTTGCATATTTCTTGGTGTACAATTACTTAACTGTAGTGACCGCTGCTTTGATTTAGTACATCTTGATACTGCCAGTGAAGAGTTCTGGCCCCTGCTGCAGATGGCCACAGATCTGTGGGTGTTACTCATCACCTGGGGTGATCAGGGTGGGGATTCTTCATCAACAGAGCCTTGTTCAGACAAACACAAAGTTCAGTCATTTTGGTGGACAGAATGCTTCCTCAGCCTGGCAGGTCTAGTAGGTCTCATCTGTTCTGTGCTGCAAAATCTTTTTCTTTTTTTCTTTAATAAAGCTAACTAACACTTGAATTTGTTTGTGAATCCCTAAGAGCTGACAGATCATGGTGACCTAGTAGAGAGAGTGTGATAATCTCATGGGACGCAGCCCTCTTGATGATAGAGCAGCCAGAGCTGTTTGCAGCCATTGCTTGCTCAGCGCTGTGCTCAGAATGCAGCGATTTATCCCTGTTCACTTCTTGTTTCCAAGAAGCAGCACTCCTGGGCCCCTTATCTTGTTGCCTTTTGACATCCTTACTCAGTGTTTCTGCTCCTTTTCCTCATGCTATTCCTCATCCTTTTCCTCCTTTCTGAATTGGCTCTGGTTTTAGACCCTCTGCAAAAATGTGCAATCTCAACTCCCAAGACTGCAATTTAATTAACAGTGTGAACCCGCACTCCTGGACAGGGTAGGATTAAGCTCAATACTTCTCTTCCCTCTAAGGAGGAATGCAGGTTGTGGCATTTTAATTATTTCATCATTAAAAAAAAATTATACCTTTTTAAGAAAAAGGCAAGTTGTTCATCTGAGTTTTAGGTGAAGCTGGAAGACTCATTTTCTCTGCTCCTGCTAGCTGGAACACTATCAAGCAGCGTTTCTCTGGCATCAGCAATCAGCATTTCCATTAAGCTTGCAATTTGCACACCGTTGGCTGTAGTTGGGTGGGAACAAAGAGTACCAGGGATGAGAACTTTTAAAGAAGAGCTGGAAGTGATTTGGCCTGCTCAGCTGATCCTGGGAGCCGTGGGTTATGCCAGCGTGTGCTCCAGCCCTCTGGCGTGCTGTTGTTTCTCATTAAGAGTAAGGATGCTTTCATGCTTATACCCTGCCAGTCGTGGGGAGAAGAGGAACAGCTGCGGATTGCTGAGATGCTGGTGGTGGGGGGACATGCCAATAGCTGCTGCTGGCTGGCACGGGGCTTTGGCGGCTAGGAGCATGCTTTTGGCAGTGCCTGTAGTGGCAAGCAGGGCGACAGCTGGGGCAGCAGGCACAGCAGCCATCCAGCCAGGTGAGTTGTTCACCCCAGAGCAGGTTGCTCCCCCATTAGCAGATCAAGGAGAGGAGCTGAAGCATGTCACATAGCGATGCTGACAGGGCTTGTATCGCTTCTGCTGCTCCCCTGAGAGGGGACTGCAGCACTGGTGCAACAATCGTGGTTCCCATTTGGCTGATTGACAGCAAGCTGCAAGTGCTGTCCTTGAGTAATTGGTTGCTGTGTCTGGGGATGCTGAGATAGTTTGTGCCTCGGGGGTTCTGGTGCCTTGGTTTGTTATAATGATGTAGCTATTTCTTGGACACATTTCCTGTTCCTACCTCTCTATTTGGAAACTACCTCTAGTTCTTTTCTGTCAGACCCTATCTGTAGATATTCATCTCCTGCTGAGTTTGTTTTGATCACTGTTCAGCTCTGTTTGCCCATGCTGAACGTGGCCAGCTCTGCTCCCTTTTAACACTTGGGTCATCTCTGGGTATCAGCTTTGAGTCTTTCGCTTCCCTACCTGTGGATATCTCATCGGGTGTGGCATTTATTCCAGGTGATTACTCTGCTCCAGGGCCTCTTTTTCTTCCTTGCAACAGCACAGTGACACCAATTGGAATATGTGGTTATCCTGGCTTGGCTCTTCTGATGTCCAGTCTGTAACAGGAGACTGGACAGGTCCATGCTGTGGTTTCCCTAACATGTGAAGCGAGTCGTACAAGATTTTGGAATCTGGAGGAATATGGTGAGAAAGCCTCGACTGGCTTACTGCTCTTCAACAGGCATTTGGTGTTGGCTGCTGTTAGAGACAGAATACTGTGCTGAGGGCAGCCTTGGCTCTGATCTTGTGCAGCTGTGTTCATGGTACCTCGCTGACTGGAGCTGCTCAGATAGGAAGGGCAGATCTGCATTCAGATGTGATGTGTGCTTCCCGCAGCCTGATCCAGCTGTTCCAGTACAAGGGAAAGAAGCAGAGGCATGGCTGGTGGTTGCAAGGTCGTCTTGTTGCCTCCAGCTTAGGTAACGCCTTATTTTGCTGAAAACCGAAGCCAGCCCTATCCCCCACTTCCCTTGCTGCTGCATACAGAACAGTGCTGGTTCCTGTCTTAGGCTGGAGGAGTTGAAGCACGGAAACGCTGAAGTGCTGCTTCCGAAGGAATTGAGTCCATTTTCTCCTCAGTTCCAGCTTAGAGCACTAATGCTTACCAGGCCTGGCAGGCTGTGGGCTACTGTGAGTGGTGTGGAGCTTGCCTTGAGAATGTGCCTATGTGGACAGGTGGGCTCTGAGAGGTCCAGGATGGTTAGTGTGCTGCTGAAGCACCCAGTGGCAGAGGATTTCTCTGTGGCAGGGAAGTTTTGGCCGGTTGTTGTTGTCAGCTGCCCTGTGGTGCCAGGGGGGTGTGGATCATCCTAAGGAGGATGCTGGAAGCAGGACGCCGAAAATACAGATGGTACAATGGTAACTTCCAGAGGGAATGGGAAAATCACTGTTCTTCCTAGTGTGCCCTGAGAGTTTGAAGGCAGAAAATTAGAAGATATTAGTGGAGTACAGGATCCCTATTAATTGATGTTACACTGCAGCTTCTGGGGAGCCCTCACATCTTCTTTTTCCTCCTTTATTCCTTTGTTGAGGGCCATTATATGCACCATTAGAAAATTTTTGACCTGGGAGCACAGCAGATGCAGCGACAGAGGCCTCCATACTGTGCTCAACCCATCTAAGATCTCATTGATGTGTGTCTCAGGGCTGTTCTCTTCTGCTCGCTTGTGCAGTAGCACATCAGAACCTTCTGATGCTCGTGGCAGAGTCTGTGCTACGTTCTGACTTGCTCAAGGGACGGTACTACTTCTTCTTTCCCTTTTCTCTACTTAACCTACCCCTGCACTCCTGTTGCATTACACGTGATCCAAATGCTGAACACTGAGGCACTAAAGAGAACAAAAACTTTGTGTGAATGTCAGGTTTGCCAAGGCTGAATTTGTTTCTCTTTGAAGCAAGGCTTACAGGGGAAAAAAGGTAAGTCTGCTATGGGAGGAGGAGTACAGGAGGGAGGAAGTGAAGTGCATCTGTCCAGAACTGGAATTGCCTTCCTCTGGTAGAACAGAGGAAGAGGAGCCATCTGCCCACAGCCTCCTTACAGAGGATCAGCTTGCAGAAGGGCAGCATGTGACTGAGCAGAGTACTCTTGCCCCTCAGCAGACAGACTGGCCACAAGAGCTGATAAGGAAAAATGTCAGTACTCTAAAGCAACTGCACAGTGCAGAAGCTAAGAACCTCTTTCAGTGCAGTCATTCCAGTTTAAAAAGCTGGGAGGGTATCTGTAAAAGCTGGTGATCTCATTTTTCATCCTTAGGCTATAATAATCCTTGGGAGGGTAAATTGCCTAAAACCTGATGTGGACGAGTTACACCACTGTAACATACAGCCAATCGTGGCTTCACGCCCAATTTAAGCGGCCACTCGGTTTGCTTATCCACTTGTTTTTGAGGCTGTAAATCTAGGTGTTCAAGGTTCTGTGCGCTCCTTGTTGATTTGAGAAGCACAGTCAGTGTGCTAAGGTCGCAAACTGAGGAGCTTGCTTGCAAATACTGCTTGCTGCTAGTTTAGTTACAGCCTCCTGCTTTTGTTGCTAAAGCAGTTCTGGTGGTACTATTGCAATGTGAGATTATGGATTTTGAGACTTACTGTAGTGGGTGTATGGTATCCTGGTAAAGGGTGCCAAAGGCAGGTATCTTTAGAAAAAAATGCTTGAGGGCATTGCAAAAAAAAAAAAAAAAATCTGTTTTCCAGTTCATATTGAAATAGTTCTCTTGCTCAAACCATCCATCACTGTTAAGTCCTGGAACACAAATTTAGGTAATGTGGCTGAGCTGAAGCATGGACTACAGTTCTGTCTGTCTGCACAGCTGAGAAATTGAACTGCTGCTCCTTTGGGAACAAACGTGGCTGATTTCCTGGCTAGTGTGAGAGGGCAGCCTGCAGATTGGGTATGCAGTTTATTGCAGCAGGGAAGAAGTGACGCACGTGGTTTGGCTTCGGGTTGCCCAGGAACAGCAGTACTGCTGCCCCGTTGGAGCTCAGGGACAGAAGGACGTTCAGCCAGGCGGACCTGTGCTCTAAGGGTTTATTTGGCGTGTGTAATTGTCACTGAAGGGCAGTGGGCATCTGAAGCTGGATCGCAGGGTTGTGTTAATCCTGAAAACTCCAGGGCACAGCTGTCCTCGTTTTCAGTGCAAGGTCTGCCTTAACAAGCAGCCTACAGAGACCACAGAGGTAGTCATGGATTTAAGGACTCGTGTTCCACAGTGTTCCTGTTGCTTTCTTTGAGCAGCTGGAACAGAGAGAGACCGGTGCATAATGTGCAGATACAGAAGATTGGTTGTTCTTTGAGCACTGATGTCGTTACGAGCACTACAGCTTTTCCAGGGATGTGGGGTTCCCAAGCTGTTGGATACTTATCTGTGCAGTGCCCACAGTGACTGTGGACTTAGGGGGTCGGTTGTTCTGACCAGCCCTGAGCCCTGCACCAGCTCCTCCCCCTTGGGAAGGGTCCCTCTCCTCCCTGGTTCTTGGGGAAGGACCAGCGCAGTTGAGCTGTGAGCAGGCTACGAGTCAGTGCAGTTCAGGCACTGAGACTGATTTCTGGCAGCAGCAATGCCTTGTTGTCTTTCAAACTGCAACAGGAAAACTAAACATCAGCAAAGATGTTACAGGGGGTGTTGGGGTAAAACAGAGTGACAGGTTTTTTTTTTTTTAATGTTATTATCAATATAGAGCAGTGCAAGTGCTTCAGGGAGGTTTCTGAGAAGTGCTGAAAAGAATAAGTGTAGGGTGCTTGCCCTGTCAGTCTCCTGCTCCAGACAACGATGGTTGTTCTTCCTTTTAAAAGCAGTGTCTCCTCACCACGAGCAGCTTCCATGTTCAGTGTTCCGTGTCCAGTGGCTTCTCTTCCTGCTGCGTGACCACCCGCTGCCGGAGGCCCTTCAGCAGGGTGCTGGGGAAGCTCGTTGTGGGAAACCCAGACCTCTGCTGCTCTGCGTTCAGAAACCCCAGCTGCAAGTAGTTGAACAGCCACGCAGGGCCAGGAGAAGTGGTTATGTGGAGTCTTGTGGCTGGGAAAGAGGTAAAATCGTGCTTGTAGGTGTTAAAGAGAGAAATGGCCCACGAGGTGCTGTGAGGGAGAGGCAGGGCCGCAGCGCTGGCGGCGGGAGGCTGTACTTTGTGCTGTGGAGGCTTGGTTACCTTGGAAACCTGTTTTTAGCTGGATCTCTGCTCCAGTGGAGCGCCCATCTGTACCTGCTCCTTCTTTGTTTTGAAATGGCTGTTTTGCAGCAAAATACCTGACAGGAGCGTTTCCAGAGCTGGATTGTTGTGGAATCCAGGCTCTGCCTTCGGTCCCAGGCGTTTAAGTCGGGTGATGAGGGGATGATGGTACTGGCAGTTCTGTGGTGGGGTTCAAAAGTTACCAGAGCTTCTGCTCCACGAGGTGAGCTTCTGCTCCTATTTAAATCCTGGGACAGATCTCAAAGATAAGCCACTGGCATGGCTGGAGTTTACAGAGAACCTTGGGAATAAAGTGAAGCAACTTCTCTCTGCGCTGAGTAACTATCCTCACTAGGACTGTGGGCTTCCCTTTTGGGGTCATATAGAAAGAAACATTTCATCTTCCTCGTGAACTTCTGGTATTGGAAGGCAGTGGTTGCAGGTCTGGGTTCATAATGTCTGATAGCTGGTAAATTCTGGAATTAAACAAATCTCTTCACATCTCCCTTCTTACTGCAGGTTTTTTGCTTTTATCTCTTCTGAGTACCTTGTAATGCTGAGGCAGGGTGGGGGGATCTGAATTTTGCCCTTACCTCATTCTTGTTCCCTGTACTTTATCTACTCCTGTTTCACAGCCTGTACCTGTGGGCTGAGGTGAGCAGTCTGTTCTCTGTTTGAAGTAGGGCTCTCTCAAACTGCGGTTGGTTTTCTTGCAGGCTACTGAATAGTGTGTTACAGCTGGGTAAGCAATGGGAGTGTTTGGAGGTGGCAGCAATTATATATGTTGCCTAGAAATTTGATGTTGTATTTAAACTTTATAAATCCATGGACAATGTCTCTGGCCTACTCAAATGGCATGTCTCAAAACTGCTGTTGGCTGTTTAAAGTGTCTCACGGACCAGTCAGTTTTCTCTTTTAGCATCTGAAATCTGCAGAACATGATTTCTACCACTCATGTATTTCTAGATCCCCACAAGCCATAGTGCATTTTGTAAGTCCAAGTAATTCTGGTTGTTTGGCAGCAGATAGACTCTGGCAATTTGTCCCAGGCTGCTCTTGGGGCTGCTGAGCTATTGTCTTCTCTTCTTGATGTTCTTTCCTGACTGACTCGAACCATGAGCGGTAGTAAGATTTGAAATGCTGCCACAAACTGGGGGGAAAAGGAACAATTTAACAAATTCTAGTTTTATCTGTAAGAAATCAGCCGATGCAGCTACCAATTAGTAGGTAACAAAGAACCTTTGAAAAGCTCTTTTTTAGTGCTCCAGCTTGACTTGGCAGGCTGTCTAATTCAGGTGTTTTAGGTCTTGAAACCTGTTCACTTCAGAGCATTAAGAATCATCTTTCAGTCCTGAGCAGATACCATGCAGAAGAGCACAGCTTTCCCTTGTGAGATTTTCAAGAACTGGACACAACAAGATGAAGAAATTTCCATTTCATTCAAGTGTAGGACACAGTTGTTTATTGTAAAGTCAGTGTGATTAAAGCTCTTTTAGCCAGCCTTTTTGTTAATTCTGCTATTGCTAACTGATACTGGTGGTTACAGCAGGAGCCTTTGTTTTCTTTCTCAAGACAAGTGTGAACCAGATCTGTAGTCTTTGCTGCACAGCCTTAGATAGCTGACACAATAAAGTACTGTATCCTTCCTTGTACCATTGCAGCAGCTACAGAAAACTATGCTGTGTTTTTTTGTTTGTTTGTTTTCCCCATGTTTTTAAACTGTGTGTATCAACAGGAGTGACAGTTTGGGGCTGACTGCATACATCATGTTGGTGATGTATGAAGCAGAAGGAGACAGCTGGATTCTCCAGCTCTAAGGCTCACTTGAAGACCAGGCAGGTAGAAAAAAAAAAAAGTGTGAACTGTCTGAGCTAACAAGTGGCTTAGCTTGAGCCTGAGCGAATTTCATTGGGAAGCCAGTGAAGGAAAATAAATGTGGGACACTAAAATACCTGTCACTTACCTGTCCAGCACAGTATTTTACCAAAAAAAACAACCCTATGTGTAGATTAATAGATTTCTGAAAAGCGAGCAGCTGGCATTTAGGTTAGTTAGTATTAAATAATGAAAATGCATCTATATTTAAGCATCTTGTTGAGAATGGATTTGCCTTTAATTTTATTCAAAAAATATGTATTTTCTCCTAGCTTTAATCAACTTGTTGAAGTTCCTCATGTCTAATGAGACTGTGTTGCTGGCCAAACACAACATCTTCAGCCTCGCTCTTATGGTGAGTACAGACAAAGCAAATCCTCTTCTTTTAAACAGCTTAATTCATCTTGAATGGATCTTAAGAAAGAACTCATAGTTTCTGGCCTGGTAAGGAGATAGCAGAACAAGGCAACAAAACTGAGGAATATCACTGTGGCTAGTTTTGTCAGACATTTGGAAAGGGGAGTGCTTGGAGTCGCTGTAGGGTCTTCTCATTGAAATAAACAAGCTTATGTGAGGGAAGACCTAGTTTAATTTTCCAGATTTGCCAATATTTTTTCTTATTGTTTGTTGCTTTGTATACAGAATACTAGAGACCCATTTTTCTGGCCTTAGGTATGATAGTATTTAGGCTTCTTGTCTGTCTGTCCCTTACTGCAAGGAAGATAGAGCCATCAACTGATGTAATACTGGGTAATGGACCAAGAGCTGTTTCTTTAAAGGTTTTGAACACAGCTTGTATGGTTTATTTCTGTATCAGTGTAGCTTTTGTGTGAACATTCCTATTGTGACCTCTTTTCACTTTCTTGTATAGGTTGTGAACCTGTTCAACATGTTCATCACCTACGGAGACACCTTTCTCCCCACGCCCAGCAGCTATGATGAGCTGTATTATGAAATCATTCGAATGCACCAGAATTTTGACAACCTTTATTCTATGGGTGAGTGCCTCCTCGCTGGTCAGGAATACTGATGACTACAAATGAGGGTGGCTGTGGGGGGGTATTTGTCAGGTGTTTTCTGGCTGCCTTCTGCTGCTGTCTGTGTCCTGGAGTGGGCATGTTTTATGTGTCGGTGTGCTTGATAAATTAAGGATCGAGAGAGAGAGGGGGATAAACTTGTTAAAGGGACAAATATCTTTGGTCAGAAAAAAAAAAAGAATAGGAGCATGCCTATTGTCTCTCTAGCAGCCACATACTGTGATTTGAAATATGCGGTTGATCCAACAATGTGGTACGTGGTATGTTTCATGCGTTTCTGTGTAGTTTGGTCAGTTTGTGGTGGGCCTCTGTCACGTTTGGCAGTTCCAGGTCAGAAGGTCAGAACATGCTGCAGAACCAGCCAGCACAGAGAAGCACTTGATGCAAACAAGAATTTGGAAAGGAATTTGAGAAACTTAAAACAGGAAGCTTGTTGTGCTAGACAAATCACATCTAGTACAGTCATTGCCAAAACAAACCAGGAGTACAGCCCTCACAAACCATCTTGCAGTGACAAGTAAATCACTGGGCTGAAGAACGTGCCTACTGGCAAAACAGGGAGAGCCTGCCATCCTTCAGAGGGGGAGAGACATGCTGGAATGCCACCAAGTGAAACCCTGCAGGGAAAAGAGGAATAAAGGAGCCTAAGGGATGCATGGAGACAAAACCAGGCAGTGGATATGCACAGGAGCCTGTAGCCAGGGGTAGCTGCAGCAAGGCTGGTGTAGTGCCTGCATGCTTGAAGCTGTGAAGAAAAGGATAAAGCTGTGTTCTTTATTTGCTTTGTTCTAGAAGGACCTTTCTTCCATGCTCTCCCTGCTCCCTTCCCAGTGTGATCACCCACTGAACAACAGGAGTTAATAGAAGCATGCAAGGGGAGTTAAAGGGCAGCGGGACAGAGGCAGTTAGCTGCGGCACTCTTCTGGCATGGCAGAGTTGTCCTCACCAAAATAAAAGGAACCAAGTACCCCCTGCAATTGCAAGCAAAATGAGTTGCTTTTTTGTATAAACTTCCACTGTTTTCATCCCTTATGTAAGGGATCAGTTGGCCATTTTTCTCTCTGAACACAAAAGATTTTTTGCTAACACATTTCCTACTCACAAAACTGCAGCTGGTAAGACAAGGTGATTTTACTAGCCAGTAATATTTTCAAACCAGTCCCCTGTGGAAGCTGAAGGGAAGTGGAATGGAGGAATAATGCACTCAAATACTCAGTTGTGCTGCAACAGGCATATCTGACCTGTTTGAAAAATTCAGTTATCACATGAATGTTTTCCATCCTGATACACAGAACAAACTCCTTTGAATTAATGTCCTAGATGTATTCAGAGAGTTTCCATTCAGGCATTACTTCAGATATTCAAGTGCAGTACCTTCAGTTTGACAAAATAACACGACTCAGAGCCGACATTTTTTTTTTTTTCCCTGCAGATGAGATGTAATAGTAGCGCAAGGAAGTGAGAAAGTAGCACTGTCTTGAGCTGATGAAAGCCACAATTTAGGCAGGTGTCCTACCAGCTTCCCTTGGCTTTGTCAACCCACCTTACTGGGCTACAGTCACCCTTCTATCCCCAAGCCTTGGGACATCTGTTAGCACAGATGAAAGAGCAACTTTATGCTTTAGTTTTCCTGTTAATGTGGCTGAAAATTTGTATGGTGGAAGTGGAATCTAGTTGTATTGATCTTTTTTTTATAACTTATTTTTCTTTTTCTGAATTTGAACTTTATCCAGATCTGCAAGCTTTTCCTGTGCAGTAATAAGCATGACAGTGCAGTCACAGTGCTTGTGGATTCACTTGTTGCATCTGTGTTTCTAGATGATCCTAAATTTGGATGAAGTGCTGTTCTGTCACTTTTAACCCTGAGGCAAACCTTTCTTGTAGAATGCAACCCCAGAAAACCCTCTCTGTAGGAATTCATGGTAAATTCACTTCTATTCAGGCAAACAGAAAAATGATCCACACTTGCCGCTGTTGTATTGTTTCGGTGCTTAGCAGGAGATGTAAAGGTAACTGCCACTGTAGAAACACTACAGATTCTGACCTAAATAAATATTTTGGCTGCTCTGGCAGGAAAAAAAAAAAAAAAAAAAAAAGAAATGGATTCCCTAGAAGTTTTTCTTCCTGCAGAATGTTTTCAGATCTGCTCCCAAGTCTGTCAGAGACCATCTGGGCAACAGAGCAACACACTCATTCCTCCAGGGAGTGTTTTTCCCTAGGTTGGTGTGTAATCTCTCTTTCCAGATAAACACGGAGGTGAAGAACCCCCCACTGCTGGGCTGGGTTTGTGTCACAGGATGTAGTCCAGCTTAGGTGGAACCTTGCATGAGCCGGGGCTGGAGGAGAGTAGCAGTGTGTGAAATAAAAGGTATCACAGACAGGGGATGCTGCCCTATTTCTGAGGGAGAGTAACTTCAATACCTGGGGACAAAACCAGTCAGGAGGGTGTAGGCTGTCCCCTCTGCTTCCTGCCTCCCAGGTGTCGTGGTGTTCTGGACACCTCTCCCATGTTCCTTGATTTTCTTAGGCTTTAAAGGAAACCTCTGCTTTCCACCACAGACCATCGCAGGCATGACCTTTGTTCTGATGTGGGTTGCAGGCTGCCATCTCACCCACGTGGATTTCTGACATTTTGCGTTAGAAAATTGCCAGCTCTGTGCCAGCACTGTTAACTGTCTTTTCCTTTCAGTTCTCAGGATTTCCACCAATGCTGGTCAATGGAAAGAGCCTGCAAGCAAGGTGACCCATGCGTTAGTCAATATTAGGTAAGGAGCAGAAGTTAACGACTGTTTAGAGATTCATGTCCTGTGTGACTGCATTCTTACCGTGACACTTTCACGTTTGTTGTATTGAAGTTGGTTTTGGATTTGTTTGCTTTGTTGGGCAGAATTACTGCTCTGAGCAGGGCCCACTGGGATCAAGAGAGGGTCAGCAGGGTTTGATTGTCCTTTTCCTAATGATACTCTTAGCTCCTCTGTAGGCTGAGTGCTTTCAAAGCATGCCACAGGCTGTAATGAATTAATCCTCACAGCATCCCTGGGAGAAGTTAGATGATAGCGAGCAGTGCTGCTCTGACAGGACGAGGGGGGGCCCAGTGGGTTTCTGTTGTGTGATTCTATTGCAATTCTGTGAAGCAGTGTAGGGCTGTGAAGCAGCCGTAACGAGCACGTTCCAAGCCTCTTTTAAAATTACAAGAATTGTGTGCATGTTTGCAACGGATCATTTAGAGACATTTCAGTATTCATTTTAACCTCTTCTTTCTCCTCGAGGGCAGAAGGTATGCTCTGCTTGTGAGGCTAGGGAGTATCTGGGGTGTTCTTGTGCTCTGTTTCTCTGCAGTAGCAGTGATGTTGTGTCTTCTGAAGCCACTAGTGCTGACAAAGCTGGAGGATGGGGTGCTGGGACAAGTGGCTCATAGGTCTGATTGGCTGGAAGATGGAAGGAGAGAGAGAAATTACTGTTTATGTCTGGCTTGTAAGCAAAAAGTTATGAGTATTTATACTGAAAAAGCATCTGCCCATCACTGTCTGCTCATTTCCTAGATGCTCTTTCCAGCAGATGTGCCTTTCTGCATATCACCAGGTAGCTCAGTACTGCTGCACTTGTCATTTTCCTCACTACAAGAGAGATTGTGTAGGGCAGGCTCTCTGAGGGCATCTTTCAAGTCGGTATACATCTTACATGTCTGCAAACCACCTTAAAGGTTCCCTTAGTGAGTCTGTAAGCTTAATAATGTCACGTATAGTTCCAGAAGATTTATCTTTCTCCTGTTGTTGTTTTTATTTTTTGTAAACAGACAGAAAAGAGTGTTTGTGGGCAGATAATGCACCTGAGTGAAGCAGCAGAACAGACAGCTCTTGGCAAAGTAATGTCATTTAATGTGACCCATTATCTACCATGGAAATCCTCTGCATACCCAGGGAGAGAAGTCACTTCCCAGTTTAGATTTTAAAAAAAAAATCAACAAAAAAAGCCCAGCAAGTGACCATAGAAGGTTTGCACTTATCTGGTTTGTGTAACTAAGGTTTTATATTTGTTCACTTACTGTCAGCAGTCCAGAAAGAGATACAACCAAAAAAATGGCACTGTGACACCCCTCCCTGGGCAGCCCGTGTCAGGCATGTTCGGTGCGTGGTGCTGTCTGGAGCCAGAGGAGCCTCTGACGTGTTTCTCCTGTAGAGTTCTGGTAGTTTTCCCCCTTCTCACCCCAACTGCTTATGTATGTTGAAATGTCATCTGGTCTTCCAGTGGCCTTGGAAGTTTTCAGGAATGACTAATTTCCACCTTGTCAAATTTCATTGAGAAAAGTAGAGATGATTTGACGTCTGGAGACGAATTCAAAACATGTTAATGGGGAAGATGTAGGAAATCAGGGGTCTGTGATGGTGCAATATTTCTTTCAGGCCTGAAGACTGAATTCAGGCATTTGAAAGTTGCAGATCATGCAGCAGAAAGACGAGAGGACGATTCCTCCAGAAATGCCTAGAATCTTCCAAGGTCTCAGCTTCCTGCAGTCTGTTGGGAAAGCCCTTTTGTCTCGGTCTGTCGGCTGTCATGCAGCAGCAGTGCCCACAGGCAGACTTGACACTGGGGCCACATGCTTTCCTCTGCCGTTGGACCAGGAACGCACACTGTAGCCCTGTGCGCGCACACACTCGTGGCTCGGTGTTGCACACAATCGTGGACGTGTTGCAAGCCCAAATCAGCCCAGAGAAACGGGGAGAGAATGCTGGAGGAGAATAAACCCTCTGGGGCTGTCAGGCTGATGGCTGTGTTAGGGGAGCAGGGTGTGTTAACACATGGCAGTATTATCATGGATGTAATTATACATTGTTAAGGACCTGCTCGTTTGAACCTGCCTTAGCTCCTCACTGTCTGAGCCGCCTGTTGGTGATGCCCCTTCGGTTTCCCCTGAGATGGTATTAGCATCCTGTTTCTTACTTGATGCCTTTGCCATGAAGAGAAGGGCTTCAGAGAAATCCTCCTCAGGTTGGATTCCTTCTCTTCAGCTTGTGCCATTGTTGTGGAAGGTTTTTATGAGCAGTGATTACCTGATGTTTGCTGTGCCAGTGCAGTGCAAAGTCATGCTTTGGTTGTATCTCCATCTCATTACAACAGGTATTTAAAAATAATAATTTCCTTAGAGAGATAATAAATGTAAAAACATCAGCGTGTGTGAGTGCACATCAGTGACCTTTACTAAGGATCTTAAATCCTAATGTACAATCTTATGTTTATTTCTGCTAGGAAAAAAGTGTTTGTTTACAACTCCCCAGGCTGCAGTGCATCTATGTTACAGGAGCAACAGCTGGGGAGATAAATGGGGCATCAGGCAGCCCCATTGGTACCCACAGTGGCAGGTTGTTGAGGTCATCTGATTCCTGGTTGATGCAGACAGGGTGAGGAATCTCTGATAACAGCCTTGCTAATTTTCAGCTGGAGAGAGATCCCACTTCAGCTCTGTGTGAACTGTGGGTTTTAGTTGGCCCCTGTTCTCCAACAGGCAGTCTAATTGTTTTTTGGTGTTGCTGTAACTTACCTGAGTTTTATGGTCCTTACTGCAGTGAAAAGAACCATCAGGAATGTTCTTGTACTGAGAGGTGGTGGGGATATTCCTACCTGCTCTCCATACGTCTCCTTCGTAGAGATGATTCGTAATTTCTGCCCAGCCTGAAGAAATTGGGGATTAGAAGAAGACAGAACCATAGCCCAGTTTGGCTGAAGTCTTACATACCGTACTGGCAGCAGTGATCCATGTTGCTGTCCTATGCCATAACAGTGCTGTAACTTCTGTTGGTGGGTTTGTCTCTGCTTTACATAAATAATTGAGATATGATGGACTGCAAGATCTGGGTGCAGCACTGATGGGGCTGAACTGAGAAGCGCTGGCAATCAGTGGATTGAAAACTCACCTTCTCACCTCTGAGGAAATAGCAACTTTTGATACAAGTAATTTTTTTGAAGCTAATGAACCTCTTTAAGATAACATTGTGCAGGTTTGCATTTAATGAGGATTTTATTAATGCAGAGTTCAGAGGGGCATCTTCTGATTGCTTACTCAGAGAGGAAGGTGGCAGCTGAAGCCATGTGTTCTTTTAATAGACTTTCTCCTGATCTGTACTTTTTTCAAGGTGAATAAATAGATTAACTCAATGATTAGTAGACTGAATTCCCCATTGTTTGAAATTTGGTCCCATCATCATTTTCAAAGCAATTTTATTTTTCTCAGTCAAAACACTTTAAACAACCAGAGTACATTTGTAGTATGGAATAGGCAATAGATTTATTTTTTTTTTTCCAAGCATGTTTTGTGTGCCGTTGTAGCACACACTGCAGTTCTCACTTGGGTGCTTTCATTCACTTTTCCATCTTGCAGCTGCTTTTGTTCCACACGAGGCACCCGGTGCGCGACACTCTCTTTGTACCAGAGAGCCTGCTTCTCCCATGGCTGCTTTTGGGATCACAAGGGAGAGAGTGGGGATTGGGAGGAGAGCTTAAAGCATTGCATGGGTGTATACAAAACAGCTATGTTCGCTGCCAGTGAGGCAGGAGGACTCTGAAGGAACACTTAAGATTTTACTTAGGTGAAAGAAGGCCAAATGGGGCTGTGCTTGCTGTTGTAGGATACCTGGCATCCCTGCTCTGATGCTGTAGCTCATGTTAAATTACCAGCACTCCACAGAACTGCACTTACTGAAATTCTGACAGAGGAGGAGGCTCCATTCAGCGTTTTGTTAGCAACTGAGCAGCTGCAAGCAGTCCACATCGTGCCTTCAACATTGTTCTGCTTTACAGCAAGGCATTTGGCATCTCTTCATGGGGAGAGGAGAGCTAAATGCTGCTGACCTAGTCACGTTGTAATGGAGGGCTGTAGGATTTGCGCAGGATACATGACAGGTGGCGTGCTGATAGCTGTGCGCTTCTGTGTAGCGTGGAGGCCTATGGATTGCAGTCAGCTGAGAGTGTTTGAAGTATATACAACATATATTTCACTACCTGCCTCCCGCTCTGTCTCTCTCTCTGCCCCCCTTCTCCTTTATGTAGACACACACAAACGCGTCCTTACAGTGTGGTTAAGAGAATGAAAAAGGGAGGGCAACCCTGAGGACTGTACATGAAAATAAATGGCCAAGAAAATCTATTTCTATCTGCATATATTAAAAACAGGGATGTGTGTATGTGTGTATACACATGTGAACGTGTATCCATGGATGGATGGATGGATATCGGTATGGGCACATACGTATTCCCACCCCTGCACGTGTCTGTATCTGTCTGTGTAACTGTGCATCCAACACCCCCCACACCTGCGCAGAGTGCAGTGTCTCATCTGTGACGGGGCTAATCTAAGGCTTCCAGCTGCAAGCAGCGCAAGGCACGCCTCCAGCTTCTCGGGTGGAAGCACCAGCCTTGGCTGGGGACGCTCAGCTTCTAGTCCCTCAGCAGCATTTGCCAGCGGCAGGGTGGTGCTGCCTGAGTGCCTAGAAGCCAGGCGGTGCGGAATGCCGGGCTGGGACCCGTCGGTGCTGACAGCAGAGGGTGCTGTGGCACCCAGGTTAGCCCAGCTCGTCTGGAGCTTGTTTCCTTCTGCCTCTTGAAGCCGCTGGTGAGGCCTGCCACCGGTGGAATAACAACTCCATTAAATTGTTCACTGAGGTATGGTTAATGGTAATGACCTCTGGCACGCTGTCACTGCTCATCAGTCTGACTGGGCTCAGATCATGGGCTAGTACAAGACAGTTAACAAATTAGAGACAAGGGAAAAAAAAAAAAAGGCAATGAAAGCCAAAGAGAAACTCATAAACATGCTTTATTGGCGTTTTAATATCCTAATATAATTTTACTTAGGTTAGGGATCAGATTGTTACGAAAAATAGTGTAAGAGAAATTTAAGATACTTGCACTTGAAGAATGAATTTGTCACATCTTCGAAGTGTTGGCCTGAAAAAATGATCCTAGATGAGGATTCTGGCTTGGTTCTAGCCCATTTCTAGTGACTTGTGCTTACTCCTAATCAAAGGAGCAAAGTTAGCAGACCCTTGTCGTTCCACATGTTTCGCGTTGCATGCTTTTCGTGTTGCACAGGGACTTTGTCACAGCAGAGCAGTTTCTGAGACGCCACAGTGGTTATGGTGGAGCATGGTTACTCAGAGCAGCTGCTGCTAGTTTTCCCCTTGACCTTGCTGTCTCTGGTAGGGAATGTTTACTTCCTAGCAGCAGCAGATCCTGACGTGGACAGATTCTGGCATTAGCTGGCATCTTGACAGAGGAAGGGGGTGGATTCAAAGGCAAAGACCGCCTTTGTAGGCCAGTGTGACCAGCAGCATAGTAGCAGAAGGATAAAAAAGAAGGAAGCATTCCTGTCTCAGAGTGCGTTGTTCCATCTCTGCATAGCGCTCCACCCATGCTGCCAGTGTTTTTGTTAACTCTGGTTGTGTAACTTGAATGGTTCGTTGGTTTCACAATCTCAGACTTGTTGAGGCAGTGGCGTTAGCTTCCAGTTACTGCTCTGTAGTTACTTGCTGATTCACCTTGGTGTGTCCTGCTCACAGAGCGCTAGCCAGCCTCCTTCTGCGATCATTTTCCTTCATTCTTTCTCATTCATGCAGTGGCTTAATTAAATGTTGTCTCTGCCACTGGCCCAAATCCAGAGAGCAAATCTGTTACTGGAGTGACACTATGCGGGCCAGTTCTGCTCACGGCAGCGTGGTTCAGCGAGGCAGGTGCATCCCAGGTCACCTCCCCTCCTTTTGCCAGAGCTCCCATCCCAGTCGGAGCTGTCTGGGAGGGCACTCTTAGTGTCAGGCCTGCTTTCTCTTCTGGCTTAATGCACCTTCTTGTTTTTCTGCAGTGCATTTTTGGGAGGATTAACTTTTTTTTTTTTTTTCTTTTTGTGGTAACTGAAGCTTTCTAGAGCTGATGCTGATTTGAGCTGAGCTGTTTGTACCACAGAGATGCCTTTACCTGAGATGCCACAGCTTGCTTTCTTCAATAAACTTGAAAGCCATGCTGCAGCATGGGGTGAACACTAGGTGGGAGTGATTCCCAGGGCGGCAGCCTGGCTTTCTTAGTGTCCTTCTGATGCCTGTAGCATTGTTGGTCGCTTTGATCTCCGTTCCTTGTGTGACAGCCAACAGGGTAGCCTTGCAAGAGGGAACTTGCAAAGGATCTGCTTGTGTATCACAGTGAGGACTGCCCGTGGCCATGACTGTCTGTTCAGGGGGGGGCTGTTTCCTGGGCAGAAGGGAAACCCTTCTGCACGCAGCTGCTGCTCGGCAGGCTCTTGTGAAGTTCAGCAGGTATCTTAGTTGGCACGGTTCTCCTAAGGTGAACGTCCCTCTGCAAAGCTCACCCGCCTGTGAACCGTCATCTTTCTTCCCCAAGATCTGAACGCTTTAGAAAGTTAGCCAGGGTCTGTAGGCTCCTCAGCAGAGTTGGCTGAGAAATGTTATCTCCGTTACTGAGGTATTGCTACCAAGATGTCATCTACTCTGTATCAAATGCAACCGCCCCCTGAATAGGGAAATTCATCTGCAGGTCCTGTAGTGGATTCAGGTGTGCAGACTGTGAGCTCGTAAGATGGAGTTAGTTAAGCTATGAGCAAATTTTTCTTGATAGCTTAGTATTCAGCTTTGGAAATATGTTTGGCACATAGTTTTCTGTGCTAGTGAATTCAAGGTCTGGGGGTTAGTGAGAATAGTCGTTAGAGGAGAAAAAGTGGAAGGTGCCTATCAGTGCGATTTGTGGTCTCACATTGTGGTCTCCCTTTGCTTAATGAGAGTTAATTTGCACCGTCTGGTGTGAAGAAATGTGGCTCCACACCAGAATTTTGTTCTTCTTTTGTTTACCAAAAGCCTTTCACTGTGGAGACAATAATACTGGGAAGCGCATGTTAGCATTGGCAGTGTCTTTGATTTATCTCAGGGCTGGACATGGTGTTTATCAGTCAGGAGTTATTTCTCGCCTGATTTGTTTGCAAATGCCTTGGTGCTGAGTTCCCTTGCTGGGCACAGGCAAGTTTTCTGTGAGCTCACTAATACATCAAAGCATATGCTGTGAAGCCAGGATGCATTTTTGTAAGCATCTAGTGTTTCTCGCTGCAGTACAAAATCCAGAAGGGTCTGCTGGTTTCTCACGCTGAACAGTTGGGTTTTTTCTTTCTGTTTACAAGAACAGTCTTAATTATTTTTCTGGTATCGTAGCTGGCCTGAGTTCAGATCCCAGTTGACAGGTTTCAGCCTTATGGTGGACATCTTTGTTGGTGCCAAGAAGTGAGAAATGAATAGGCTCAGCAGCCACATTCTCTTGGCCCCAAGAATTGGCCCTACTGGAACACGATGAAGCACTGTCTGACACAGCTGCTTATAGCTTGTCAGAACTTTGCCCATGCTGTTCTTATTCTTTAGGTAAATAGAAGGGGCTCTGATCTCCACTGGTCTCAAGTCTAGCTTTCAAGATTTACTTTAATGGCGGGAGAACATTAAGCTGCTTTCTTCATAACCCAAACAATGTAAAAATCATTGTGAGCTTAAATAACACCTTCATCCCTTGAAAAATGATGCAGAATAATGCTGCTTTGCTCTCTCTGTTTAAAAGAAATCTGTTGCTCACAGCAGCTGCCAGAATTATTATTCCCTCTGGAAGTCTGGGCTGTGGGATGTGTACTTATAAGAAAAGCTTTTCAAAATCCAGTAACATGTATTTTTTGTTATTTTCTACTAGTGGGGGGCCTAAAATGTTTTTTTTTTTTCTCTAGAAATTTAAACATCCTATTCTCTTAATTCTTCCTTTAGGACTAAATTGACAAAGTACCTGCTCATTAAGTACACCTGCTCATTAGGGAAACGAAGTTCCTACCGTGTCTGGAACTAAAAGCAATGATAACACATTGTTAGCATGACTGCGGGGCTGCAGTCTGTTTGAAGATTGCACCAGAAGCTGGAGCTCCATTCCCAGGGAACTGTGAGAGGAGGGCATCTCATTTAGGAGCCTTTGTTCATTAAAAGAAACATGCTTTCATCCTAGCTTTCAAAGGTAAAATGCTTGTTTAGGGGCTCTTCCTGCTGAGGGCAGAGTACCTTGTCTCACCTTACCAGCACAGGGTGCAGCTTCACAGCCATCAGTACTTTCCAGCTGGTGCAGCCGAGGCTATGCCTGCACCAGGGTGAAAGTGGAACGCTGCCTCTGCCTGGAGTGGAAAAAAGGGAGCTCAACTGAGCTGTGTTTTTTTTTTTATTTCATTCCAAAATGTGAAAATATTTTGGGCTCAGATACATGTGTGTCTGGTTTGAGACCATCAGAAACATCCACGGTTCAGCTGGTCTAAATGCTGTTGGCTGAAGCGCCAGGACATTTGGGAGAAAGCCTGTGTTTGGGAATGCAAGCCGTTGCTATTTCTCTTTATTCTTTTAATTTTATTTTTTATTTTTTCCAACTCTTGTATCTAGAAAGATCATCCAGAAAATGGTGGGGCAGTGCTTCTGCCATGTGGTGGCCATGTCTTCCTCAGCTTGAGGTCAGACTCAGGGAAGCTCTCCCCATTGCCTCAGGGGCGGCTGGCTGGGGAGGTTTGGCAGTCCAAATGCCCCATACGCTTGGCAGTTTCTGAGCTGTCCAAGCCAAACAGGTTAAGGTAACAGTGATGCAATGGAAATCACAGGTGATAGGTATCAGATTTTGGTATCTCATGCTAATAAAGCTTTAGCAGAAGGACGTTACTCTGGGACAAAACTGCCCCAGGCTGCTTTGTCAGACTGTCTTCTGTGACCTCTTGCCAGGTATAAACGGGCCGTGCTGCGGAACAGGAGGACTCACCCGCCGTTCCTTCCTGCTGGCCATTTTTGCAAACTGTTTTTGTTAACAAGAGTAACCACTGCCTGAACCTTCAGTTTGGGTACTGGGCTTGCGGCTTGGCTGTGTCTTGAGTTGAAGGTTGGTGATGTGTTGAAGGGGGCCTGGCTGCATTGGATTCCTGTGTGATGGGATATAAAAACAATTTGTTTCAAATGTGCTTTATTTTGAGGGTGGCCAAATGTGGAATGACCTGAAAAGCATCCTGGCAGTTCTTTCGCCTGACTTTGCTAGAAGACTTTGAAAGCCCGAAAGCTTTGTCATCTTGCTGCTTTAGTGATTAATTAGGTCATCATTTTGTGAGTTAATTACAGTGACATTTTTCTTCTCATTAGTTGGATAGTGGAAAGTTTGAGTCTGTAGGATGGGAAGTAATGCAGCCTTTGTGACCAAGCGAAAGATGATTTCAAACTTCAGAACACTGAATTTCAGATGGTGTCTGGGTACTGTGAAAAAATGCTTCTGTCCTGCATAGGAGATGCAGCCGGTGTGTGCTTTGAAGGCAGGAGAAATGCCTTCTATCATGAACAGACTTCTGATGTTGCCAAGACTCCGAGTGAGCAACTTTAAGCTGGATCCTTTTTCCAGAACGTTGTGTTGTGCTAATTAATGTAAAGCTCTTGCTGCTGACGGAGGGGGTATGAATGAGCCACCTTATGTAGTGTCCTTCATGGGTGTCCTGAAAGGCCACCCTTGGAGTTACTCACACCTTGCCTGGACAGAGCAGCCTGGTGTTGGACCAGGTAACCCCAAAGGTCCCTCCCAACCTAACCCATTCTGTGATGTGGCAAAGAGCACTCTCTTTCCTGCCTGGACAAATGGTCAGAGAAGCAAGATGACGTGTGTTGTTTGGGTTCTCTGTGCTATTTACTGACTCTGGATCCAGCTGTTAAAGATGCTGAACAGAGCACTTACCTAAATCCATAGGAGCTTGTGGTGCTCAGCAGCTATTTGCTTTCCCTGAAGGATCAGTAAGGGGTTAAAAACGAGAGGCCTGACAGTGTGTGTTGCTGCAGGTGCCCAGTGCTGTCTGCTGGCTGTGAGCTTGTCAGGGGGATCCTGCTGGTGAGATCTGACTGTGCAACTCAGTCATTTGTAGGAGCAAACTGTTCCAGCATGATTAATGCCATGGCTGATGATGGGGACAGAAAGCACTTCTCTGAGCAGTGCCTGTAAGGGCGTATTCCCCCGTGCATGTGTTCAAAGGAGGAGTCTATGGTTGGATGAAACTGAGGGCATTTGAGAGGCAGTTAATGACAAGTGAAAATGATAGCCAGGGTAGATTAATTGTTAAATGAATTGTGCCTGTGCTTGCTGTCATTTTAATGGGGTATCAGTCTAGTTATAAGTGTGGTGTTATATAGCAGGAAGGCATCAGGACACAATGCTGTGCGCTTATGTTCAGGCCGGAGGAGTTTAAAGGCTGAGCCATTAGGAGGTTTTTTTCAGTGTAGTCATCTTTTGCTCTATCTTTTATTTTTTTTTCTCTTCCAGAGTAACCAAACCCGTATTTTGAATAATTTTGCATTTATAAATCCTTCCCCAGACCTTTCTGACAATGCAGTAAAGCAGTATTTACTCCTAACCACTTTAATATGTTTAATATGTTGTTTGAGTTGTTTTCTGGATGAGACTATATCATCTGAACTTGGTCTGGAACACAGCTCATGGATTTTTTTTTTTTCCCTTTTTTTTTCCACTGCACTTTATCTCCGCAACTTTTTATTTAGTTTTGATTTGGCATGGGGGTACTTTACATTCATGCTGTCAACCTGAGCTGAGCGTAAAGGAAATTACCAGGATGGAAGAGGGCTGAAGGCAGCCAGGCACAGGTCTCATCTTGTCATCAGACTGCTGTTGGCAGCACAACTCAACAGCCAGAAGAAATCTGTCTTTTGAATTGGCTGGGGGAGACAGTGGGGCAGCAGGGCCCTGGCAGAAGGTGCGTGTCTCCAGCAGTCCTTTATCACACATGGCCCTTAGTCTCGGCTGAGCTGAGTGAACTTGGTGCAGTTTCCACATAAAGTGGGACATTGCCATATATCGCTTGGTAAAGATTAGCAGTCCGTGTTAGGACTTGGCTTGCAGATGCACTGCATGGTTCTTGAGGCCCTTCTTCTTATCTGCTTATACTTTCTAAAAAGTATTTTTAAAGCATGTACTGTGTTTGGGCCCTAGATGATGTAAGCTTTGATTGCCTTCAGCCTGCTAATCTTCAGGATTCCAGCTATTCACTGGAACAGAAGAACAGCAATACTGTTACACTGTGAGACAGGAAAACACTTAGAAGAGATCCTTTCCTTGGAAGAGAGGGGGCCTTCAGCTTCGTGCTCTGGTGAGGTGAACTTGGATGGGGCAGGCACAGACACAAGCAGGAGGATCCGTCAACATTCCCTTCAGAAGGATGCTCAGGGTGTGCTTTGCGCGGTCCAGCAACGTGAAACCTGGCAGTTGCTGGTGCGGTGGGAAACACAAGCAAGGTGGGGCAGCTTCTGGAGCTGGAGGGTAATTTGTCACATGGACCAGTGGGCACAGAGTCTCATGAATAAATAAAAGTTGGAAGTCACAGTTGCATTTGGAGTCACTCAGGGAAGGATTATCTTGTGGCTGAGGTTGGGAGGGGTCAGCGAGGCAGAGTGTCCCAGCCTTGCACCAGTGGGGGCCCAGGAGAGAGAAGCCTGCGGAGGATCTCAGTGAGCAGGGCTGGGTTTTACTTGTCCCCCCCCCCCCCCCCCCCCCTCCCCGCCCACATCAGTAATAACATCAGCTCCAGGGCATTACTAAGTAGCTCAAACCCAGAGAGCTGGCCAGTGAATTAAGGCATGGTTCAAACAGTCTAGGAAATGGCAGTGTGCGTTTGCCTGTGAAGCATAAGGCTTGTAAAAACTTGTAGTGTCTTCTTGTAAGTTATTTTCTTCCTGCGTCAGTGATTCAGAACCTAATAGTGTTAACGGGCTAGCTGGCTCAAAAAGACTGATGCCACTCCCCCCGTCAGCCAGGGATCACTTTTCCGCTAGAGGAAGACAGCAAATGTCTTCTGTAAAATTCAGGGGCTGGCTAACAAATTGCAGTTTGGAATACATTACAGATGATGAATGTGATCTCCTTAAAGGGAAATCTATTCGTTTGACTTAGTGCTCTTACGATTAATTGCTTGCCAGATTAAATCGCTCCATAAAGCGCACACTACTTTATTCGATCTCTTCGTGATGAGATTAGCTAGGCCGTGCTGGTTCTTTGTATGTTAATTACAATGGTATTTTCTTCTTCTATTTAATTATTAAATTGTTCAGCACAGCATGCTTTCTCTTAGCCTCAGGAAAGATGTCTGGGTTTTTCTTTTGACCACTGTTTTATAACCCTTCAACCCCTTTTCTGGGCTTCCTTTACAGAAGCATCACACACTGTCAGAGGATTCATTCTGAGTTTGTTCTTGTTTTCTTTCCTGTGCTACTGAAACACGAGAATGGTACTAGCCATGCGCAGGTTCACCATGCAGCAACCTGGGGCACGAAATGAGGAACGCCTCACTGGTTTGTTCCCAACTGCATGTGCAACTCCCCCCATGTGCATGCACGAAATAACTCCCATTGTTTCACAACATTAAGCCTGGGATTTGCACATAACCTAATCTTCTTCTTTTTTTTTTTTTTTTTAAACTGCTGAAAAAATCATTCATGTCTCTGGGCCTAAAGCAGGGATTGTCTCCTGTCGAGCTACAATATCTATTTCTGGTTTTCTCTCAACTTCACGCACCGCTCCCTGTGTGCTGCTTTCCCCCTGACACTGCCCCAAGGAAATAGTATGTTATCTTCTACTGGGATTGATCCCCAAAGGCAACTTTTTGTGTTAATTACTCCATGCTTTTATTTGCTGTGTATTCAGAGCTTAGGAAATTCAAGAAAGGTGTAGCAGAGCTGGGATAGTTTCAGGAAGGGACAGTGAAGAATGACTGAAGGGATGGAACCGAAGGTATTAGGAGGAGCATTTGTATATATGACAGGGCTTCTGGAGGAGAGATGGCAGAGAATAAAAAGCTTCATGACGTGTTGGATGTCATAGGGAAGGGTAGCTGCAACAACAGGGTGTATCAGAAGGTCAGGTGGGTTGAAACCAAAGCTACTGCTTTGTGTAAAGCTTGGTTAAATGGGAGATATCAAAAAGGTGATGTGAATTTAAAGCATTGGTTATGCAAGTTAATGGAAGAAAATTCTGTCACGGTTACTGATCCTGCAGGTACACTGCCTCAGGTGTCACCTGGAGCTGCACGGGGCTGGAAGTGTGAGTCCTTTCTGGGGCAGCATCGCTTTGTTCTTGTCCTGTTTTTGTACCATTCCCTGAGCTTCTGTTTCTGGCCACTTTCAAACTCAGGGAAGTGTGCTGGCCTTTGCTACCTGACTCAGTGTGGCAATTTTTAATACTAATGTAAGTTTTGTCTGTCAGCAGCTTCTCAGGCATCAGCTATTTGCTTCAAAGCCTTTGCCAAGCGTAAGGCAGCATGCCAGCATCCCTATCCTACAGCTTTCAGGATGAAGGATTGCATTTCACTTACAATCACCCGCCCAGGTTATAGATATGGTTTGTTAAATCTGTCACTGCTTTTGGGTGGCGAAGGCTGGAATCCCGTGCTGGATGTCTGCAGGGGTTCGTTGTTACGTGAAGGAGTCACTTGCTGTCATTTTGGCCGCGTCAGCTTTGTATTCAGAAAAGGAGGCCTCCAGACCTTTCTGTGGCTTTCTGCTGCTGCTTGTGTGTGCGTAGGAGATACTGTCCTTGGTGATTTAGAAAAGGGATGGCTAAGGCAACTGTGCTTTCCTGTGAGCTGGTCTCCGGTCCAGCAGCAGCCACTGGCTGTGCTCTGGGAATGGCAGAAGTGTCATTTCTGGAACACTGGTGGAGAGGCAAGATGAATGATGAACCGTGGAAGATTTTCATTCTGAAGTAAAATCACAAGGGAAGTTCAGGCATTATCTTCACTTTTCCTTTTTCCTATTTTTTTTTTTCTCCTCCAGAAAGAACTAGCAGGGAGCTGTCAGGATCATGAACTCATAAATCTCATGAAAGTAAAAAAAACCATGCCAGCTGAGCAAGGCGTGATTTTAATTAAGCCTAACAGGATTTTTTGCCTTTTTTCTTTCTTGCTAGCCCTGATGTTGGTAAGAAAGATCTTCATCTGTTCAATACCCTACAGTTTGTCAGCTAAAGAAGGATGAGTTGCCGAGACCTTTAGATTTAAAACATAAAAAATGAAAGGTCCTTAGTGCTTTATTTGGGTAAGGGGACAAATGTTTTTACTTGAGCCTTTGCAGAGCAATGAATTGAACAGGGACATAATCTAGTTTTTCTGTTGCAGGTTAGTGTTCTAAAGGAAGCACTTGATGGATAATTTATCACTCATTCATCTTTCCTTTTGAGTACTGCAGATGCTCTTGCACTGCTCTATAAATAGAGATCTCTGAAGACAAACCTCGATTTCACTAAACCCAAAATCATCAGTACTCATTCTGTGCGTGAGTTAGATGGGTTAGGAAAGCAAATGGATCAGGGTGAGACCTCTGCTGTGAGCACCTCCAGTAACGATCAGCTCTTTGCGAAGAGCATTTATCTGCGGAGACCAGCCCCGCCGGATTAAAAGAGCGTTGTCTGGAAAGGGGCAGATGTGAAGCAGTGTATCCTGCTGTCACCTGCCATCCCTCGTGGGCCCAGCCGCGGGCACTGGCTGTGTCTGTGTGGAGGTGGGAGGCTCTTTCCCTCACTGAGGAGCCATGGCTTTGTGGCTCCAGCTGATTCTCCTGCCCGGTGTTGGTCTTGCAGGAGGGTTCTGCCCCTCTCCGTGCTGCCTACAGCAACACCAGCGCAGCAGAGACTGGAAGTGTCTGCTTTGGAGAACGCTGCTGACCTGACCAAGTGCCAAGCTGAATTTGCCTCCCATCCGTTTCCTCCCTAGTCCGTGGGCCTCTGACAGGGACAGCCATCTGTGTTACAGCTTTTTTATCTTGGCCTGGGGAGGGAAATGAAGCAGAGCTGTAGTATTGCTTGCAGTCTGATGTCTGTAAAGCCGTTCAGGTGACCTGTCACATGGAAACTCAGCCCTCACTGCTCAGCCTCTGAAGGAGGCAGGTACAGTGCTCCGTGCAGTGCTGGCTGCCAGGGGTGCCTCTGGTTCTTGCCTTCCTCAGCACAGCTTTGCTTCTGCGTTGTCAGCTCTTCAGTTGAAAGAGTTTGCTCAGAGGGGAACCATGCTGCTGTGGAACCCTACTAGGACCCCATCTGCTAAGAGCTTGTATTGATTTGTGTCTTAGTTTATAAAAGCCCTCAATTCTCCTTGTGTAAATGCCATAAATAATGCAGATGTACTAGATGAAATGTGCTGTAGGAATATCCCAGAAATCATTTTGGTCTGGGTTGAACTGAGCTAATCTAATCATGGTTAGGAGCCTCTCAATAGCTGCAAAACAAGAAAGTGTATTGTCTTACTCTGTCTGAATGTATTATTCAATATACAGAGGTGGAAAGATAGGTGTTTGAAAGTGGTGATCAACTTTATAAAATGATAGCTTTTCATGTTAAAATATTACAAAACTTAATCTGAAACTAGTAGTAAATCTTGTATGTACACATGATAGAGGTGTAGTAAAATCCAGTCCTGCGCCTGTGATTTATCTGCATAATCCTCACATTTGTATGCCTCTTTGTCAGAAGGACTGCAGTGCTTCAGAGGCTGTATGTATATATACTAAATAAATCATTTTGCCCACTCATAGCAAACTGGCATTTTGTGCTAGCAACATCGCAGAATACATTTAGTAGGGGATGCTGATGAGTAATTTGTCCTTTTGAGATTCTGTGGGCCTAAGGGCACCAAAATGTATTTTGGGTTGGACTAGGTCCAGATCAGTATGAGAACTCCTTGGCAGTCTTGTGGAAAGTGTATGGGAGTTTTAGAGGTGACCCGTTCATAGAAATTTAATTGGATTTTTGCTCTATTTTGTCTGTTGTGAGTGAAGAAAACAAAAAGGTAGAGGGACGTGATATTTGTTAGACTGAGGATTTTTCCCTTGTGCTGTTGGAAATACCCAGCAGGTTATGGCTGTGGAGAGAGGATGATTTTACTTCAAAATGTTCTGAGGTCATGGGAGCTTGGGTTCTCCTCTGCATTGGAGAGATCAGCTGACGGACAGCGGTTCCTGCAGAGGAGATAGGGTGCATTTGCATGCCCGTGAGTTCGTTCTGGTCAGTGTTCCCTGGCAGTTACTCGACCTTAGCTGCCACAGTTGTACAATGAGGAACGCGTTCATGTGCTGTGAGCGTTGTTAATTGAGGAAACATGGATGCACCCTATTTTCAGAGCTGAAGCTTGTCTTCCTGGCACTTTTCTGCACTTGATGGCCCCAAACCTGCTGACGGGATCAAATGGCACACTGCAGGCTGCAGCTGCCACCCAATTTCAGAACTCGCTAGTTCTACTTCAAGTTGTGTAGCATCAAGCACTTTGTCTTATCAGAGGACCCATGAGAAGCAGTGGCCCTTTGGCAGGCGCTTTTTAGGAATTTGGAGTCACAGGTCAGCATTCGTTACCAAAGGAACCCTAGCTGACTGTTCAAGGTCATGTTCCCCTCCAGCCCTTCCAACAGATGTCTTGGACGGGCTTCCTCAGGTGGTGGGCATGAAGCACAGTGCTACGTGGTATGTTTGCTGGTGATCTTGAAGGACGTAGGAATTTCTGGTAAGTTTTACTGTTACTGGGAGACTGGCAGAAGGTTAAATCAAGGAGGGGATGAGGCGTAATGATCTGAATTGCTTCTTAACGCTTCAGGCAGTGCAGTTCACAAAAAAATCAGGTGCTGGCCTGTCAAAGAGGGGCTGTATCTTGAAAAGCAGTGACTTAAGAAGCATTGACAGGCAGCTTTACTCTAAGTCTCATGAAATGTTCAGCTAAAAAGGTTCATTTGAACCTTGAAATATTAACAGGAACGGGAAAGTGACTTTTGCAATCACACACTCCTTGCAGGTTTATCTGGTTTCTTTCAAAAACTATATTGAAAAAGCAGAGAAAGGACAGAGAAGGCTCAGTTGTCTGAGAGGCTAGTAAAAATGCTTTTGGGATTTCAGAATCTTAAACTCTTTAAAATGAAAGCTGACACTTTGTCTGTAGAGTGCTCAAGCATCTTTGAGAAGGCAAAATGCCAAAGCAGAACTTGAGGCTAGACCCCGAAAACAAATTGAAACTGCAAATTGTGTCCACCTGTGGTAGGTAATGAGCCACTGTAGGAAACTAGAGAATTGGTTTCTTGTTTCAGCCTCTCCGTATCTAACAGGACACCTTTGTGAAGGTGCTTTAGCTAGTTGCTGGGATGAGACTACACGGTGTAAGGGTGACAGTGTAAAATGCAGCAGCCTGTGATACACGGAAGTTCAGACGAGCAGGTTTAGAGACTTGTAGTTACACGAATCAGCTAAAGGCTTGATCAAAGATCTCGTTTTGCATTTTAAACCTAACAAACTCGTTCCTGATTCCTGTGCTTCAGGCATGTGTTCTTGCATTGAGAGAATTGCCTCTGCACAGTAGCAGCACTCTGCATGTGAGGGTAGGGCAGGAACTGAATGCTAGGGGTGCCCACTGCCAGGAGATAGCGAGCTGAGCAGCGCTGTGCCCCAGCAGGGTGGCTCTGCTGAGTGGTAGCTGCTGGAAGGGCTGGAGGGAAACACAACCTTGAACAGTTACCTTCGGTTTCCGTGAAACAGCAAAAACCACTTAGAAGTGACGGTGTGATTGATGATATGCTGAAAGCCTTTTAATGAGACCAGGAAGGCTGACAGTATGTGGCGTGGCTCTGTTCCTGGGTCAGGAGGGCTGGTTTGGGGAAGGTCTGAAAAAGCCCAGCCTGTTCTGGAGCCCGACGTGAAGTGAGGAGAATCTATAGGGGCTGCAGGTTGAGGTGAGAGCTTCTGTGTTCCTCTGGCTCCTCCTGTTCATTGCTATGCAGAAGCAGGACTCGAGGCTGCCTGAATATTGAGCTTTGCAGCTCTTTGAGAATTGTGGGAAGTAAAGGTCATGGATAGCATGTTAGCTCCCATTAAAGTGGTGTGGCGAACATGCTGGGCAACGAACTGGCATGTCAGGATGGGGTAACACACCCCAAACTTGCCCTGATGTCAGCACCGCTGGCCTCCTGCCAGGGGCCTGTGGCCACATTTTGTTGTACAGAGCGGCTGGGCACCTCCTCTGCATGCAGAAGCATGGCACCTGGGGGCCTGCTGGGCTTGTGGTAAGGAGAGCTTGGGAGGGACTGGGGGAGAGTCATTTTCCAGTGGAAGTCTGGAATCAAAATACTTGACAATATTTGCCCATTTTTATTTTGAAATATCTTTTTTTTTTTTTTTTTAACAGTTGGAAGGTTTCAGTATGAACATTTGATTTGTCACAGTTTTCCCTCAGAATTCTTGTATGCCAAATTTGGACTTGAAATCTTGAGTTTTGTCCAAATGAAGTGTTTGATTCAAATTAGAGCAATCTGAAATTCTCATGGAGGTTAAAGATCGTAGAGTATTGTTTGGACTTCAAAACAAAGCCAGGTTTTTAAATTTTGAAATCCTTCCTAAGAAAGTGATCTTCAACTCTGTTCTAATTTTAGTCATCTTTCTTGCTGAGTATCACAGTGTTGCTTATCTGTAAAGCCAAATATAGATCTGCCCTTTAGGAAGCATTCCAGGTTTTTTTTTTTTTTTTTTTTTTTTTTTACAGTTTTCTCTTTTCCATATAGTAAGAACGCTGCCAAGCACTGGCGCTCTCAGACTGATAAGTGTCGTTGCTCATTCCATCAGATGCCACAGCCCGTACCACTCTTGCCCTGTTGCTCAGCGAGCACACGTTGGCTGTGGATGGGTTCTGCAATCATCTGACCTGGTATTTAAAATAATAACCGAAGTTCTCTGACTTGCATGGCTTACTTCCTGTGGGAGTCTTGCTGCAGACAAGGAGCTTGCATGGTCCTAGAAAGCTGGTGTGAAGAATGCTTTTGAAATGTGCGTTCAGGACAGTGGTGACTTAAGTGCAGCATGGGTGAAGGGAAACCAGTTTGGTAGAGGAGCCTTAGGCAGCCTGATTGGTTCATGTTGCACCAACTGGCTTTTGCAGCAAGTTGGACCAGTGCTTTTGGAGCAAGATCTCGGTAGTGTTCTGCCTGGCAGTGCTGCATCGGTTAAGTTAGAGCAGTGTCTGACCTGGGCTGGGCTGTCAGACGTTTCTGAGAGCGTGTCCCTCAGTGCTAAGCAGTTACGCGTGTACTCTGAATGCCAGCCAAGGTAACTGTAGTCACACAGGTCTTTTACTCCTTTTTAAGTGTGGGGAAAGCTGCTGTATCACTGACAGGAATGGGCAGTCATTATTGGTGGTTTTCACCTTGGTGGTAGTGACCTGTATAGGTGCAGAATGCCTTTTTTATGATATGCCTGCTCTGCTGTATTTCCCCAAATGAGGAACTTCTCCTCCTTAGTGAAGAGCAGTGCTGTTATCTCAGACATTGCTGGTGCTGAGATGATACTGCTATTCACAGCAGCACAGGAAGGAGTTGCAGTCCCTTGCATGAAGACAACACAAGAGTGGTGGGGTGGAGCAGGAGGAGCAGGGCTCTGCCTGCCGCAGTGAGCAGGCGAGGTAGGAAGGGTCACCTTCAGCCTTGGAATGTGAGACCTAAAAAGGAGTTGAGGAAAAATCTTGATGCAAGTAGTCAGCGCTGTGTTACTGCCTGTTCAAGTGGCAATTCAAGATTCCAGCAGCCTTGTAATGCTTAGGAGGCTTGGGTGCGTGGTGGAGCAATTCTGAATCAGAGAGAACTTAAAGAAACTAGTACACTCAGGTACGGTGACTTCCTTCTTGGTGTTGGTTATTTGCAAATAGCAAGAGCCCATTTGGCTCTTTACATCAGCGTTGCTTTTTCTCCTTGCATTTTCATTTGACTATGGGTAGTATTTCTTAACGCGGCCTCAATTTTGGTTGCTGAACTTGGGGAATTATGTGGACCACCCCATCTGCTGGATGTGTGCAAACCTTGTCAGCTACAGCTGAACACACGGATGCTCTGTGTCTAAAAAAGAAAAGGGAGGGAGGCGATAAAACATTCTGGGTTGCAGAGCTCAGAGGTTGATCCAAGGTCTGGAATGTTTGATTGGTGATGCTACTTTAAGAATTATGCTGCTTAAGCTGCACATAGGAAGCTTGGACTCTCTGGAGTTACTGCCCGGCTAGAACCAATGCACCTCCCCAGCGTGTGCTTGTAGACTTGTCACTACAAAGGGAAACAAACGCCAGCCTTCAGCTGTCTTCTCATGGAGAAAAGTCCAGGTCTCCTTGCTGCCTGCAGATCCTGTACCACCTGTTTTACATCATGTGTAACTGATGAAAAAATACGGCTTTTTCTCATTATGTTTTCTTAAGAGCCTTGAAGAACACTTTTAAAACTTTCAAAGGATAAGGAGACATCAGTAACAGAATGCTGTAGGAGTTTGGGCTTTTTCTTTGTCTTGCTTGATGGGAAAACATCGGCAATTCACTTCGAAACACTTGATGCTCCATTGCTTCTTAGGTTGGAGAACCATTTCTAAATAGAAAATGCACTGCTCTGGCCTTGCCTTCAGCAACACCTGTAAGGAGAACAGAGCAGAGAAAATAAACGTAGGTGTAAATTACAAAGCCAAAGCTTTGAGGGAGCGGGAAGCACGGGTATGTATGTCAGTTATGATGGTGGGTGAGAGGAGAGTGGGAATTTGACAGGAAAATCATTTTCTTGTCCTTTGAGTAGCACAGGAACATCTGCTCCCGAGGCATGCTGGTTTTGTCCTTCAGCTGCCAGTTTTTTTTTTTTTTTTGGTCAGCATCTGGCTGCAGTTTGGGGCAGCATAAGGATTTGCAAACAAACAAATCCTACCAAAATCAGCACCAAAAATTAAAACCAACCCACAGCATGCTCCAGTGATTCTGGAAACCCCTGGTGCAGGCAGGTGAACAAGCTGTCCCTTACCAGCTGGGCTGTGATGGGTTGACCCCCAGTTCTCTTTTTGTCCTCCCTGTTGTGAAATGAACTATGAGTGCGTGTGAACTGACTAGCTTTAATACGGCATTTCCCCCTGCAGTCACAACGGGTTTAATGCCCACACCTGCCTGTCATCAGTAGGTCAGCTGATAGCTTGTTCAGCTGTAATAATTCCCCTGCTTCTAATGATCACCCCTTAAATACTGAGGGTGGGTTTGTGAGATCCGCTGAGGGTTGGGGTGGAGGGAGCTGGGGCTTTCAGGGAGGCACATGCAGTTAAGGGAACTGAAGAGGAAAGGAGATAGGTATGCATGAGGTGCAGCAAAGCAGTTACGTACCTAGGATGAGATGAAGCTCTCTGCTGGTCCGTAAACCAGCCACCCTGTCTTGGGGAAACAGGGTCTTAATCAACTGCAGACCCCCCAGGCTTGCAGGGAGGAAATAGGGATGTCCCTTAACAAGGGCATCATTCATTCAGCTCTCGTGGTGCTTGGCTCAGTAGCTTTCCTTGGCACTGAAAGCCAGCTTACCTCTGTCCTGAGTGACATGTGACATCTTACTGAGGACATAGTCTCCCTGGTTGTGGCAGGGGTTGTCACCAGAGTCCATCTTTTGGCCGCAGTTCTGGATCCTGCATGGGCAAGGAGGGAGGCATTCCTGTGGTTGCTTCCATCAGGTGTTTCTCAGCAAACAACGATTCTCTTGTGCACCTGTCTGACAAGAAGACACTGAGGCTTACAGCAGCTTGTCTTTTCTGAGGGTTGGGCTGTATATGATGGGCTTCTTCTGTGTGGCAGCAGGTAGTGCCTGAGGAGTTCAGAGTGTGTGCTCTGTTTAGATTACTGCGTGGCTGTACAGGTGCAGCCATAGCTGACACTGTAATTAAGTTAATTAAACATCACTGTGGGATTCAGCTTCATTTCCTTCGTGAAGTAGGTTTGGCAGTAGCTGATTCTTGCTTAGGCAATGTTCCCTTCCCTCTTCCTCTCGGTGGGATTTGACATCCCAGCTTCTTCCCGACTGGATTGCACTGTTCGAGCCCTTTCCTCACTCAAACCAAATGCAGATGCATCAGTGCCTTCCTTTTACTCTGGGACTTCTGCCACAGGCACAGTGTTTACAGAGAGTCAGTAAAGCAAGGTTGTGTTGTGTTCCATAAAGACAGGTCTCTGTCTTGCAGCCCCAGCGTGCAAACAGGGTGCTCAGGGCCACACGCAACACCCGCGGGCTGGCACCAGACAAAAGGGGGCAGTAGGAGCTGCTTCCGCGGGCTCTGGATAGCAGGGGCTGATGGCAAGCGTTCACTGCATTGGCTAGGCTGGCAGCCCTCCTCGCTGCCTTTCTCAGAGAGCTTCACAAGGTCCCAGTGGGGCGGTTTATGAACTTCTTGCATCTCACTCTGTGGCATCTCTGGGAGCTGGTGCGTGCAGTCCGCATGGTATTCGGCACTGAATGCAGCGTCCAAGAGCCAGATTTTCTGCTTTCCTTGAAGTTAAGCATCCTGTGATAAAACACTAATTGCATTACTAATGGGCATAAAACTAATTTAAAATACTTAAGGTTTTGATTCTGTTTGAGGTTTTGCAACGTTGTGTGTCTCAGGAGGCTTGGGTTGAAGTCTGTAATGTGAATTACAAAACAGCAGGTAGATGCCGGCCCACTTGTAGTGGTTGCTGAGAAAAAATATTTGCCAAAAGTTCTTTTCCTGTGGTCCTCAGCAGAGAAGGTGGCTCTGCAAGCCTGTCTGATAAACCACTTTAAAAATAAACCACCTTAAAATGCCTTGCTTTTTTCTCCCCCCCC
>VXAV01001638.1:133778-149130 GCA_013399715.1 Alectura lathami
GTGTTTCCTCATATGCTGTTCTTTGTTTTGGAGAGCAGGTTGTGTGGTACGGGAGGGGAGGTAAGGGTGGCTGTGGCTGAGTGGCTCGGTGTGGTACTGAGGCAGTGTTTTCCATTGCTCTAAAACACCTGGCTCCTGCAGAGCATTGTGCTGATTGCATCAAGGGATGCTTAGATGCTAAAAGAACCAAGGCCTGTTTGGTCCGTGGACTACATTTTTTGCTTGTTTAGCACTTCTGAAGAATTTTGTCTGAACAAATGAAAAAAAAAAATATATATATCTGTAAAAGAGGGCTGTGCTGCAGAAAAAGTTGATTAGACTCTGGAAAAGGTACTTCTATATTAATATGATTTGTTTTAGATCTGAGCAGATATTGAGGCAGGACCAGGCCCCTAGGGCAGCAGACACCTTCTGAAAGCTTATTTTGAGAAGCCCTCCTTAGAGGGTTTCTTATTTTAGAAGCTGGCTGTGGTTTCAAAACTGGTAACACAACTGTGGGAGGAAGGGCGTTGCGCTGTTTATGCGTAAACGTCTCCAAACTGAAGTGGTTTAGGTGTGAGAATGGAGGTATTTGGTTTGCTTGGCTGAAATGTATGGATGTGAACTGTAAGGAGAGAAGATCAGTGTGTCCTGCAGTGAAGATACCAGGTTACTGCCCAGTGAACTGTGGAAAGGTACGCGACAGAGCTGTGTGTGGGGTCATAAATCACATCCTCTGCTTCTTGCAGAACGGGGCTTGGTAGAACAATGCGGGGAACTGCTAGAAGCTCAGCTGGCAAGTGTGCACTCTTTTGTCCCCTCCTTATTAAACAAGTAGACCACGTACCTGCCTCTGCCACAGAGCCTGTCACCACGATCAATAGGTTTCGGTGTGGCAGAACTGAACAGGTGTAGTGGGCTTATTTCTTCTGTGGAAGTACAGAAGTGCTGACTCAGATGTTTTTTTGTGAGCTGTAAAGAAAGTGCTTTTGACGAAAATATCCTTTAGTCTTGGGTTCTTCCTGCAGTTTTTTATTGTGTCTGGAAGATGCCTCCCCCTGTGAGCTGTGGTCTTTCAGCTTAATGTCAGTACTCATTAAAATGTAGGAGCAGAAGAAATTTAACAGGCTGGAGCTTAAACCACAGCAGAAGGAAGAATTTAGTGAACTGTTCCAGGGGGGTTTGCTTGGGTTTAATTGGTGCACACAGCTTAGGTACGGCAGGTATGTGTACTTTATAGCAATGCCTCATGGACATGTGATAAAATAACCTAAACCCCCTCACCTCCTGCCAGGTGGATCTGTGCGCACGGAGTAACTCAATCTAATTGTTGCAGGCACTGAACAGATGGGGTTTTACTGCCTTCAGTGCTGGGAGTGCACGAAGGAGCAATGCCAGCAGGATCCTTGCCCCAAACACCAGCTTGCTGAGATCCAGCGTGCTGCAGGAGGGGGCAGCCTTGTGGCTGGGAGTTCTTGCACAGGTCTGCAGCAGCCACGGGTGTGATGGCATGGAGTGGGGAAGAGGATAGGGGCTGTGTTCGTTTTGGTCCCTGTGTAATTTACTTGCTGCCTTGCGCTTGAGCAGTTTGCAGCATACTGCGTCGTAAAAAACACCGTGCCCGTTTCATCTTGTTGGTTTGAAACACGGTGGAGGCAGTTGTTCTTGCTCCCTTTTTGGAAAGGGAGAAGCTAAAGCACGTGAGAGGGATCTGCCTTTGCAAGTCAGAAAGAAGCTGGTCATTCCTTGACTCCTGGTCCTGAACAATAACTGCTGTGTCTCAGGTCTCTTTTTGGAGTAAAGCAGCTGTACAAAGTAGCATGTGATAAAAGGCAATTATGCCTTTTCCTGCTTCTGCCTGTTCCCAGCCTTCATTCACCTTGGTTTTATGAGCTTAGGGCATGCTGGAGTATTTGTCCATCTCAGAAACTGTCAGCTTTTATTGCAGAAAAGTGACCTGGCTGCCTTTGCCATGCGTTCTGCTCTGCCTGCTGCAGACTGAGATGCGCTGCCCAGTGTGATGCTGGCACAAGCCTTCTGCTGGGAAGATGAATGGCTGCAGTGGGTATAAAGCCACCCTTGGTTTCTTGTGGGCCTGCAAAGCAGCTGTGAAGACCAGCTTCGTGCAGTGAAGGATATCTCAGCATTCCCATCTCCATGATGAGCTCTGCAACCTTTCTGTTCTTCCTTAGCCTACTTTCAGCACCTCCTGAGTGCTTAATTTCACTTCTCAGGATGAGAGGACGGTGTTGTCTTGTGGGACTCTGGAAGAGTAGCTGCTGTCAAGCAGGAGTGGCTATTGGGCAGCTCATCAGCAATAGCGCGATGGGGAGGTTTTGGAGGTCAGAGGAGACGTGCAGAAGAAGTGCTGCCTGTCTGAGCACAGTGTTTTTGCTTTCCCTGCACATTGGACCCAGAGCAGCTTGTCACGAGGTTAGGGTGGGCAGGGTGCTGCTGCTCGCTGCTGTGGGCGTGCGTGGAGCCTGAGATGTTGGTACAACTGGTGGCTGATCAAACTGAGGAATCGATTAAACCTCTTCTTTCCATGCATGCCACATCACTTTTCACAGGAGCCCTTTGCTGTCAGCACACTCTGCGTCCTCAGAAGTTCTCTCTCAGTGTTTTACCCTGAGCTTCTCCGAAGGGCAGCCCTGGCTCTGTTTATTGAGGTGTACCATCAGGCAGCCCAACAGCTTCTAATGCCGCTGCAATGAGGACAGTGAGGGTTGGGAGTGCACCCCACTGGAGGTGTGTCTGCTGTCATTGTGCCTCCAGGTGAGAGCTGCAGCAGGAGAACTCCCCATCTGTGGAGAAAAGAAAGAAAAATAAGGCCTACATGGTGATTCCCCCCATCTCACCTTCCAACCTGTGCATTTTGGAGGGAGAGAAAACAAGAAGCAGGCAGTTCCAGATGGGCAAGTTGCAGCTGCTTCAAGCAGCCAAAGTAGAAAGCTTTGGCTGCCGGAGCTTTCCCATTTGCAGAGGACAGGCTGCCCTGTGATCAGCTGATGCTGCTCTGATCACCTCTGTCCTGCACTCTTTTCACCTCAGTTCTTCCCAGTCCTGTCTCTGTCTCCTTTTCCCTGACTCTTTGCTTCTTTCTTCAGTAGTTTTTGTTTTTTAATCCTTGGCTTATTTCTAACTAAAATTTTTAATGACCCACAGTAAAAACAGTACCGTTACATTTTCTTTGCCACTGCACTTTTTTACCCTGTTTCTGAGCTTTCGCTCTTCTCTTGCATTTGAGATCTCCTGGGACAGGCTTCCTACTACTGTTTGTACAGTACTGGTTTCAGTGGGACCTCCTTTTACTGTCTAATAACATGATTAATACAGCTAATACAAATAAATGATTCTTTGGCACCTAAGTTCCTAAATCAGGGTGGAACACTTCAGATTTTTTCCTGCAATCATTCTCTTCTTTCCAAAGAAATGCAGAAAATAAATATGCAATATATGCACAAATAAATAAATGCCCATGTCCTGGGTTCATCTTGGAAACAAATACAGGTTCATTTGTGTCTCTACATGCCTTGTGGCACCGTGGTATTTAAGTTGCTTGTTCCCTAAGAGCTGCATGGAGTGACGAGCGTGTTTTTCTGAGAGCATTGTGCCAACAATTCTCACTGGGAGGTTGAGGAATAAAGAACGTGGGGATCACTTGTGGTCTGCCTCAGAGCACTGAACGTCAGCCTTGAGACAAGACACTGGGAGCTGGTTTTAGGGTTCCTAAACATTGTCCCACCCCGTTCTGCCTGTTAAACTTCCTTCCCGTGTCCAGTGACAGTCTCCGCGCTTGTCAGTAACTGCTGAGGTGTGGATCTGTCAGAGGAGGCAGTGTTGTCAAAGTGACATCTCTCCAGAGCTGCTGAGTTTTCTGGTCCCTGGGGATTTGTGTCCCAAAAGCATTCTGAAATTGGTTGGACAAATGGCAGCCAGCCCCAGCGGGGGACCCTGTGCTGTGGAAATAATAGTGTGTACACTACCAGAAGCTAGCAGGGCACTGCAGTGTTTTGTCTCTCAGTTGACATTTTACCGTTTCCTTGCTGTTCAAACATGTTGGAGGTGCTAGTGATTCCTGAATGCCAAACAAGGTTTTTCTTTCTTTATTTTATTTTTTTTTGTTTCCATGATTGATACAAAAATCTCAGAGCACAGCCCATCAGAAATCCTTTATAAGACTCTTAACCACTCCTTTCCCCCTCCCCAAAGGTACTGCGTACTGGCTGCCATCCCAATAATCAAGGCAGTCACGGTGTGAAAATAAAGCCCTACCAAGGCTCGGCTGTTTGTGCAGGTGTGCGAACTAATGACGGCAGAGCCGCTGTTCTGTTGCCCGTCAGGGGGAGACAGTGCTTGAAAGCTGCGGTGCCCTGTTCCTGCAGGAACACAGCCTGTGGAGTGGCAGCTTTGCACAGGGAAATTCCAGCTGTTCCTCAGCAGCCCAGGAGGCCTGTTGCCTAGAAGTGTGCCGCAGGGATTTCAGAAGATGGAGGCATAGCAGAGCGGTTTTGCAGCAGCTTCGGCTGGGTGCGGGTGGCGTTTCTCGCAGCAGGTGTGGGCAGGAGCTGTGCCACGTGCAGAGCCTGGCCTCTGTAGCGTGTGCTCGGCACTGAGAGCCAGGACCAGGTCCAAACTCTTTGTGCTCCTCTTCCCCAGGCTGCCTGCAGGCTCGGGGAAACAGCCCTGCTGAAAGTCAGGGTGTGAAGGAATTCTTCCTAGTGGGAGAGCTTTGAACCAAATTAAACAGGGGAACCTCTTCCTCTAGCTGCTGAAGCGTTGTCCGCTTGTCTTTAGGGAAAAGAGGAGGGAGGCTTGAGTGCCTTCTCCTCCTTAGTGTCTGTTGGTTCTTCCTGCAGCCCCAGCTGGTTGCTGGCTTGGCTCTCCCTGGGTGAATCCCAGCTGCGCTCGCAGGTGCCGCTCCACTAGCTCAGCTCCGAGCGGGGACTTGTGAGCAGGCGGCCTGTGGAGAAGTGCTTCACAGCAGTTGGATACAAATGAATGCTAAATCTGTTCCCTGGTAAATGTTGGATCCATGTGAGTGCACTGAACCCCACCGAGCTGCCAAACCTTCTGTCAAGCCAGAAGTTGAGTTGTTGTAAGTCTGCATTCCCATTTTTTTCAATAGCTTGTAGTGTGTTCTGTAGGAGTGTAAATACAACTCCAGCCAGGCATGAAACATGCAACGAGAAAGCCACAGCGTTCACGAGGCTGGGTAATGGAGAGTGTGATCATGACTCGCAGGAGTTGCTTTTCTCTCAGGTTGCAATGGGAAGAGGCTGGGCACATCTCTGCCTGCCTCCTTGCTCTGCTCCAGAGGGAAGGGGACACGTGGGAGGGAAGAGGGCCTGGCGGGGGCCCTGCTGATGCAGCTGTTGGGTTGGATGAGACCACAAAGCCCCCTTGTGCTAAGTGTGTGCTGATGTGCAGGGGTAGCCATGGGGGTCTCTGCCCAGTGCGTGGGCTGGACGTGTTGTGTTGATCAAACATGTGGCTGGGAGTAGTGCAGTGAATCTGCAGGTTCTTTTTTTTTTTTTTTTTTTTTTTTTTTCCCCCCTCCTCATCCTCTGCCACCCTGTTTTTCTTCATCTGCATATGTAAAGACATGCTTCTAGGACAGTTTTCTTTCCACTAGTTCTGATCATCCATTGAACATCGCTTATTCCTGAACTCAGCCACCAGCTCCAGATGTGATGAGGTCTTGAGATAGTTGCTGAAAGCCTTTCTGGCAGGGGGAGGAGTAGGGAAGAGGGGACCCATTAGAGTGCAATAGAGGGAGCTGGAGTGAGTTTTCACGCTGATGAACATGAGAGTGAGAGCCCTCATGCTGCGGGGTAATTTGGCCAGGCAAGTGTTCTCCAGGCGCCGTCAGCACACAGCTGTGCCAGCGCTGGTGTGGGCTGTTCGCATCATGGGCCTGCACCTCGGCAGTGGTCTCGTCAGCAGGGCCAGCTGCAAACCCTAGCCCAGGGAGCCTTTGCTGTCTGGCCGTTTGACTGCTTTCAGCTGCAGCTGGAAAGCAGAGAAGCTGAGGAAATATTCCAACTGCAAGTGTTTTTTTTTTTTTTCCCAATTTTATTTTTCATTTTAGATTTCTCACACCTGTCTCTAGATCCACCTGGAAGGGAATGGGGTTATGTTGTTGCAATCAGAGACACGAGGCAGAGAAGTAAAACGGATCAGTGTTTCTGCTGCTGCGTTTGGGACACTGGCATGTGTTATTAGTAGCGACATAAATCAGGGCTAAAGTCATTGAGGTTGTCAAAGTAGGGACTGCAGTGATGGATGACCACAGGTAAGAACTGACTTCAAAACTGAGTGGAAATCGACAGCAAAAAGCTACCAGCTTCAACACATCAGTCAACAAAGTTTCACGGAGCAAAATGTCAGGAAGTGCTGATTATGGACAGGATCAGGAGGCACGGGGTGGGGCAGCACTCTCCAGCATTGCTGTCTCCTTGCTGGAACAGAGCTGCCTGTTCCCAGCAAGGCACTGACAGCCCCGGCCCTGCTGGGACAGGTGGATCCACGCGTAGGGCAGTGCCTGCGTTTGTGTTTTCCAGCAAGTGCACGACTCAGCACAGGGCTCTCAGCCCTCAGCGCAGCAAGCCATACGCGCGTTGGGGGAGGAGAGCTCCTTGGAGGATGCAGGTGCACTGACTCAGGTTGGCAGGGAGTTTGTGCTGCATCCCTGAGCTGTTCTGGAGACCCGTGAAAATGTCCCTTCTTTGTTTCAGAGCCATCATCAATCACTTCAACCCGAAGATAGAGTCTTATGCCGCGGTGAATCACATTTCACAGCTCTCCGAGGATCAGGTAAGCCAGGCGTGTGGTGATCTCCTCTTCGTTTTGGTATCTGACATTACAGGTCTTTCAGAGCACCCTGTGCTTGCTGGGACAGATGATGTTGCAGCAGTGTGAGGGCAGAGGTGGGCTGTCACCTTGTTCGGGTGTGGGTGAGTGGAGGGCAAACAAGGCCTCAGCCAGTCTTACTATTGCATGCAGACATCTGGAAATGCAGAAGGACGGGTAAGAATAATAAAAATAAGCAGCAAGTGTGGTTAGAGACTGAAAGTCCTGGTGTTGAGAAAGGGGCAGGAAGTTCTTGGCTGTGAACTTGCTTGTTGGAGAAGTGTTGGACACTTGCTGCGGTATCGGGCAATTAGAACTTGGGCAAGAGTTACTGGAAATTTTCTAGGGGATTTAAATTCAGCATCCTGAACTGTTGATTTAGATGGATTTTGGGAAAAGGAAGTTTAAATCAAAAGTTGATAGGATTAGGTTTCCCTTCCTATTCGGACTGGTTTCCTCTCTTCATGCCCTGCTTGTGTTGCATAAATGTGGAAATGTGGCTTCTTGAAAATAGTCTACTGTGCAGGGTCTCTGGAAGGGAAGAGGTGTCCTATTTCCCAAAATAAAATATTTGGATTATATGTTAATCACTCTTGGAGAGGTGAATGACCGCAGAAGGTGTGGTAGACAAAACAAAAAGAGCTGCCCTAGAACTTGAGGGTGACCAGCCAGCCACAGCTGTGTCGGGAGCTCTGGGCCTCCTGGAGCAGACGCTGTGTACACAGTCCTGGGACAGCCCTCATTTGAGCCACCTTGGGTTGCTGCTTGCACCCATGGGGTCCTGTGCTCGTGCCTGTTCTAAAGTCCTGACCACATCTTGCTCAACAACTTGTTTTTTCTCCCTCTCTCCTTCTCCGCCCCCTGCCCAGGATACTTTTCATCATTACGTGATGATATCTTCCCTTGTTTCCCACTAGCCCTTTCATTTATTATCCTGCTTGATCTGTAATACGTAACACCCCAGTCTCAGACTGAATGCTCTACTAATACAGTGGGAAAAAAGTATGGACCGTACTGCTTTTTGTTCTCCTCTTAATATAGCTGGCTAGAGAACACTGGCTTTAATTTACTCAATTTTTCTGTATTGTTCTGCCCTTGTTAGTCACTGTACCCCCAGCTATGCTTGGTGATGGTTCATGTTATAAATCCTCTTCACTGATGATATACTGATTGCATCAACCCGGGCCTCTAAAAAAAGAAAAGCCTTTGATAGCCCAATTTAAAAGGAGGCTTGGGTAGAGGGGAATTTTGCATAGTGTTTAGGTGAGACTGAGAAAGGAAACGAGCTTTTCACTGTCAGCTCCGCGTAGTTTTCATCCCCCAGCAGTTCAGGGAGGTCAAGTTAAATCCTTTCTTCCCTGTGTTACTCTTTAAATAAAATCTGTAGCAGCAGGCAGATAATGCAATCAGTGCTGATGCATGGAGCTTTTTGAGGACAATGATTAGGAAGTTGAAAGACACATTTCTCGTTTTCTTTTCTCCCTTCATACTTTCTCTCAGCGTAGGGAGAACATCAAGCATAGCAAAACAATAAAAGGCCCTAGAGAACTGCGGAGGAATAACGGAGATGTCACTGTGGAGGGACTGTGTGGTCTCAGTGGGGGTGTGCAGTCAGCTCTCTGCAGTTTGCTGCACAAGCAGCAGAGTGATGGAGAGGACTCGCCTCTGCTTCTAATTAGCCAGTGAGCTCAGGTCTGTGTTCTGGACTGTGGCTTCCCCTCCAGCAGCTGCCATTCCACGTGGTGAGTACATGAAAGGTGGTGGTGGATGGCGGAGGTCAAGGCCAGGGTCTGCCTTGTTGTGAGCTCACTGAGTTTGTTGTTTTCACGCAGTGTTCAGCACGAGGAATGGGATCATGCTTGCCCTCTGGGCGCTGCTGCCTCTTTTCTCCCTGTACCTCTACCTCTTGCCTGTACATCTGTATTCATTTAATTCCTCTTCCTTCTCTGCGTAAATATTTTCTGCACAAGATCAGTCCTCCTTTCCAGTCCTGTTTTCTGAAGCGTACCACACAGAAACGTTTAATGCTGACATTTAAAATGTAATTGTTCAACTTGTGTGCCCACACACGGGTACTGCATTTGGGACTGGTCGTTTTCTCTGTTATTTAAGTACTTTCAGGAGGCTGACACTTCTTTCCCTGGGAACACTTATTTTTACTATTATGAGGACCAAACTTTTTTCTTCTTAATGACGTTTTCTTTCCCAGAAGCTAATCTTTGGCTGGAATTTCATATGGCTGCTCATTCTCCTCTGTGGTATCTGAGAACCTCCTATTAATTAGGCAGGCATGGCTTTGACATACCTCTGTCTGAGGGGGATTTTCCAGCTGCTCTGAGTTGCTTCCAGTTCACTGGAACCGATGCAACTTGCAGGCTCGTACTTGAACCTGTGTTAAACGGTTCTGGCACCCTGTTCATGTGTTAGATTAACTTTTTAATTTTATTTTTAATATCCTTAAAAGTAGCTAAGTAATTGGCTGAAAGAGGTATTGTTCTATCTTGTTCTTTTCTTAATCCTATTGAAGGTTTTATTACCGTGTTAATTACTAATGTCCATTTATTACTGTTCTTCAGTCTGTCATTTAAGTGCTTTCTCCTTTTTTATTTAGAGTCATTAATGTTAACATTATTACATGCTGAGGGGGTTCATAGACCCTTGAAAATGACGAACGTGGGGCTGTTCCAAGGATAGATTGCTAATGAGCCCCTACCGCTGCACATCTTCAGTCCTGTAGGTCTCCAGGAACCGTGGTCTGAATGCACTGGTCTGTGCTCTAGACAAGTGTGTTCACAAGGCCTCATGCTTTGCTGTCTATTTCCTGGTTTATTCAGTGTTCAGACCAGAAATTCTGGCAAAAAAAAGCCTTTTTGCTTCCATACTCTCTTGAGCAGGGAGTGAGAGATTCCAGGAGTGAGCCAGGTCCAGGATTCCAAGGATGAGCCACCTCCAGCTCTAAGTGCTACGTCAGCCTTGCTGGTGCCACTCTGCAAGGGGTCTGTTTGCCAAAGCAAACTCAAAATCCTTCCCAGCTGCCAGCTGTTTTGACCTTGTTGTGGTTACCCACCATGAAGCAGGAAATGTCTTACCCAGTTAGTGGCCTCTTCCCTTCACTTGCTAATTTATTCAACCTGTCTCCAGTATTAATTTTTCGTGTATGTGGCGTTCTCCCTCTCAGCCCTGCTGGCTCCTGTCTGCGTGTCCTTTAAGGAGTTGAAAGACGCTGCACAGTCACAGATCGGCAGCTAAGGGTCAGCCCTATGCACCTTTAGCTCTTCCACATAAGGGATTATTCCCAGGTTTTCAAAGATGCTTGGGTCCCTTCTCAAGTCAGAGGGCAGGATGGCCTTCTGTGGAGTGAACTCAGGGGCTTATCTGGGTGCTCCAGATGACTGGGCTGCTTTATGCTTAATACATTAAAGGCAGTAGATTTTCTCCGTGCTGTATCTGATTTTAAAAGCTCCCAACGTGCTTTCCAGGAGAAGCAGTTGCAGAGAAGCAGGTCAAGGTGGTGAGAAAACAGCAATGTAAGAGTTGCTCTGGAAGGGCAAGTGCAGACAAACAGCCTGAGGACACAGGTGTGAATGGCCTGGGTGGGGTCTCGTGACAACCCTTCCCTGGATGTGAAGAGGAGCTGCGTGAAGGAGGCAGCTCTCTGCCTGATCTAGCACAGTTGAAGAGAGGCTGAAGTGAAAGCATCTGAGCCCTGTTTTTCTTTATTTTTTGTTGAGCATCCTCAGAGCAGGGATGTCTTGTGGTGCCTTGCATGCCAGGCAAGTCTTGTGCCAATTTGCTGGAGCATGAGGTAGCAAAATTGCTCACCGAGGTCTCATTTTCTCGTTGGCACTTGTTCTCACTACAGTCTCTGCTCTAAGGGTCGTGTATTTGAGATGGCAGATCTGTAGAACTGCTGATGCTTGCTCGTCAGGGACATTTCTGTGCTTTTTCTAGCAGAAGAACCTCTTCCTTCACAGGCACAGCAGGGGCAGTAGGTACCTCAGGTTTGGAGGCAGCATATATAGTTCAGTGTGAAAGACAGTTGTGAACACCTGCACTGTGTGTACCAGCGTGGTAACTGCAGATGGAAAGTGCTAGGAGCCAGAACAGATTGTGGTGGAGGAACAGAACGACTGTATTGGATTTGAAATGATGACAAATGAGTATAACAGTCAGGCCGTTCCATATTGTAATACCTTGATAGCTCAGGGAGCTGCAATCTGATTTGATTAGTCAATCCCGAGGAGAGGGAAATTCTTTTTTGGGGTCATACTCCAGCATTGAATGGTCTCTCTGCCCTCTCCTCCCTCCCTGCCCCCCAGCCGACATGGCTTTTTGTTCCCAGGTGTGCAGCTCAGGCAGCCTCAGTCTCCGTCAGCGCCTTGCACGGGGCAGCACAGAACGACACAACTGGCTTTAGGTGCCCCAAGGTATTCTTACCCGGAGCCATTGACGTCAAGGGTTATTCAACTTGCTCTTGTTTTCCATAACCAGCAGCGGAAGCACTATCCAACAGGAGCTGCTGTGTTCTTTTGCAGCGCTGCTGGCAGCGGGGTTAAGAGGTAAAGCCTGCTGGCATGTGCGTGCTGGATACTTCAAAACCGCCAAGTACCGTCGGAGTGCTACTGCAGTAATTCCTGCTAATCTCCTGCATTAGTACGGCCGGTTGTGAGGGCTCCAGAAATGCTTCAGAATGGTGTAATGCTACTTCACTCCTGAAATGCAGTGAGCTTTGGGGTAGAAAGCACAAAGCTTGCTAGTGCTCCGTTGTGCACAGCAGCAGGTACGTGAGCCGCCAGCTACAGGGTTGCCAAGGCAAGGCCTTGACTTAATGTCTTCACATCTTTGCGATTAGGCAGAGGTGCTGGGTCTCATGACCTGGTTACAGACACCTGTTCATGATTAATGGCTTGAAACAGATTTTATTGTTTAAATAGAAAGGTCTGAGCTGTACCAGGTGAAATTTGAATCCCAGCTTTTTTAAAGGGTTCTGTGTAGGATGTCTTCTTGAGTTGGCAAATCACCAGTTTGCCTGGCTGACGAGGGCTCTCTGGTTTAGATATCTCTTTTTTGGTTTACCAGAGAAATATCCCTGTAGTTTGCTAATGCCTCAGACCGCTTTATGCAGCGTGCCAGGCTGAATGGCTCTGAAGAGGCTTCAAGGACCGATCAGCTTTGCTACAAGGAGATTTGAAGCTGGAGGTGAGCCGTGGAGCAGTGACTTTGTGCTGTGCAGTACCCGCTATTAATATGCAGGATGCAACGAAGTGTGCGTCACTGGAGTGGGGAACAAGTGTGGCAGGCTCTTAGAGGGACAAAAGAAGGTCTTCATTTTTTAAAAAACACCTTCTGCAGGAGTGATGTAACTGTGTTCCTAGCTCAGCCACAGAAACCTGAACTAAGACATGGGAGAGGCCCTCCAGTTCCCTTCTCCTGCAGGCTCACATCAGCGTGCTCCAGCATCCTGCCTGTTACCTGTACCAGGGGCTGCGTGACCCTGGCCCACCTCGGCTGCTCCCGGGGCAGTCTTTCTGCCCTTCATGCACTGCAAATGCTGAAGCTTGTCTTGCTTCCTATGATTTTTGAGCTGTCCTCTTGGGCAGATTAGGGACTGCATCAAAGTACAAAGTGGTAACAGAATAAGCCCATCAAACTTTGAAGCAATTCCTTCAATTCTCATGGCTGTTTTCTTATCCTTGCCTGGCTCCCACTAGTATCGCCAGACTGATAAGTATCGCCTGATACTGATACTGATCAGTATCGCCTGAAAACTGCTGTAGCCAGGTGACCACTGTGTGCTGGGGGCTTGTTCTAGAACTGCTTTCCTGAGCAGCTCTCCAAGCTTGCTGTAAAAGGGTGAAGTCACCCGGAGCTAGTGAGGTTTCTGTGCTAGGACTGCAGAGGTGACACTTGGTTGGATGTGAGTTATGTGCCAAAGCTGAATCCCAGCTGGGAGCAACTGAGCGAGAGCAGTAGGTGCAGCTGCAGTAAGCTCCCAGTCCATGCCGTGGAGCCAAGCTGATGTTGCTCTGGTTTCAGTTTGTGTCCTGCACCCCTGTGTGTGTGTTGCACATAACAGTCCCTGTATGCCTGCTAGGTTGGTTTTGTAGGCAGTACTTAACTAAGCCAGGAAAAGGGGCTGTGCAGAGCTAGACAGTGGGGCTGCAGGCTGTGCTCTGAATTCCATCCTGGCTGCCCCTGTGCTGCCTTGAGCAAACCCTGAGCCCCATCTCGTGCCGTGTGGAAGGGCAGCTGTTGGCGCTGTGCGAAGTGCAAGGAGTGTTACGGGTTGCCGTCACCGCCAAGCGCCCGTATGGGGCAGGGAGAGCTGCGCAGAGGATTGCAACGGAATGATCAAAACAGTCTGCATTTATAAAGATTAAATTACAACTTTCCACATCTGCGATTAAAGGAGGAGCTGTCAACGGCTGGCTTGCGAGAACGCGCGATTCAATTTGCATTCTGTAAAACTTCAGATTGAGGAGGGTTTTAATCCCTTGTGAGATCAGGAACAATAGGCACTGGCTGTTGCCAGGTGCCTTATGCAGATAGATACCATGCAAACTTCTCCTCCGTCCTTCTCTGTAAAGCTGGATTTGTAGCACTGTACTTTGTTCCTCCAGTCCCGAGCTCCACCCTAAGCTTCCTTACACCGGGTCGTGTCTCTGCTTGGGAGCCCTGAGGGCCACTTACAGCACTGTCTGGCCTTCCCTAGAGTGAAATTCTCCTCCTGTGAAAGGGCTTGCAGCGACACCCAGCCATACTCATTCTGGGGCTTTCTTAGGGTGAAACTCCCGCCTTCACTGGTTGCCAGTTTCCCTTTTCTCTGATAGTATCCTGCTGTAACAGATGATGTTTTTCTGCCTTCTTCCTCTGGATCCTCTAGCTGGAGCTGCAGCTGTTTCCCCACAGTGACAAACTGGGTCATTGCTCTGATTTTTAAGTGGGAAGCAAATAGAGCTTTGCAGTCTCTATGCCTCCCTGAGCAGGAGAGTAAATGCTGCTGAGCCGAAAGGTGCCGCACCTGAACAGAGAGCTGGAAGGTTTGTTCCTTTGGCTCTCTGACGCTTGGCGTTTGGGTGTTAAGATGGTAAGTTCAGATTCCTTGTCTGCAGTAGGGTGCTCAGAGGCAAACCTTTAACAGAGAAGGAGGCATCTCTGATGTGTATCAATCCTCCTGTCTCCATGGGAGATCTGAGGCAGTCAGCAGGGTTGCTCAGGGAGCTGAGATGCAACATTCAAAGACAACGAGAGAGCAAGGATGGGTGTCCGGAGGTGGAGCTGGGGATGATGGTTCTGCATCTGCCAGGGGCTATAAATCAATTCCGCTGCCTTAGTCAGAGGGCGCTTGGATTCCCCCGTGGCTCAGTTAAGGCACAAGAAAGCTCCTGGGGAGCTAAGTACTGCTAGCAGCACATGCTGGGTCAGCAGCAGCATCTGCCTCATGGCTGGTATGAGGGCAGACCTGTGGGAGGATGTTGATTCTTAGCCTTGTGTTTGCTTTCACCTGAGCAGTTGTTCATAGGAAGTCCTCTCACTTTTTCCAAACCATGGATTTAAGTTCTCCATCTACTGCTTGACAGCAAGAGCTGCTAACAGGGAGAGTGTGTTCCAGCCTCTTGGGCAAGAAGCTGATTGAGCAGCTGGGACCATTGTCTGAACATACCAAGGATTTCTGGAATAAGCTGGTGCAGCTCAGCAGCAACCACCACTTCCATTGACGTTAACTTGTCACAGTTGCGGCAGTGTAGCTGTAAGGTAGGATGGCCGCTGGCAGTAAGAGAAGCGTGGAAATTCTGCTGTTACATCCCTAGCATTTGGAGAACAGGATGGGTTCTTGCGGAATGACATCTAATAATGTTGTTTCCAGTAGCCCCTGTCATTCCCTGGTCCTCCTTGGAAACCCTGCCACAAAGCCTAAGGGTGTGCAGAAACTACTAAGGAAAAATTGTGCTTAGGGCTTATGTGTGCACAAATCCCTTCTTGGTCTCCCAAGTGTGTTTTCCTTAGCAGCTGTAATTCAGCAGACTGCATCTGGTTTTGAGGTGGGTGTGAAAACACACACCAAATGCTGTCGAGCTCTCACTGTTGGACTTCCTGACTGCTGGGAAGATGCTGGGTTGGGGCCCTGCTGTACCAAGCACTACGTGCGGCAGAAGTGGAGAGGTTCTGGAGTGCTTCTCCTCCCGCTTGCCATGGCATGAGTGAGCTCCTGTCCCACCAGTGACTTTGGGAAGGTCTTGCATGGTCTTTGCAGACCAAAATGAGCCACTCTGCCCGTGTTCTGAGCTGCCCTGGAGCGCTGTGAGTGCGTTTAACACAGTGAAAAGCCAGAAGTAATACCATCACGGTGATCCTGTGCAAATCTGTTTCTCTGGGCAGTGCTATCAACTCCCCACTGGTTCTATTTCTTCAGCAACATCTGTGAAGCGAAAGTGCTCAAGATAACCAAGCCATTGTTGTAACTGCTATTAAGGCACCAATCTTTCTTTCTTTTTTTTTTTTTTTTTTTTTTTTTTTTCCC
>VXAV01001639.1:21850-31992 GCA_013399715.1 Alectura lathami
TCTTATTCCAGGTGAAAAATTAAGACTGTGATCATCTGCATTTAGATAGGAGGAAGTAGCAAATACTTTAATTTTTATGTTTATGCAGTCATTTTATAGGGTTCACAACAATAAAGAGAAGCTCAAAATATTGTCTGAAAATTACAATTTAAAGCAGAAGGCAATGCTTTGAATTTCTGTGGAAAGTAGAAGAGATTAAGCAAATATTTGGTTTTGTAGAATGATCAAAATTTATAATAGGCCAAGAAAGTAGTTTGTTACATATAGGATGCAATGATATAAACTTATTGCACACTGGAGGTCACCCTTGCTACTCCAAATTTTTTTTATGTTTTTTTTTTTTTTTTTTCTAATACAGTCTGTGTATCTTTTACTATGCACACTGAGCTTTTAAAAATACTTGAAGCAATCAAGGAAGTGTATGTTCAGAATTGTGTTAACTCCTTAATTGGTTAAGCAGTATGCATTATAGGTATAGACCTTTAGAAAAAGTTTTCTGTGTGTATGTTAGTCTTAGGTCCCACGAGGACTCTGTAATCTGCATTGAAACTTCTGCTACTGGCAATTGCTTTTAACACTGTCTAGGAAGGCTAGTTTAAAACTAGTACTACTGGTACATCTAGCTAAATTGCCATTCCTTGGCTAGATTACCATGAAGTCCCACCCATAGCTCCACAGAAGTATTAAATTACCATCAGAATAACTGTTATGTCCTTAGATAGGTATAACTAAACGTTTTATTCAGTTGATGAGTAAAGTGGAAGTTTTACAGATGATTAGCATAAGAACAGAGCTGGGAGGTCTTGAGAAATCCATCCACTGTAGCCACAGGAGTCTCAAAGGAGAAGTTTAAAATGACATCCATATCCTTATATTTTCAGTCTTTTCTATTTCAGAAATCCTTCTAATATATCAGGATGCAAATGGTGTGTTCTCCAGTTTGCAGCCAAGCAAGGTCTCAACTGAGAAAGTACATTCCACATGAGTTGGAGAAAAATTAAGGCAAAATATTATTTTCATCACTCGTATGGGAGACAGGTTTATCAGTCACAGAAAATTCTAAATTCATGGAGTGTCCAGCTTACTTATTTCTAACAAATCCAATATAAATATTTGCTATTACAGCATTGTCCAGTACCATCCATTACAGGAGACATAAAAGTTAATGAAACTGATTGAAAAAAAAAAAAAACAATAAAACTTTGTGGAGGGCCTTGGTGCTGTGAGGCAAGTATTTTCCCTTTAGAGAGTTAGACACACACGTTCAGGCTAAGGCAAAGTCAGGTTCCTTCACAAACCATCTGTGCTGCCTGTTAGCTGAAGGTGTATGGTGTAATGTGGGAAAACCTGCCTGGCCATGAAACTCAGGAGCTGCTTTACTGAGTGAGATCTCATGTGCATCACTACCCATACCCTGTAGCACTCCTGCAGTATCTCATTCCAGTGACTGAAAGCTGTGCTAGATTTTCTGATAAACTGACTGTGGCTTAACCACTGTGAGGTTCAGTATTAGGACACAGGTTCGGAAGCATGCTGGATTGTTCTTGTGACCAGGAGTAACTGACTTTATTTGGGGAGCCATCTGTGGCTCTCCAAGTGCTGTGTTTTGATATTTGAAATCAATTCTGTGAGGGAAAAATGCTTATCATAATAAAAGATATATTGGAAATATATGCTGATATATTGCGAGATATTTTTTACTAGAAAAACTTTTGATTGTTTAATTAAGCCATCTGAGTATGCTGTGGTTTCTTTGTCACTTTGCCTTCCCCTAAACATCATCCTTGGCTGGAACCTCTCAAAGAAGAAGCTGCTGCTGTCTTGCTGCCCTGGTGACTTAGCCGCTCCCCTCATACCTATTAGTGATAGCTGCTATGAGCAGTGTGTAGCATCATTCCACGGTGGGGTTTTAAAGGGCCAGAGAAAGCAGTTTATAGTTTCTACTGACTTTTCAGTGTCTCTGGGAGGGCCAGCCAAGAACCAATATTCCCAACTCCATTCCCACACCGAGGCCCATGGTAGGTCATTTCTCGTGCTGCTCAGAAAGAGCAGATAGCTAGCATTCTACCAGAGCCACCTGCAAATATTCTCTAGACTGCAATCCAAATTTGAAAAAATACTTGCCCACAAAGAACTTCTAGTGTAAACAAAACATGCCTTATAAATTAATCTACAATAAAGGCAGTCATTTGTCTTCCCTAGCACATGTTATCTCAGGATCCTGTGGACTTTCCAGCTGGAGATATTTAATCACTGAACACCTGTCATCCCAACTTTTCATGCTGCTTTCCATGACACTTCCACTTTTCAATAGAGTCTGTGTGTAGGGATATGTAAGAGCTGAATATCCCAGTTCTATGCTCTCGCTTTATGCTGGGGGAATCCTAGATAGGGCCAAAGTTTCTAATAGACATAAAGTGTTGGTTTGCTTTTTATATGAAATAGTGGGAGCCATTACTTTACACAGTTCTGCCTAAAAATATACACCGGGATGCTGAACCTAATGTGTTATGTATTGGGTAATTGTTATAGCAATAAAGATCTACCTGATTTATAATGCATATGCCATATCTTTCAAACTGACTATTCTACCACTTATCACTTATATATCACTATATCACTTGCAAAAATGCAATTTCTGATATATCATCCAATTTTTCATAGCTTCTGAAATGATTATTTGAAAGTGTGAATTGTGTTTTCTCATCAAAGGGCTTTCCTCTAGCTAATTCAGGTAGAGTTTTACTAGTTAGTTGTTGGCTTGGGGATAGCAGTGCTGGACACTGAAGTGTTTAGTTTGTGTAATAGTAGAAAATCTGAACCCTTACTGAGAAATGAACTTCAAGTCTCATCTGAATACCTGGAATCCTAGAGCTGCCAGCTTCTAGTGAGGAAACCTTCAATGCTGGACGGGACAATGACTGAATAGTCTTAAATAAACTAAGAAAAAAAAGGTGACCGGCTCCCCCCAAAATATTTAGACAGGAACTAAAAGTAAACAAAGCCTATCGCCATAGCAGGAAGCTCAAGCATACATGGTTTTAGACATAAAATGATTTATTTAAGAATTTTGATTCCATAACCTCTAACTGTTTGCATGCAAGCAAAATAAGGAAAATCTTGCAATATTGAATTTTCATCTATTTATTTATTTATTTTTACATTCTGCTAATAACTTCCTCCATAACTCACAGTTACTCCAGTAAAATAAGAATTTATTTTGCAGGACAAAATTAGTTCTGATTTGTAGCTGATATGCTACTGTAAAATACTGTAAACATGGTTATTGTAACAAGGTAAAATTTTACTATGAATTTATTCTCTTGGCATGGAACAATAAAGTCACAATTCTGAAAGAGGCCTCTAACTGTTATGTAATATTATCATCATCAATTAGTAAAAGATGCCTTCAGCTGAGCAGATAATGAAGAGGTGGAAGGTGGGAGGAGAATTTGTCATTGACTGAGAAGCAGGAATGCACTCCTTCACAGCAGTTCCCCAAACAAGGACTTTTTTTATATCCTGGCAGCAAGCCAATATGAGCGAGTCAGGCTTTCCAGCTGCCAATTAAAGCAGTCCAATCCATTTCCTTGCCAAAATGAAGTGGTAGCCCAGTAAAATTATTCAGAGGAGTGCTAGGGTATTGAGAATGATTTTGTGTCCTAAACTGATGAACAAAAAAAAAGCATAAAAGAATGCATTCTTAAAGTGAGAATGCATAGGATTTGTACAAATGTGATATCTCAGTGAATGGATGAATGTAAATAAACCAGCAGAAAAGTTTTTAATATGTAATTTCTTTAAAACTGCATATGAGCCAAGATCACCAAGTCATACAAAAATGAAATGTGAAAAAAATGCAGCTAATTAGCTTGTACTCAAGAAATACATTTGTCTCTGTATCCTCACAAGAGACAATATATAAACGTAGCTAATGAAAGAATTAGAGAAGTGGAAGAACCATTAGCATGGGTATTTCCAGCAACCATACTACTGGAAAATAAATCAGAATTAAGTTGGTCTGGATTTCCAGTAAAAGCGAAAAGACAACATACAGCATCTTAATATTCCATGCTATATTTAACATGATCTCATGGTAACTAAGCTTCTGAGATGCTTATCATGTCTTTATAAATGGGACTTACTGCATCACAGCAACAAGGGATCAGAATCTGGTAGTTCAGCTCAGTATTGGTTCTGGATTTTTATGATAGTCAAAAAAATTATAATGTAAAGGAATGTTTTATGGTTTTTATGGTACATGTCATTTTATGATGCATAGCACATTAAAAAGCCACTGATGACATCAAGACTACATGTTCAGCTGCTCTAAATTTATCTGTCTAAGGCAGATGAAAAATCCTTAGCCAATATTTGAATTATTTCCAGTGTTTATAGCCGTCAGATTAAATGATATTTTCCTCAGTGATAAATTGTCATAATTGTAGGTAAAAATGCTGATGTAATTAGACAATAATTCCCTTATAACAGAATGGAGCTAGTCAGTGAATTTATTATGGGAAAAACTCTAGTGATTAGCAAATGTTGAAAGCATTTGGATAAATTTTTGATGAATGAAAAAAGTTGTAAGAGAGGTGGCAGAAATGGTTAATAATGAGGAAAATGGACTTAATTACTACCCAGTCTGTGAGTTACCTATATGTTATGTCGCAGGAGAGTGTTTCACTATTATGGACTCATAAAAATATGGAGAAATCAAGCATGAATGGAAACCCGTTGCTATTCATGCCACGTAATTATGTCAAATGGATCAAAAATGCTAAAGATTATACTGCTCATTTTATTAAGTATGTGAAAAAAAAAACAATTTTGCCATTTACTACAGATAACATTTAGGTTAGTCTGGCTCTAAATTTCACGGTACATGCGTTATGAGAACTTGAGAGTTTCCTTAATTTCTCACAACATTTTACTCTTTATTCACAACATCAGGACTGACTGCAAACCAAAAATATGTGAAATTAAGAAAAAGTTAAGGCAGTACATTTCAGGATATAAAGTTATATATTTTAGGTCTCTAAAGATGCAGTTTTTTCTTTCTGTGAGTGACACCACTGTAGAGTAAAAGATTATAATTGAGTATGTTTTTCAGTTCCAGGTATCTGATTTCTAAATATCCTGGTTGTCTGATGCTTCTTTTTGGAAATGTCTTCTGAAAAGTTTTGTTGTTTTTTTTTTTTTTTTTTCTACATTTCAGTTATGAAATCTTTATTTCTTAGTAAAGATAGGCTTTTGTCTGGAATTTAATGAGATTCAATTGCTCTTTGTATAAGCTGAAACACATGGATTTGAATCCCAGAGCATAGAAACACAGAATCGCAGACTGGCTTGGGTTAGAAGGGACCTCAAAGCCCACCCAGTCCCAACCCCCTGCCGTGGGCTGGTTGCCACGCACTGGCTCAGGCTGCCCAGGGCCCATCCAGCCTGGCCTTGAGCACCTCCAGGGATGGGGCACCCACAGCTGCTCTGGGCAGCCTGGGCCAGGGCCTCACAGTGAAGATTTCCCTCCTCACAACTAACCTAAATCTCCTCTCTTTTAGTTTAAAACCATTCCCCCTTGTCCCGTCACTGTCAGACCATGTGAAAAGTTGCTCTCCCTCCTGTTTATAAGCTCCTGTTAAGCAATGGAAGGAAAAAGCAAAATGTTTTAGTACATTATCTGTTTATGAAGCTTCTCTCATTCACTTACAAATGTGTATGTAATGGAATACCTAAATATTTTTTATGTTCTTGTTTTTTTGTTTGTTTTTTATTTGTTTGTTTGTTTGTTTTAAACCATACCAGGCTCTTGTACATTTAGCAAGAGCAAAAGATATGTAGAAGTAAATATAGTTTGATACATATAGCACTATATAATAGTACACATATTAATTACGAAAATACAGTATCGCAGAGGTGAACGTTTTGCTTGGAGTTACGGGATTTCTGATGATTTATCACCACTGTGGGAAGGCATTTCACAGCCTCGGACTATCCCCAAGAAAGCTTTTTTCCCTTTTGTGAGAGTTTCTTTAGGTCAGAGGAGTACTGTCTAAGTTTGGTAAGTCTTTTAGGTGAGCGGCTGACATCTTTTTAATATTTGAACAGACTTTGAACATCTTACCTCTGAAGGTGGGGATGTTCAAAGGTAAGAATACCATAGACAAGAATCCTAATGCTAAGAATGCACATCTTGTTATAGGAAAAATGCAGTGCACTAGCCAGTTTTTAGAATGAAAATGTTGTGTCCAATTATTACAGATAGCCCAGCTAAGAAGTACATGTAATGAGGCTAGGACATCACTCCTTCAGCTGTTTTTGGATAACCGTGTTCTGACCTCATGGCTGACCCTGCTTTGAGTAGGAGGTTGGACTAAAGACCTCCTGAAGTCCCTTCCAACCTGAATTTTCCTATGATCTTATGATCATCCACCAGGTTTGGAAGAAGTTTCCTAGCAACAAGAAATTTAAGGCATTAGCAATGGATTAAAGTTCCTGTCAGAGACAAATCCAAGAGTACTGTACTTCTAATCTATGAACTGATTTGACCAATAATATGTATGTCTCCCTTTAAGCAAACTAAACTGTACATTTGTTGTGAATCCTTTGAAATGCTGCTTTTTCTCTGCTTATCTGTTATGCTCTTCATTCGCCTCCACACAGCTCTTTCTCTGTATTTCTGATCTAATTTCATCCATTGACTGACTGGTAGGTGATACGGATATAGCTGTAGGTGATGATGGATGCATGGCACTGTACCATCATCAATATACTGCTGGCCCTTCCTTGTGTGATATTTCTTCTCAATCATTCAATGGGTGCATGAAGAAATGAAAAGAAATGAAGTTGTGGGACTTACTATACTATAATGTCTAGTGATAGGGCAAGACACATGGAGGGATGAGTTACTCCATTTTAGTAAGTTACCTGGGAATTCTTTCTTAGAAGGGTTGGCCATTATTTGTAACCAATAATATTACAAATTGTGGTAATAGCATTAATGCTGTGGAGACATACAAAGATCAAAATGAGTGTCAACAACTATCCACTGGTAGAGACAATTTCACAGCAGTGCTGCTTTCAGTTCCATATCCTGCCCAATTTGTAGCATGTCTTTAACATTTTTATTCAATTATAAATCCATAAATATATATTTTTAAAAATTATAAATAATTTTAACTTCTTTTGATCTTTCTGTAAGCTTTACAGAAGTTTTTGGAGAAAGGGAAAGTTAATAGTGAGCAAAGGTTAACGGGAATTAGTCTAATCTCAGTGCATTTTTGCCAACCTTTCATTCTGGCATTTCTTCATTTTTGAAAGAAAAAGGGAAGCTTTTTCCTGAAGCAATATGTTCATTGTTCCAGTATGTACTGACAATTGATATTTATTGCTCAGATGCAAAGCAGAAAGGCACTGCTAAGATTAAAAAATATTGGACTGAAACCCTTTTGTTGCACAGTACTACCTGAAGAGAGAATGTAATGAACTGTGAAAAAGTTAGATAGCAGGAACAATTTTTTTGAGAAGTCTTCCTCAATACGCTTGTATTACTCAACTTAGAACAGAATAACAGTTTTGTATGATGGTAGATGTTTGGCTCTGGTGCATTCTGAAGCTTCTCAGGATTAATAAAAAAACATATTCTGAATAACAGCTTGAGATAGACCTTGCAGAATGCAATGGAAGCAGATAAAAAATAATCTTGACCAATAATGAGGCTTCAACATAACCTTTGAGAAAATGACTGTGTGCTAGCTTTTATGTTCTGCTATTTGTGCACAATTACCACATTTTGTCTTCAATGCTAAATATCAGTAAATCAAAATATAAACCAGTAAATCAAAAATATAAATGCCTACTAGCATGTGCAATGTGGTTAACAGAGGGATGGTTGAGGCTAGAATACAAGAATAATGTACTCAGTAGGCTCTTGCTCTTTAGTTTATGGGCTTAATGCTGATTATCTCTAGTAAGCAGAAGAATGTATTGGAATCAGGGATTTCTAATTAAGTTAGAATTATTAACTTATTTTTCTTGTGATGGAGGATGATAATCTTTGGCCACCGTTTTAGTATGGCAATAGACAGTGTAAAAGAGTGACTTGATTGTGATGTCCTGAAACTTGGTCTCTACAATAAGCATTTGATCCAGAGTTCGATTGTCTGCTTCATCTGAGTCAGAAGTTATTACAGAAAGTCATACACTGCCAAGAAGGCACTAAAAATGCAGATGCATAAAATTGTTGAGAAGTACTGTTCATCAGCAAAACCAGACAGTTCCTTAGCTCTGGTGTTGTGGGTAGTATCGACCTCACATGGCTAAAATATATGTATTTGACTGATGTTTTAATATTTGAACATAGAGGATGCTTGCTTTGATGAAAATGGCATATAAAAGAATTGAGATATTGTGTAAGATGTTGGAAATACTTCTGTGTTTTATTTTTCCTGAAAAAACATTTGTGAGAGTAGTTTAGGTAAAAATATGTGATGTCTCAATGCAGTCTCACTGCAGCATTTTTATCTGAGTTACCTCAGTGTGAGATCAGAGTTACGTCCCAGGTTTGCAAGTCCCTCTAAACCATGTGAAGGTATGCAGAAAGTTCATGAATAACCAGCCCAAATTCTGTTCTTGTTTTTTCTGACATGATCATTCATGTTTTCTTAATTGTTGAAGAATCTTCTTGGATTCAAAACAACAAAGATTCATGCCTGTATTAGTTTTGTTGCACCTTTTTTATTTCAAATATTCAATATTAAGTTTAATATAAACTGAAACTTTATTTTGAAACAGTGGTAAATAATCAAGTCATTTGTACATACAAGTATTTTTGGCATTAGGTGAAGAAAATTTCAAGTTTTTACCAGCGAAGTAAATTATGCATTTCTGTTAGAACAACTTGACAAAAAATCAGTATCAAATTACACATGCTTTTAGGACAAAACTTTCAAATGGGCTACATACTTTGTTTTAGTTTGCCAAATGTTTAACCCATTTTTTGTAAAGCATCAGATTTAGTATGCTTTGGAATTTGAAACATTCATAATGTAAGCTTCATATTTGTTCATATTTGTGTTACGAATTGTGAGTTTCCCTGTTTGCTACAGACTTAAGTATGTCAGGTCCAGAAGTGCAGTTTGGTTTTTTTTCTGTTTCTAATGCAGAGGTAGCAGATGTTATTTTGTTGTTGTGAAGTGTTATTGACAACCGTGCACTTTTTTACAATACTAGACACTTTTAAGAGTAGATGTTTCTNAGAGTAGGTTTCAAATTGCTTAATTGTTCTTCAAGTTTAATACTGCTAGACTACACCCATCAAGTCAGAAATGTCAGCAAAACAGGTGTCTGTAAACCATTATTGTTAACATGCTACAGGATGTGGGGAATGTGGGAACATTTTGGAATGGATGATACTGTCTTGAATCATGATAAAAAGTTCAAACAGCCTCCACAAAAATTGGCAATTTTAAGTACGTGTAAGCAATTTAAGTGTAATTTTAACAGGAGAGTGGAAACCTGCCTTGAAGCTGAATTCTGTAAAAACATAGCATTTGTATAACTTACAAAATAAATATATACATTACTGTGCATGAATACCTGCCTGCATACCTGCCAGCAGGTTTTGTTTGAGTGGGGTAATTAAGGTTTTCTGTGTTGACCCTCCCACAAACTCTCCAACAGTGTTACAGATTCACTAAATGTTCATCTATAGTGCAAAATGTTGCTAGATAAGCAGCAATATCTTTGGAATCATGTCAGAAAAAAAAATGTCAGTAATGTGGCCTGTCTCAGCTCCACTTTTGCCTTGCTAATATGATCTCTGCTGCAGATTTTCCCTTCCATTCTATATCTGTGCACAGGTCTTTGTTTTTATATTGTATATTTAATACAGATACTAATAACAGTATTAATATTTTTAATGCAATCTATCTTAACATGATCAAATGAATGCTCTTTATGTGTCCCTGCAGTTTTGTATGTTTAGACCTTGGGTTCAGATTGATTTCTGATGAGTGTAAGGAGTTGTGAGCTGTTTTGTCTTCTGAAAAGATGTTCTTTAGCTTATTCTTTTTTCTTTTTTCTTTTTTTTTTTTTTTTTTTCCCAGTGTCTCTATGACTGTAATGGTACAAGGCTCAGACAT
>VXAV01001639.1:46097-82590 GCA_013399715.1 Alectura lathami
ATTTTCCATTTGTCTCTGTTGGATTTTATCAACCATCTGCATGTTCATTAGTTTAGTGTTATAAGTTCCTTCTTGATGTTTCCACTATCAGTTCTTGGCTTTGCCACTTGGAAATGGGTTCTGTCATCAGCAGACTTTGTCATCTCACAGTTCATTCAGCATTTTCTCACCATTTATGAATACGTTTCAACACCTTGGATCCTTGTCGAGTTTCTCCAGAATGCACCTTGCAAACTGGCCATCTATCCTTACCAGTTTCCTGTGTTTTGACCACATTTATCCATGCCATGACGTTTCTTTTCTACCATGTCTGCTTAGTTTGTTTAATAGGCTTTGGTGAAAGACATTNATACATTTATCACACGTTACTTCCATTTACAAGGGTGGTCTGACTTGTACCTGGTATAGCAATCCATCTATCTCTACACAAGCCTTCTTCTGTCTTTTAGTATCTACTGGGTTGCCTGATACACTCTTGACCTGTCCCTGTTTGCAGATGCTGAAGAATGGGTGGCACATTTTCCACATTCCAATCCTTAGTAGTCAAGGTGGTTTTAAGTGATAGGTTACTCACTACAATTAGTGGCTCAGGTATTACTTTCCTGTGTTTGTTTAAAACTATAAAGCAGATGACACTTGGTCCAGGCAATCTCCTACTTTTTTCTCTGTCCTATAGTGTTTCCTACTGATATTTACTGTGAGATACATTTTTTACTCTCTCTGGTGTATACAGTTTTCCATTTCTGTATGTAGCAGACCTATAGTGTTGCTGAAGTTGAGCACAACTGTTTTGAAGTGAGGCACGGCTTCACAGTGTTTTGAAATTTTGCTAATGAATGTCAAATTTAGGTGCATTATAGCTGCTGTAACAGAGTAGATTTCAAATAACATTTCAAATCAAGCCTGTTGTTCTGCTCAAAACCAAGTCAAAGGTTGTTTCTTCTCTCATGGGCCACTAAACTGGCTGCTCCATCTATCAACTGCTGATCATGTCTAGAAATTTAGTCATATCGTCAGATCACAAAGCAATATTTTTCCAATCCACAGCATGAAAGAGTGACCCAAGTTTCCTATTAGTGTTGCACCCTTGCTGTCTGCTCTCCCTCGGCATATCACAGGCAGTGTCACCAGTTCTGGTCAGGCAGGCAGTAATGTTGTTCCAGTGCTACGTTTTTCCCATTTAGGTCTCGAATTTCCATCTTTAGAGGTTCTAACTGCTGTTGATATCAAATGTGTGTGGTTTCTGTAAACAGACTGAGCCAGTATCCCAGCTAACCTGGATTCTCAGCATCCTGCTGAAACTACGTAGCTGCAGTATCTGTAAAATTGGATGTATTTTGGAGCTTTGTCATGTATAGCATCACTTTCCTCTTCTCACTTGTAATCAATCTGACTTCTTTACTTACTTGTTTTTCTATCTTACCATTCACCTGTAACATACAGGAACATGGCACTTTGCAGACAAGAATGAACAATGATTCTGAAAGACTGTCTCAGGTCTTGGCACTTACAGTCAAATCCATAAAATATCCTACAAATAATTAAGTATTACAAAGTATTTAAAAAGCATTTGGGTTTTCTACCCGCATGGTAAGAAAGTGGTTAACCAAGGAGCTTACACATTATCAATGCTATTAAAATGCTGTCGATGTGCATTTTAATACAATATGAATTGAAAACTAGAAAGGTAGCTGGAATGAAGGAGGCACCACTTTGTGGAGTACCTGAGAGAGTGGAGGAGTAAAAAGTCATTACCTCAGGTTTCGGAGAACCAGGAGCCCGGTAATTTTGAAGGCACCTTTGGGCTAAAAAGGTCAATGTCTGCCTGTGCAAGAAACAGGCACCGTGACCAGTGGGCACATCACTGCTAGAGAGAGCCCTGTTACAGAGAGATGTGTACTAAAATTTGTTTTTTCTTTTAAATTATGGGCATGGAAAAGAATGACTTAGTGAGGATATAAATGACATATGTCATGAATAGGTAAGAGTCTGGATGAAAGAAAATGAAATAACAGGAATTAGAAGATGGTGGAATAATAAAGCTGGGTAGTCACCAAGTTAACAGAATCATAGAGTCATAGAATTATAAGGGCTGGAAGAGACCTCTAAGATCACCTAGTCCAACCATCAATCCAACACCACCATGCCCACTAAACCATTTCCCTGAGTGCCACATCTACACCTTTCTTGAACACCTCCAGGGAAGAAGTGTGTTTGAAAACACTGAGAGACATAGGGGACAGGAATATTTTAAACCTAGATTCCAAGGTAACAGCATGACATTCAGGAGGAGGACGTAAAGGATTGTAGAAGAGACAGAGGAAAGGACGGGAAACAGGGGTGTTTTTAGAGGCAGTGGTCTAAAACGAGTGTGAGGAAAGAGAGGAGGAACAGAGGAAGGTTACTGAGGATAAGAAAATTTTAAATTAGATGTGTAACCATGAAAGAAAGGAGACGTGAAGAGACAAGACTTTGTAGGTACAGGCTGAAGACAGAGAAGCAAAGTATTCAGCAGTCAAAGAGGCATGTGAGAAAATAGTTGTGGCAGCATGGGCAGAAAGACTGTGGAGAACAATAAGCAAATCACAGAGCTGGGGATGGAAGTAGGAAGAATATAGTGGATTTATTTAGGGGTGTTGTTGCACAGCTTAACAGATGTAAGAATACATATCTGGAACATTTCAGATTTTGGGGGGAGTTGTCAGAATGGAATAGTGTCAGAACGGAATAGTGATCCACCATGGCAAAGAGCCTGTATTCAGCCAAGGTCAGTATGCCATAACATTTTACGTCTTTGAAAAGGAGACATTGAAGGACTATCTGATTTTAGGGAAAGCTTCCTCCTGGGTATACAGAGAGTTGTTCATTCAAAACCTGAAGCAAAATAGTCCTGTGCAGAATATTTATTCTGTTTGCATTGTATTGCAGTTATAACTGTTTTATTCATGCAATATCTATTTTAAAATTTTACTTATCTATTAGTCTCAGTTATCTGCTGACCATGAGCTTCAGGTAGCTGTTCACTGATTTTCCTTTTAAAGTTTTCAACTGAGTGCCAGCTGAAGTAGCTGTATGACTTTGCATTCATGTGTACAGAATGGTACCATAAGCTGTATTTACAATTGTTACACTGTCACAGGCCTGCAATATTTTCTATGGATTTGTATTTCAATATGTTTCTTTTTAACATCAGGTGTAAAGTCATCTGCTAATACTGAGTAGGTAGCCAGTAATTCTCCGTGGTTTCATTCTTCGCTTGTGTTCATTTAGGGGCAGAATGAATCTCACATCTTCCCGCACTGCAAGTTTGCAAGCATGGAGAGCATTTAAACAAGCTTTACATGTTTTACCTGATAGCCAGACTAATTTTACTGTCTGTTTTTGATGTTTACAACTTCCATATAGATAGGAACATTACTAAGTGTGACAGAGCATTCCTTGTCCTGTCTTTACCCTGGTTCATGGTGCTGTGGGAAATACACAGATGTACCTTTACAGTGAGAATTGGAAACTATGATAATGTGTGACAAAATATGTCCTGCTCTAAAGTCCAATTAGAAATTAATAATCTGCATGTATTATATTCCTTTGTCTAAGTGATACAGACTCTAATGTCTCTGACATTTGCTGCAGAAATTGTTCTGTGGGGTTCTCAGCTTCACGTAGTTTGAACTTGCCCCAAGATTATTTAATTACAGAAAAGAAATTTGTGCAGTCATTGAAACATTGTTGGAGATTTCAAGTGGAACCTGCTTACGCTAAGCCATTATAAATTATTAAATCAGATCTAACTTATACTTTTTCCTTTTACCCATTGTCGATGGCTGTGTGCCTAGTCTAGAGAATGTATTTAGAGTTATTATGACCATCCTGCAATAGCTGCTGTATAAAGGGAAATAATCCTGATTAGCTTGTTTTAAGACAATAAATTGTCAAAAGACAATAAATGGAATTTCAGAGCGGTCTCCTAAAAGTATGCAGTTGCACTGGTAGTCTTGAATTTCTGTGGTGGGCTTCTAAGGATATACTCTTATCAATAGATTTTGTCAGGTGAACAGTATGGGAACATTTTTCCACAGTATTTTTCAGATTGTGCTGTTGTGCTCTAAAGTTGTGTACTATCAGAATAGTTTTCATCAGTCTTGCGAACTGTTACTGCAAAATATTTTATTTTCTGCATTTTCTTGTTCTTTAGCACAACGTTATGTAATTCATAAATTATCCTGGGACACTGACAGGCTTTTGTTTTCTCTGTAATAACTATTTTAGTTTGGTGACCTCTGATCATTAGGCTGAATATTTCAGAGAAGAAGAGAATGAGAGTCTGTGAGAAATGCCATTCTTTGATGCCTTTGATGAAGAGATGCTTCACAGAGTCAGTGTGACACACAGCGTGGGTGTAATCCTCGACTACAGGCTGACTTTGAACCGTCATGTGCCAGCTGTGGTCAACTCTGCATTTGTTTAAGGGTGCTTTGGGGATGGACTTTTTAATGATGTGAAGACTATTGCAGGAGTGCAGACCTTCTTATACGCCATCCAGTAGCCATAAGGCATGGCTTTGTAATTACACAGCTGCATTATCATTGCAAGTGCTGTAAACTCTACTGATGACTGAGTATGGGCAAAGACAATCAATAGGTTTATAGCAGTATTCTTGCTGGGATCTCTGAGGATGGAAACATGGAGCTGTTTTTTCATTGATTCACTCATGAGGCTTTTTGAACAAGGTGTGTCATGCATATGTTATCTCACCATCAGGAGGAATTAGTGGAAGTAGTTCTGACCATTTGTGAGGTGTTAAGAAATGTGTTTGTTTATTTATCTATTTGCTAGCAATGCTAAACATCAGATATTTATGAAAGTGATAGTGGTAGGGTTTCTTTGTTGTGGTAGTTGGGTTTTCTTTTTGTTTCCTTTTATACGAAAATTATCATTTGACATTGATGTGCTGGGTGAAGAAGAAGATGGCAAACAGATAACTTTTTGAATTTCTAACGTACCCAAATAATTTTGACTGTGTAGTCTGTTTCAAACAAGGTTGAGTTCTGAAAAACCATAATGACAGGTATACACGGTTTGAGTCAGACCCCACAAAGTCATGAATTTAACTACAGATGTTAACTTGTTTTTTTTTCTGCTCTTGTTTGTATGATGGTTCTCAAGTTTTCAGATGTGCAGTAGTCACATTCTCCTGCTAGTTTAAAATTTTCCTTTGAGAAAAATGAAAATTATTTTTCCTAATTTTGTTAAGATGGACTATCTCAAGACTTGACAAATAATGGTTAAAGAAAGTAATATTGTAATACCTTCTCTAGGGGATAGGTTTCATTTGTCCCTTGTTTCCTTTAAGTGATGTCTTCTGCAAGTGGGAGTGGAAATGAGAATAGGCTTGCCTGCTTCTGTTCTTCTCTATTAGAAAGCCATTTTGACTAACTGAACTTTTCGTTCACAATGTTTTCACATATAATATTCTGCAGACTTTGTGTTGATCCTCTGGCACCAACGGAAAAACGACGGGGGAGGCATGGGGTAATGTGTGTTCATTCATGATAAGGCAGGGACACTGAACCATTCCTTGATTTTTGTCTCATGGACCAGCTGAGTATCTTTCTCCAGGCATGTATCTGTTACATACTGCAAAAATACTATAGGAATATTATAAATGAGGTACCTTAGGTACCAGAAACTTAAGCAGTCTGGAGCTCCCCACAGGCTAATTTTCCTTCCTGAAGCACAGTAAATTAGCCTACATGAAGTGTGTGCTGCTGAGAGTACAGTGCGTCTGGTATCCAAGCTAGTTTGTCTGAAAATAGCTTTGGAAACTTGCTATTCTTTGCAGGCTGCCAAGCGAGCATGTGTTTATTGTCTGGCTGTGGTTGGGGTGTGCATGGAACTGAAAGAGTTAAAGATCACAGGGTACTCTGCCCAACAATAATTTTAGAATCAGTTCAGATGGTCAAGGTAAAATGTAGGTGGATATAAACTTCATCTCCCTCTCAAAGACAATACATATAAATTTATTAACCATTACGAATGTGTATTTTTGTGTATATTAACCTTAAAATAAATGTCCAATTAGCTCTAAATCCATTGTTTAATACAAACTTTTACAATGACTGTTGGCTTTCGTATNAAAGATGCACTAAATATATGTGTTGTTATAAAGTTAGGAGTAAAAATGCAACGTAGGTTACAGAAGTTCGTGAAATGTTATCATTTTCCACTGATGTATGACAACTTCAAAAATCCATACTGGGTTACTTTCTGTTATTTTCTCTGAAATACCTTTTTAAAAATATCCAATGGTATTATAAAAGTGTGAACTCATCTATGTGCTCAGCTGTGGAGACTTTGCTTTGCTGTAACTGTGACATAACTCAAACAAGGATAGTACAAACACGTCCTTCCATTTAGGGAGAGTGATTAGAGAGAGCAAACACAAGTATCACATTTGTTTTGCCATTCCTGTTAGATAGTTTTTTTTCTAGTAGTGAAAGTGTTTTGATGATACAAAGTACACCGTCTTGAGTAATTTATAATCTGAAATGAATGTGTCCAAAACTATTTTAGAAAGATTTTGAACCTCTCTAACTCTCTGCAGTTATGAAGACTTGCTGTATTTCTGAGCTATAACAAGGAGATTTTTGTAAAATGTTCTTCGTAGTAGAACTTGTTTTATATAAGAAACATACTTAAAAAGCTAATTTCTTTTCTCCTTTCTGCACTGCAATCCACAAAGTGTGATTAATAATAGATTTAAATTTGCTAAGTGCATTTACTCCTTTGTGCCATCATAAAGAGAATCTATTACTGTAAAATTGAGGCTTAGTTCCAAATTGCGCCATTATGAAGTTTTCTTCCAGCAATGTTTTGTCTCTAATACACTTCCCTCATTGTAATTCTATTGCAAACCTGATGTCTAGCATCAAGTCTCACAATAATTATTTTAAATTGCTACTAGGAACAGTAGTCCTGGTGGGATATATTACTACCATTCTAACAAGATGAATTTCAATGCACTTGTAACCATATTATAGTGTATTATGAAAGAAAGAAAATCTTTGAGTTGTAGGTAGGCAAGCAGATTCAGAATACTGAAAAATGTTTTTTATCACCTTCTTAGCACCTTATGTGGCACTTTTACATTATTAATTTAAATTAGTAGTAATAATACATTAATATGTGTTGTGATCTATCACTGTAGTACCTTTCAGTAAAACTTAGAAGTGAAATAGGGTGGAGCTTTATAAATGAAATTGTTTTGCTGAAATACATGACTAGACGCAAAGCATGGAATCTGACTGAACTTGGGCTAATGCTGAGGTAAAAACTAAAAAGGAATGTAAGCCAAATGAGCGCACTGTAAATGTTCATTTCAAAACAGAGCTCCAACTCTGCTGAGAAGTTCTGTGTCTCTGCTTCATAATCAGATAATGGAGCAGATCCCGAATTCATCCCACTTAGACAGGGGATTTAAGAGCTGATCTTTGCCAGTTGCTTTAAAATGAGAACCCAGTTGATGTAATAATTATGTCAATACAGTGGAGATCTGTTGGTAGATTTATGAGGTTGCACAGTTCTAGAAGTAAATGCTTGTCCTGTAATTAAATGGTAATCTGCAATGATTTTCACATCCAAATTCAACATCATTCGGAAGTTATAAACAGATAGGTCTGTCATTTCTTAATCCAAAATGAACTCTTACAAGGTGGTAGTCAGAATTGGCTAAAATTGCCATCTTCCCCAGCTTCATATTTAGGAAACTCAGAAATGAACGTTAAGCAAGATTAAAATAACATTCCTGGGTAAGCAAGAGAATGAGGCAAACTTTTACATCACGCTATCTTACAAAAGCAGCATGATGCCTGTTATTGGCACACGTGTGTGAGTTGTTAGCCACACCAAAAATTGTGAAAGATGCATAATAACAGTCAGCGTGGGAAGATGTGCCGTGGTCTGATTTTCGCAATGTCCTTTTCAAGAGAGGACAAAGTGCAGTACAGCGTGGTGGAAAACCAGCAGTAGCGCATTACCTTTTGTTTTGGAATGGGTGGGCTGCACATTCTCAGTGTGGCGTTGGTACTTGCGTGGAGGGACGGAGCATGTTATCTGTCTGTACTCAGCTGGCTACGCACTCAGTTTGAGGGTAGACGCCTCATGTACAGTATTACCTGAGGTGATGTCGTCTGTAGACGCAGCTATAAAAGTCACACCACACGTTCTTCTTTTGGGAAAGAAAATGTCTGCATAATGGTACAAAAAGTGCTTTGCGTCTGCTGGTCTGTTTCCTTCGATGCTCACATGCCTCTTCATAAACATTTTGTAATACTTGCCTCCTCCCCCTCCCACTTCTGAGTTCTAATCTTTTCTGTGAATTTTGGGAAGAATCTGCAATCCAGAAGCATATGCTGAAGTTGTTTCTCTCAGCATGAGACACAGAAAAAAAAAGAGTGTAGCCTTCTCACTATCAATTAATTTTCAAAGCACTATTGATTTTAAACACTAGTATAAAGAACTAGAGACTTTTTTAGACACTTTTTATAGGATAGATTATTGTATTTCCTTTTACATGTTTCCAGTACTACTGTAATTCATGGAATCCTACAATCCCTTGGCTGTTTCAAGTACAACACTCTGGGTTTGTTTTTTTTGTATTTGCATTCATATTCGTAGTTACCTTGCCCAGGTTACTCATACATTTCCAGAAAGTTATAGACTGAGATTGCAACTTAATTGCATATCTTCTAGTGTTCACAAATTAAGACTAAAAAGACATTTAGGCAACATGTACAGAACTGTCCAAAGTGGCCACCTTTTCACATTCAGCTACTACCAGCTGACTAATGTGGTAAGGCCACTGCAGACTTAGACTATCGTTTGTTAAATTTGATCAGAAGAAGGTAAAGTAAATGCTTCTGCTGGACCAAGGCTAAAGTAATCAGCACGTTGCAGAGCTGATGCTGGAAACTGAGAAATGAATTGCTAGTAACTACTTCACTGCCATTGATGCTGCCCCATTACAAATAAATATGCAATTGTGCTTTTGTACTTTTCCAGTGTGGTATGCAGAAGGTAATTCTCTTTGTTAAAAAAGACATGCAGAACGAGTGCAAGTGACTGTCATGTGTGCACACATGCAGCTTCACCAGTATGCCTCAGTCCATTGTAAAGGTCTTCAATGGATTTGACAGTTCAATTCATATTAATTCTACCTTTTTTATCTGCTAGAACTCTTAGAAGAACCATTAGAAATGAGTTTTTACAGCAACTTATTATATGCAGGTCTTCTAAAAGTTTTTCAATAGTGATGACTTTCACCTGCATTGCTACAAGTCAGAGAAGCAACTAGTAAAATGCCTTTTTTCCCCCTACCTATCCTGGGTACCATAAACAACATTAATTCAGCTGCCATCCATGAAGTCTGTCTTTTCAGTTGAAAGTGCTCACACCAGTCCGCAAAGACCAGGGACTGAAATAGTATCACATTGCCTTGAACAGGTCTTTTGGTGCTTCTCTATGCTAAAGCACCTGCATACATTGTTTGAAGTTATTCTGCTAAGTTTTTAAGAAGCATTTTGACAAATTGTTAATATTCAAATTACATATTGTACAGTATCTTTTTTTTTTCTTAAATGAATTTCAGCATATGGTGATTATTACACAGATGTACATTTTCAGAGATGGTGCAAAACTGGCATATTTTAGCTTTGACTGGACTCAATATATAGTGTATACGGTGTACCTGAAGGTTTGCTGACAGGTAGAAGTCAAACTATGAATCTTACATATTTTCTGATAAATAAAAGGCTACTATTAATGCTGAGAAAGGTATCTTCCACAGCACATTTCTTAATCTAGCAGAAGCTGTTGCAGAGAGATAAACAGAATTTCATCCCAGGCCTTCTGCATGTTAATAAAGTAAAACAGAAGATGCATGCATAGTGCTGCTAAAAACACTCTTAAGTGCTAAATAAAAAATTCTGTCAGAGTGAACCCATAACATCACCTCTTGGGACTGATCACATCCTTCGGCTTAAAATATGAAGTGAGCCTTAATGAGACATTGAAATTAGCTTGGAAATTTTAGTAATTCTTCTTTGAACTTAGGAAAAGATTAATTCATTTGCTAGTTCAAGAAGTAAGGCAAGAATATGTTCTGTTGAAATATTTTAATAGTACTTAACTTGCCAACACTAGATGGCAAGAGACATATTCTATTTAATGTTAAGAAAATACTATGTGAATTTATCAATATGTGTATCAACTCTAGATTTCAAGGGTGTTGGATGGAATATTGTCCAGAGCTAGATAAATTTGAATTCTGCAGAGCTGAAATGTTGGAAATCGGCTTCATGATGTATGAACCCAAATAATAATGTTCCTGACGTAGGAGAAAGTAATGGAAATTAAACATCTAGTTATGCACAGTGTGTCTGCACAATGTGCTGCATGCACCGCATGTGTTAGAATTTCTTCTCAGTTCTTTTTTTAATCTTTTATTCATAGCATTGCAGGTGATGAAAAATTTATGCCTTGAGTCTGGCATTGAAATTAAATGCAAAATGAAAACAGAAGCAGTTTATACTGACAGCTTAAATATCTTTATCTAGCATACGGTTGCACTATAAAAATCACTGGGTGACTTTTAAAATCTCCCACGTGCAAAAATGCAAACATTGCACAATAAAGGATAAAGTTAGGAGTCTCTGTATATTAACAGAAAAGTTTCCTTCATTATTATTCACTTCTAATTTTCCAGAATTGTTTCAGAATGTCAGGTGAATGTAAATACAGATTCCTACACAGCCTAGCAGTGACACTATTGCATGACATAAAGAAAACAACTGATTTTTGCACTGTTTTTATGAACAAGGTTTCTATTAGTGTTTTTCTTTAAATTGAATAAAAGGCATACATCTTGTACTTCCATATTGCTAGAGTATAAGGTTAATTATTCTGGTGAATCAGTTCCTGAATTCCCATGGTCATAGCGTATGTCTTCTGTAATAAGAGCAGGATTACTAAGAAACTTACATATGTTTTTAAAGGAACAATCTATACCANGAGTCATTCAGTTGCTTTTGGTGATGTGTACCTGCAATGATGATGTGTTGTTGTTGATACTTCTACTGCTTATGTAATGCTAATTATAATTTTAAATTTTAAATTTTAATTCTAAAATTAAAATTAATAACAAGAAAATAATTGCAATGAACTTCTGTGAATAGTGCATTGTGCCTCATGAGATTGATGTACTAAGAAAAATAATCAAGTTTTTTAACATTTTAATAACTAAAATGTGAAGTGTAAAAGTCTATTTGCAGTCGTGTAGAGTACTAACAGTAAACTACCAATTACATTTTCATATGGAGACGTCTGTTCTACAGTGCTTACCAGGTTTACATCTAGTTTCTGATTTGTGACTTTTTACAGTACTTTATATAAATGTTAGTGTGTATAATTATGCAGATAATTTTATACAATATTAATTGTGCTAAGAGTGTACTGAAAGTCTGTTTAATTCAGTAATTCATTTGCATTTTAATGATTCTAACAGCATAAGGTTACAGAGTAAAATTGAAACATCTCGATGACTGTTACTGTAGTGTGAAAAGAGTTGAAGCTCTTATTTTGTGCTCGTAAATCTGTCATTAGGAAAAAATCAGATTTTAAAACATTGTAGAACAAATATTCAAACCCAAATCAGCTGCAATATATCTTAATGTCCATTGTATAACAAAGGATTTCTAAAACATTTTGGAATTTGATATTTATGGCATTTTATTGCTGATTTTAATATGCTCACTACAAGAATTCAGCACTTGAGCAGGTAATTCTGGTAGTAATATTAGACTGAATACATCAAATGCATTTGCGGAAAGACATTGAGATACCCTTTCAGCAGAAGGAATGAATATGAGGAACAAACACTTCTTTATTTTTTAATCAGATCTTTTAAAGTCTTAAGGTACAGTCTAGGGTGTTTGTTTTTTTTTTTTTTTTTGGTTTTTATTTATTATCCTACAGGAGTGAATGTGCTAGCTTTCACAAATGCAGGCAATAACATATTCTGTTGAACTGTATCAATAGATTTTAAGTTAGCTATGTAACATTTCTCTGATTTCTTTTATCATATACAGATTTAATATCAGCATGAATAAATCTAAATTGTTTGCTTCTTTCTTCCTAATTCCTGAAGCAATGTAAAAGCCTAGAGAGGTTTGAAGTGACAGGATTACAAGCAGTCTTTTGCATACATGGCCTTTAGGGATGAGCGGCTACCTTGCATCTAATAAACAAGAAAGTGAATTCGTTGAATAATGAATTAAGTGGCATAAGTTGTGATAACAAGGAGCAAATGTAACTTCAGACGAATGGTATTTGCTTTGTGTGGGGTTATCTGAGAGGGCTGATGCTTCGCCAAGGGATATCGAAAAAAAGGCTCATTATATTAAGATGTTCTTTCACAGAACAGAGCCTAAAATGATCTTGCAATTTTTTCGTTTGCTGAGCTCCTTTGTGTGCTTCTTTCAAACCAACCATCTCCACCAGGGGGATAGCTGGGATTCTTTTAGGCCACTGAGTTTTGTTTATAATGAAAATTCCTAGTGAGTTTTAGACGGGTCACTCAACAATTAAATAGAGATGTCTAATTGGTTGATCCATATTAGGGTCAGCAGCTGGTTACAGAATAAAAGCTCACAGTGCCCCACTTGCACAGTTCTGAACCAAATTAAATTATTAATCTACTCTTTGCTTCAATGTAGCTTCACAGGGATCCCTAACCTGCCATACCGAATAAAGCAGAACTACCACTTTACATTTTCATTATGATGAATTATATTTTAAATTGCAAATACATTCCCATTTAGTTCACACAGAATATCACATTTGATATCTTGAATTTATTCAGACAGTTAGTGTTTATGTTTATTTTGTTAATTCTACTTATTAAATGGACTTGGGAAGTCATAGGCATACAGTTACTAAAAATTAAGTATTGAGACAGTCAGAATGCTGGAGTATGAAGGAACTGAAAGGAAAATATTCAAATTTTATTCTTTAATTGATATTTTTTAAATTGAGAAGGATTTTGTGTGTTGAAATGGTCTATATGGTTACAATTAAACACAATTATCTTCACAGTGGCAATGAGGAGTCAGTTCTCCTGCGTTTTCTATCCTTATATATTTATTGCAATTCTGCGTTGTTTAATTAGTTAAAGCTTATATGCATAATGTATTAGACTACTCTTTCAACAAAACAGTACTGTATGAAGGCAGCTGTATGTTCTCAAACAAAACTTGCATTTTTTTTCCTAATTCCTAAAATGAAAGAGCAGATGAATCAGACTCTGCATTATTGCTCATTCCAGACTAGTGAGGAAGGTTATAATGCGAATTATACTTCATGAAATAATGGCAGGAAATATCCTGATACGTGCTTTTTCATTAGTTTTTTAATTAAGTTTTCAAGATACCTAGTGCTAGTATCCAGCTGATTAAGTAGGTTTGACATTAGGTCCTGTTGTTTTTAAAGGTATACATATCGATGTGTACTGTCTTTAGGAATACTGATGCAGGTCTTGTTTTTAATTTCAACAGAATGAAGTTTCAGGCTTTAATATCATATTAAAGAAAGCATATAACTTCTTTAGAAAGGAACCTGCAAAGAAGATAAAGCAAACTAATTGTTGATTAAGTTGTACCTTGAAGTTTGGACAGCTATTCTAAGGATTCTTTATGGAGGCTTACACTGACGTTTTTTTCCACTGATGCTATCATACAAGTGGGCTTAGTCCTTTTGTGCCAATGTGTGAGTTACATAGCACTGCAGTGGTCACAACAGTAATAAAGTGTTGCAGTTTACACCTAAGCTGGAGAGCAGCGTAGGGGAAAGGGACCTGGGGTCCTGGTGGACAGCAGGATGACCATGAGCCAGCACTGTGCCCTCGTGGCCAAGAAGGCCAATGGCATCCTGGGGTGTATTAGAAGGGGTGTGGTTAGTAGGTCAAGAGAGGTTCTCCTCCCCCTCTACTCTGCCCTGGTGAGACCGCACCTGGAATATTGTGTCCAGTTCTGGGCCCCTCAGTTCAAGAAGGACAGGGAACTGCTGGAGAGGGTCCAGCGCAGAGCCACCAAGATGATGAAGGGAGTGGAGCATCTCCCTTATGAGGAAAGGCTGAGGGAGCTGGGTCTCTTCAGCTTGGAGAAGAGGAGACTGAGGGCTGACCTAATTAATGTTTATAAATATGTAAAGGGTGAGTGTCAGGAGGATGGAGCCAGGCTCTTCACTGTGACATCCAGTGACAGGACAAGGGACAATGGGTGCAAGCTGGAACATAGGATGTTCCGCTTAAATATGAGGAGAAATTTCTTCACAGTGAGGGTGACAGAGCACCGGAGCAGGCTGCCCAGAGAGGTTGTGGAGTCTCCTTCTCTGGAAACATTCAAAACCCGCCTGGATGCGTTCCTGTGCAATCTGATCTAGGTGTTCCTGCTTGGGCAGGGGGATTGGACTAGGTGATCTTTTGAGGTCCCTTCCAATCTCCAGCATTCTGTGATCCTGTCATTCTGTAAGCCAGGTGTTAATAGCCATTTTTTATGCAGTATATCACTTAACATAGATGATCTCTTGATTTTGAAATGTCTTTGCTGCCAGTTTCAAATAAACTTGCTATTCAGCTCATGAATGACAAGTTTTAAGCTTAGTTTATGTTGATGATGCTAGCTTTGGTCTTGTTTTGTTCAAGATGATCTTTTTGAAGTTAATTAAGCCCAGAGAAGAATCATGACCAAGTGAACTGGATAGTAAGTGCAGTGTTAAGGTGGAGTTCACAGTAAAGGGGGAGAAAAATAGGAAGTATTCATGTACTTTCCTCAATTTTTACTGTATTAGCAATATTAATTTAGAAGAAGAATGAAAATTTCTGTTAAAAGTGACGTTGCTGTCAAAAAGAAATTAGGATACATAAAAAAGAATAGGCTAGAGAATAAAACAGAAGTGTCATTATGGAAGCTTGTTCTCATTTTGAATGTTATTTCTTGTGGTGGATATCTCTCAGAATGAATGTGGCAGACAGGAGAGGGCTCAGAAAGACTGGGGCAAGGTTGGGAAGTTAATATGGTACCTGAAAACAGCATGCAGTCGGACTAGAAATAGGTGTGAACTACTGACTAGTGTACTGAGGATATAATGAAGTCATCGCGAGACCTCTCTCAATTATTTTTCTATGGCCTTGGGAATCCAAAGAGGTCTCAGTCAACTGGAAGCTGGCAAATGTTGTCACAGTTTTCAAGAACAAGGAAAAAGGTAGTTACAGGCTTGTCAGTCTCACTTCAATGCCTGGCAGAATTGTGGAGAAGATTATTCTGGAAATTATTGAAAAATGCTTGAAAGACAGTGCAGTCATTGGTCACAGTCAACAGTAGTTCATGGGGGAAAGTCCTGTTTAATGAACTGAATCTCCTTTTTTGACAAGGATAAACAGCTAGCTGACCAAAGGAAACCAGTAAATATGACCTCTTTGGATGTCAGCAAAGCTTTTGATACTGTTTCTCACAGTATACTTCTGGGCAAAATGTCCAGCATCCAGCAGACAAAAACATAATATAATTGGTGAACAATTGGCTGATAAGATGGGTTCAAATGGTTGTAGTAAACGAAGTCACATCAGGCAACAGGTTATATTCTGCACCTAGGATGGGGCAACCTGGGGTATATGTACAGACTCGAGATGAAAGGCTAGAGAGTAGTCCCACAGAAAGGGATCTGGCTGTTCTGGCTGATGGCAAGTTGAACACGCGCCAGCAGTGTGTCCTGGCAGCCCAAAGGGCCAACCGTGCCCTGGGATCCAGCAGGCCCAGCACTGCCAGCCTGGTGAGGGCAGGGATTGTCCCGCTGTGCTCTGCCTGGTGCAGCCCCAGCTCAAGCGCTGAGGGCAGGTTTGGGTGCCACAATATGAGAAGGACATAAAACTATCAGGGAGTGTCCAAAAGAGAGCTATGAAGATGGAGAAGGGTCTGGAGGGCAAGAGATGTGAGGAGCAGCTGAGGTCCCTTGGTTTGTTCAGCCCAGAGCAGAGAAGGCTGAAGGGAGGCCTCATGGCAGCCTACAGCTTCCTCACAGGGAAGGAAGCAGAGGGGCAGGCGCTGAGCTCTGCTCTCTGGGGACAGCGACAGGACCCAAGGGGACGGCATGGAGCTGTGTCAGGGGAGGGTCAGGCTGGGGGTTAGGGAAAGGTTCTGCCCCAGGGGGTGGTGGGCATGGAACAGGCTCCCCAGGGCAGTGGGCACGGCCCCGAGCTGCTGGAGCTCAAGGAGCGTTTGGACACCGCTCTCAGACACAGGGTTTGGGTTTGGGTGGTGCTGTGTGGGGCCAGGAGCTGGAGTCAGTGATTGTTGTGGGTCACTTCCAAATCACAGGATCCACTACGAGCCTACTTTAAGTTTCTGTGTTTGCTGTTAGTGAAGGACACAAGGGGAATAGAAAGATGCCAAATTCATGAGTGATACAAAACATAACATCAGGAAGCAATTCTTCACTGGGAGAGTGGTGAGGCGCTGGAGCAGGCTGCCCAGAGAAGCTGTGGCTGCCCCATCCCTGGCTGTGTCCAAGGCCAGGCTGGATGGGTTCCTGGGCAGTTGGATCTAGTGAGCTAGTGGCTGGCAGCCCTGTCCACGGCAGGGGGGTTGGAACTAGATGATCTCTGAGGTCCCTTCCAGCCCAAGCCATTCTCTGATTCTATGATGATAATAGCCTGAGTGTAATTGCTTCACAATGATTTTAGAAAGCAAGACAGGTCTTGCATGGATAGAAAACTTTTTCCGTCAGAACCAGTCACTGTCATTGGTAGTGATAAGCAAGGCAAAAACTAGTCAGAGAAAAAGTAGCCTTGTGCCATCCTCTAAGTAGTAATGATTGGAATAAATATTTACTAGAAGGTGATGACAATACATTTAGTTTCATGTGCCTGCCTTCTAGATTTTCATTTTCAAACCTTTTTTTTTTTTAAAGTTTAAACAAAGTATTTTCTTGCACAGAGTAGACTTGGCACACTGTCAGTCTTCACACCTTGGCTAGCCCTGTGATGTCTCCGTACCCCTTGCTAACTATTTTCTGCTCCTCTCCAAAACTGTAAATCGTAATTCCTTCAGTTTTGTATATTTCATATAAACTTTTTGGGTAATTTTTCTTTCTAATTTCAAAATAGGAGAAGTTTTGGTTACAATCCATATTCTAAGCTATTTTCATAGAATCATAGAATCCTCTGAGTTGGAAGGGAGCTTTAAAGGCCATCTAGTCCAACTCCCCTGCAGTGAACAGGGACACCTACAGCTGGATCAGGTTGCCCAGAGCCCTGATTTTAAAATACTTTGTCACTGATAGCAGCATTGCTACAGCAGCACAGAGATTAGATTTGCTGTCCTTGTTGAGATTCTCCCATAGATTTTGTATTTCTTGCTGAGATCTAGTACGATGTGACTGTGGTTTTTTTCATACTTAATTAATCATTTGGAAATCTAGTTCACGTATGATTCTATGTATGATCATACCTCTTGGCTTGAGCATAAACCTACCCTAACTTTTGAATGAAGAAAAGTGGAGGTTTGCTCTTGTTTGCTGGTCTCTCCTTCATAAGGACAACTCTAGGAATAGAAAAAAAAAAAAAAAGTTCAATGCTAGATAGGTATATCAAATAATCTGATATCTGTTATTCAAACCACAGTCCATCTAAGGTGTATGAGTAGCTCAAATAATCTTACATTATTGCTAAACTGACCTAAGATAAAACATTTGGATTTGGTTGGAATAATGGAAAGGAATAAGATTTTACTTTTTCTTCCATTCTTCACTTTCTGAGTCAGAAATTTCAGTGAAAAAATAAATTTCTTCTGAAGGAATTAACTTTTGCTTAAACAACATTTTCCATCAAGATATGTTTTCAATAGAAATTATGAAGTTCCACGTCAGCTCTACTCATTGCATGTGGTTAATGTTTTCAGTGTTTTTCATTTTGATCAACGAATGTAATTTTTAACTTGCTGTTCAGTTCAGTGATATTTTTCTAAGTAGCTCTTTGTGACATTTTGAGAGAAATTTGGAATGTATCCATTATTATAAGTGTAACAGTGTTATCAAAGTAGACAGATCTTATACTACTGAATACCTGTAGGTGTGTTCTGAAAGAAAGTTACTCATAAAGATGATGTTATCTCAGGCACTTCATTCTCAAAAAGTTAGTGTTGGTTAGAAAGCCTGGCATTTGTTTCCCCTTGTAGCCAAGAAAATAGCTCATTAATGTCAAAAGCAAGGGGAATGCAGACCTTTCTAATGAGTTGGACGGAGATGTGTTTCCAGAGACTTGTGATACTGACTCAATGCAACCTGCGGTATTAGTAGACATGTTGGCACTTAATGAAAGGAAAAAAAAGTTCCAATATGAAGCAGAGAATTTTTGTCTTCCTTATTCTTAATCAGAATTTCTTCTGTATCGAAAGACAAGTTTTGCTTATCAGCATTTCTGTGAAACGTATTTTGATTAGCCATAAAGCCAGTTTGGTTTGATTTTTTAAAAGCAGCTTTCAGTTTATTCATCTCATTTGTAACTGCAATTGTGAATATCAATTTCCTAGCCAAAGGTCTGTTTTTATCTTTTATATCATGGGGAAAGTCTGAGAAGGGATTCTTTTGACCCTTTTTTTGCAATTTTTTTTTCCAAAAGACCTTTAAAGGTGAAGGATTATTATTTTTAGGATGAAAATGGGCATAAGCCCAAATCTTCAAGGGATTGCCTTTCCACATCCTCTGTTTATGGTTAATTCAGAGAGGATCTTGTCTCTCTAATGATTTGGTAGAAGTGAAGTGACTGAGTTATCATAAAGCAACATTCAAGTTTACCCATGAGAAGGTTGCTTTTTTTTTTTTTTTTTCCTATTTTCTTAATCGTCTTGCTGATTTTTTTTTTTTTTCTGGGAAATGCATAGAACTAACTGGAAAGTAACTGCCATGGTTTCAGCTAGGATAGAGATAATTTACTTCACAGAGTCTTGTATGATGCTATATTTTGAATTTGTGATGAAAACAATGTTGATAACACATTGATGTTTTAGTTGTAGAGCAGTCCTGCACAGAGCCAAGAGCGCTTCTGCTTCTCATAGTGTCTTGCCAGCAACGGGCTGGGGGTGCATAGATACCTGGGAAGAGACATGGCCAGGAGAGCTGACCCAGACTGGCCAAAGGGATATTCCATACCATATGGTGTCATGCTGAGCAATAAAACCGGGGAAAAGATGGAGGAAGAGGGGGATGTTTGGAGTGAAGACATTTGTCTTCCCAGAAAACTGTTACATGAGCCCTGTTTGCCTGGAAGTGGCTGAACATCTGACTACTCATGAGAGGCAGTGAGTAAATTCCTTGTTTTGCTTTGCTTGCGCACATAACTTTTTCTTTAACTGGTAAACTGTCTTTATCTGAACTCATGACATTTCACACTTTTACCTTTCCAATTCTCTCCTCCATCCCACCAGGGGAGAGTGAATGAGTGGCTGTGTGGTGCTGAGGTGCATGCTGGCATAAAACCACTGCAGGCCTTGTGAGTCAAGAAATATTTTCAAACACCAACCAGATGATACTAACTCTCCTTGGCATAAGGCTTTAAACAAAACCATTCTACCAACCAGATTAGTAACAAGGACCAAATATTCTGGATGGCTGAACAAAGCCAACACTTTCTTAACCTGATAGGTTTTTAATAACATATATTAAGCAATAGTGTGATGCCAATGCACTGTAACATCTTTCAGTTTAGGAACTGTCCGCATAGCATTTTAGACTTTTTTTTTTTAACATTAAAACCACTACTTTATACATAATTAATATAATTCCTTGGAGAGGTTAAACCTTAACTAAAAATGAAAGCCATGGAAAGATAATATAATTTACCACTATTTAATTTTGCTTAGTTTTTTAAAAAAAGGTTAATAATAGTTCCTGTCTAAGAATTTTGAATGTGCTTGTTAGCAGCATCCTAGCCTTTTTAGTTCTGCATGTAGGTTTGGGAAAACTAGGTTTCCTGTTTTATTTATCTTTCAGAAAATTCCTTTGAAAATTCCTCTGAAAACTCATGATAACACTAAGGCCCTTCTTTATTTTCTTATAAATATACTTGAAATGTTAAATGAATTTGATTATTTGAAATGCTACTTGACAGCATGCATGCTAGATTTTAGGTAGTTGTTTTCAGTTCTGTGGCTACTATCATGTGTGCTTTAACTTACCATACATTTTGTCAATCTGTGTAAGAATCCATCAAGATTTATTACTTGCTAATCTGCCATCAGCATCTCTGATAAGTATTTACCTCTTGCATGGTTTCATTAATGTGTTGAGCCTTGGTCAAATAATAGCACTCTGCAGCTTTGTTGAGTCTCCTCACCCCTAGCTTGGACGGTGAAGTAGGCTTACTGACTGCCATGAAGGAAGCAACAGCAGCCTTGCACCTGACACTGTTGGAATCTCTCATTTCTGCCTTACCTGACTTTTATTGAAAGCTCAGTAATGACAAACTCACACTTGTCCCTTAGCTTTAGCTCACCAGGTTTTTCTGAACTGTGGAATAAAAGCTAAGCAGATGTAGCCGCTTCCTTGGTTGATATACACACATAGATAACATTCCATGAGAAGCAGTCTGCACTATGATCACGTATTAAAAAAAATTAACCCCCTGGCCCAAGTCAGGTGTGTGCCTTCCTTTGGGGAAAAAAGAGTGAGATTAGAACTGAAAGGTGTTTGCCATAGGAATCCATCTTTGGAAGTTATGAGTGTATTGGGCTAATGCAATTTTACCTTAAAGCTATATCTTGGGTGTTGTTTCAATAAGTTGATAATGCCAAGCATTATTGCTCTCCTAATTTTCCCATGTGATGGAAGGTAACAAAGTATATTTTTTTACATGAAATCCAGTGTGCATTCAATGAAAAGATATGTACATTTAGAGCATTTGTATAGGTCTAGTAATCATAATTAGTAACTGTTTAAGCAAACAAACCAGTACCCTCAGCTCTTAGAAACAATGCAGAGAAACTCTTACTAGAACAAGAATTATTCTTTGACATATCCAAAATGGAGAAGCAGTGTTTCTGCTGCAATTTTCTTTCCATTGTAATGATTGATTTCTGTCACTAGTTTTTAAAACCTTTGACATGAAGCAACCAATTTCTTCTGTTTAAATTATTTGCATCTTTTATAATAATAATAATAGTTGCTCTCACCAATCACAGGAAAAAAATTATTCCTTAATTTGCTAAAGAACAGAATGATTTTGTCAAGAACTAAGTCACGGGGAGGTTTATATTGTTTCCTGGTTGGAACTGGTAAGATCTTTCTGAAAAATTTCTGAGATCTCTCTGCACTTTTTCACTTAGAACTGATCAAGAGAGCTAAATCATACACAGACCTGACACTAATTTCACAAAAAAATTCACAGATCACAATGAGAATATCTCTGAAAGAAGAACAAGAAATATTAGAATATATATATTCTTTATCAATTCTGACAGTACAGTCTTAGAGTTATTAAAAGTCAAAGAACAGAGCAGATGTCTAGCAATGCTGAATTATACAGTCTGAATAACTTTTGTAACTAGGAGATCCAGTGCAATCTTTTCTTGACTGTTAAATGTCTGTCAATAAATGCTGAAGCTTAATATCAAGTGGTTAACAGAGCCAGCTATGTACTGCTCATAGTTAATTGAAATGAAAAAAAAAAAAAAATGAAGATTTACAGATACCAGGTTAATTTCTCCACATTACTGGAATTATATGTATAATGGGTTTTACTGTATTTCTACTTAATATGCTAGATATCAGCCTTGGGTCAAATATGTTGGGACAATGAGGGCAAAATACTCTGGCCAATTCCAGCCTTTTTTTTTTTTTTTTTTTTTTTTTTCAGTTGGAGGCTTAATAAGAGAAAGAGTATTAATTATTTTAGTAACCTTCTAAACTCATGACATTATTTTGACTATTATGTAATTACAATAATTGATGTAGAAATGTGTGACAGACCAAATTTTTTTTTGGTCTGTCAAGCTGTTTAAGAACCAGTGCAAATTTTGTCCAGGATTTCATGAACAACCTTCTTTCTTGATATCATTTTTAGATACTAGGAAATGTTTCCAGCTTTCTACCTGCATTTTAAGCTCAGGACTTGATGCTTAAAGATGGATGTCTAGCAGATGAATTTCCAAAATATGTATAAGCTTTTACTGCACTAAATAAGAGACAAATTTGGCTTATGTTAAGCTCTTGATGTCTGCTGCCATGATTGCAACACTCCAAGCATGAATGATGATTACCTAAAATAATCCAGAAGAGAGATTTCTGGTCTATTTTGCCACAGGGGAAAAAAAGACCAAAGGAACCAGAAATCCAAGACATGACTCAGTTGTTGCTAAACATTTGTCCCAAACTAGTTGGCATATTTCTGACTTTTTTTTTAAGTACGAATAGAATCACATACATATATATGCTTTTTCAAGAGCAATAGATGGACCTGGAATGTTTGCAAAGCAAGATCTCAGAGTTTTGATCTAGAGAAGAAATCCAAAGGTTAGATTTAACAGAAGTTGGGTGTATTCCACAAACCAACTGTTCAAAGATTTATCTATCTTACCATCAGATATGTACACTAGAACAAACTAGCACAAGTAACCACATTGAGAAGCTATGCATTCAAGTAATTCCCTTTTTGTTTATAAAATAAAACATTATTATGTGAATATTTATTTTTAAGAATCAATTTAGAGACAAAGTATTGGACTGTAAAGACATATAAGCAGTAAGTACAAAATTGCAGTGACTATACATAGCTGTTGATAATACGTTAGTAGGCAAAGTAGGCAAATTAATTTACTTACGGTAAGCTAAGTGCATTCTTGGTTCGTAAAGGGAAATCATTTGCTCACTTAAGCCAGATATCCGACTTTTGACGGCAAGTGTCACTGCCTGGATTTCCCTTTGACAGTTTGGCAACCCTGCACCCCTGTTATAGTATCCACTTATTTGTCTTGTTTTCAGCCAGATTAATCCATTCTGTTTTGACAAGAAGACTGATGGGTAATTGATAACTGTGATAGACACAAACAGAAGAGTTGGATGCTGAATAATTCAGCACTTTTCAGTATCAATAAGAGAACAGGTTGAAGAATTTGTGTCTCTATTTACACTTAAACTAAACTAAGTCAGCCCAGACATTTATGCTGCCAGTCTATCAGAAAACCAAACAGTGTACATTCGGTTTCCACCCGACAAAATGTTTTATAAGCTTGTAACAATATGTGTGAAGCTGCCAGAATAATNNTATGTGTGAAGCTGCCAGAATAATAAATAGGTACAGCAGCCCATGCATGCTAATGTTATGTTGTAAGCAGTTTTGTTGACAAGTGCTAATACTTCTTGCATACTATCATCAAAAGCAGCTAATACAACAGCCATTATTTGCTGGCTTTCCAAGCAAGACATGATGGATTGTGACCTTAATATGGGTTAGCCAAGTTTTGAAAGTTAAACAACTTGCAATAAATCATAGAATTATTACAATGCAGTTTAATTGGTTAAGGACTGTTTATTTCCTAAACAGGGTGAAAAATTTCTGTTTCGGCGCTTTTAATTTGCAAAGTGCATTTTCATTATGAATGGCAGTTTAATATTCTGCTCTTTTGTCATGCAAAATATGCAACACACAGGCAATCTATTAATTGGACAAAAATGCATTGCAAGCGTAAATTATCCTTTATATCATCACTTGTGAGCATTTACATCTATTAAATGCATTAAATGGAATATAGTAAAAGGTTTTACAACTTACAGGTTAGTTCTGAAAAATAAGTCAAGCTTCAAGATGATTTAAGTGACCTTTATTTTTAGCAAAGTAAAGTATTTAATTAGTTGTAAATATGAAGGACAATTTAAGCAATTATATTATTGTTAAAAAATAGGTGCACGGATTCCATTGATTAAAAACTCCTAGAATTATTATATTCCTTTTGTAAAAATAGAGGGTTTTTTCTTTTTCCTTTGTCTTTCTCCAAACAAAAATGCCATATATTATGTAGTGAATTTATATAAAGTGTTTTAAGAGAAAGAAGTTGCAGTAAATTTCTAAACTTTGCAGCCTTTAAAACTGTATTTTATATATTAATGTTCATTTTGGTCGTAGTGGTCAAAATATGTTTTAAAATAGGACACCTTTACAATCTTGAGAACCTTCTTCCAGTATTGCTGAAACGCTCCAGAAAGGCATGCTTTTTTAACATTTTTATAATTCAGTTTGTTAATGCTTTAATTTTGTTTAAGTATAAAATCAAAATTGCAGTGGAGACCATACACACACCTCAGTGGTACACATTATTTCTACTAGAAAAGCTAAGGAGATACATTGACTAGCTAGACATTTTTACAGAGAAGTTAAAAAGCTTCCTAGCATATGAATTCAGAAACTATGTATAATCTTTAGAATTGGCTATTATCTAAAATTCTCTATTTTCAGTAAGCAGTAGTTGAACATGGTTCGTGACATGAAAAAGCAAAATATTTTTAGTTACTGCACAGTACTGAATACAACATTCTTCAATAAGTTATTGCTAGACTTAAAATTCAAATTAGAGAGTGCAACTGTTAACAATTTCTACTTGTGCAGTAACTTTCTTTTAAAAGGAGCAAGACAAATTATCTCAGAGGGAAGTCTTAACCTTTGATAAATGACTCCCTTCTCTCCCACACCCATCACTTGGAATTAGGATCTGGAACGTGTGGGCAAATCAGCATAAAAGAAATGCAAATATCATAGTAGGTGCTTGAGAATGGACATTGCTAACACAGAAAGATGTGCCTTCTGTTTAGCTCGTTACTTACTAAGGCAAGATTATGAGCTTAATAATGGGCTTATGGAAAAATAATTAATATCACGTAACAAATATATATATAAATCATCATCCACCAGGGACAGGTGATATACTTTGAGTGATCATGGGCTCGTAGGGCAATTCAAGTTGGAAGGGACCTTCTGGTGGTCAGCTATAAGGTAAGAAGAGGTTGTTCATGATTTGTCCACTCTGGTCTTGAAAACCCATACAGATGGAGAGGTGGAGACTGCACAACCTCTCTCTGCATGTGATGACCACAGAATAGCATTACCTGTTACTGTGAAAACTGCAGGACATACGGGTTTTGACACCAGAATTTTACTTTCAATCAGACTGGTTATATATCATCTACCTTTACAGTTACAGAAAATACAATGCATTAATGCAAGGATTTCAAACACTGCTTAAAGCCATTGTCCATCAGTTTAAGTCAACAGCCAGTGAAAACCAGATCTTTTCTGCAGATTTCATTGATTCCTACTGGTCTTAGAATCATTACTGGACAAAATCTCAAATAAATGAGAGACTACCATTCATTCACCCACATGGACCTGAGCTCATGTTATCATCATCTGTTTGTTTTGGTAGATTTGGTAGATTTAAATATAAATCATGTGAAGATGTTGGCTATAGCATGTGGGGGATTTCCTCTGTCACAAACTTTGGACAAGCTACTCAAGATTCCTGTGGTTAAAAAAAAAGGGCGTGGTGGTTTGAGCAGGACAGTAATTTTATGTTCAGAAAAATAACCTTAAATTATAGTGAAAGGATGTCCTAGATGATATAGAATATATTTATATTTATAAAACATATTTTGTTATATACTTACACTGTTCGAAGTCCTGTTTTAAGCCTCTACGTAAAACACTGCTCTCCATACAGTTCACAGCCTCTAAGCAGAGAGTACAACTTGTTATATTCTGAAAGGTCCAAACCTACGCCTATGCTTCCATTATCTTTGCTTGTTCCTGGTCATAGGATGGCTTGGGTTGGAAGGGACCTCAAAGATCACCTAGTTCCTACCCCCCTGCCGTGGACAGGGCTGCCAGCCACTGGCTCACTAGATCCAACTGCCCAGGAACCCATCCAGCCTGGCCTTGAACACACCCACGTATGGGGCAGCCACAGCTACTCTGGGCAGCCTGTGCCAGCGCCTCACCACTCTCTCAGGGAAGAATTGCTTCCTGATGTCCAACCTAAACCTCCCCTCTTTCAGTTTTAGCCCATTCCCCCTTGTCCTATCATTACCCACCCGTTCAAAAAGTCAGTCCCCCTCCTCCCTGTAAGCTCCTTTGAAGTATTGGAAGGCCGCAGTGAGGTCTCCCTGGAGCCTTCTCTTTTCCAAGCTGAACAGTCCCAACTCCCTCAACCTTTCCTCACAGGAGAGGTGCTCCAGCCCTCTGATCATTTTGGTGGCCCTCCTCTGGACCCGCTCCAACAGCTCCACATCCCCTCTGTACTGGGGGCCCCAGGCCTGGACACAGCACTCCAGGTGAGGCATAACCAAACCCTTTTTCTGTTAATTTTGTACTTCACTGCCAAGCTAATCTACCTTTGGACAGTACCCTGCTCTGAGCTTCAGTATTCATCTGCCTCTCTGCAAGCTGTTAAATGACTGCTGAAGGTTTAAAAAAAAAATCTCTAGGGAGATGTTTTCAGGTAGCTGAAAATTAGCAATAGCTTTTCTACCTGTGGGTATGAAAGAGAGTATGAGAATTAATGATAACATCAGAATTAATCTGATAGCAAAGAAAGACTGGCTGAGTTGTCTGGTTTGTCTCTCTGACCACTACTGGCTATTGTACCTGTTAATCAGCTCTTCTAACTGTTAGCAGCATAGCAGAAAGCAGAGCACTCACAAGACAAAGTCCTCTTTTGAGGCTTATTTACTGTGGATATTGCTAATCAAATATAATGATTTGTTGCAGGTCCGAATGTGACTCTACTGACACTTCTGCCACTAGGGAGACCACTGGAGGGTCTGTTCTGTCCCAGATCTGTGCATCTTGCTCTGTTTCATAGGTGCGATGACAAACTTCCTCAGCAAACTGTCCCCCTTGCAAAACAGACAAAGCAAACAGCCAAGCAAAAAACTGAAGTCTACATACCAAACAAACCACAGAAAAATCACAGGACTTTTTTTTTTTCAGTGTCACATCCACATCACTGAGAGACATGATAACACAGCACATGCTGTTAAATAGAGTTTCCCCATGAGAAGGTGTAAGACCTCCTCTACAAGCCTCTTGTTCCTTGATTCTAGATTAGTTGTTGTTATTGTTGTTGTTGTTTTTGTTGTTTTCCTGGGAATTCTGTGGTGTGATCATCAGCTTGTGATTTTTCAGCTGCGGGCAGCCCTTGCCAAGGGGTAGAAAGGAACAATGGGTAGACTTCATCAGTTTTTTCTTATTTAGATCTGGTATGTTCCTTAGGATATTCTTCTTTTGGCGTTGGGAGCTGCATCTGTTTTTGAGAAAAAACTTTCTGGTCTTGTGATATCTGCCAAAAACACCAAAGATTCCTATTGATTCAAGAGCCTAAGCAAAATGGGAGCCAACACTGGGGAAGCTGGAGAAATCAAAGGGTATCTCAGACATAAAGATAAGGTTGAAAACTTCTACAGAGGCTTCTGAAAGGCAGAAGACTCCTGGACATACAAGCTACAGGACAAGAAGATTTCAGTGATGGAGAACGATCAAGTAGTACAATCAAGAATTTGAATTTTGGGTGAGCAGGTGGGAGTTAGCAGCAAAGGAGGCAATATTATTCAGAAATGCTACCTCAGCCTGGTACCATGGTTAGTGAACCATAATTAGAACCACTGGGCTTTATATATCTGGGGTTTGTTCCCCAGCTGGTCAAACTCATTGCCTAGTGTCCAGTGGCACTGACTGTGGCCAGGTGGTTGGTTGCAGAGCCTTTCCAGGCAGGATTTAGTACATATAGCATCTTGTGGGAAAGTTACATATAGTTACCAAGCATCCTTCACTGCAAAAAGCCAAAACCAAGCATTCTGGCGTCTGGAAGGAAAATAAGAGGCTCTACAACTCAGAAAAAGAAGTAGCAAATTACTGACTAAAGGAAATCTATGAAACTGTGAAACAAATCCTCTTATTTGGGTACCAGAAAGAGCTACTCTGCCAAGGTACTAAAGATATATTAGATTCTCCTAAGGATTTAGTGCCAGATTTGAAGGCAGGCTCATGCCTTCAAAATAGATATTTTGTGTGTTTTAATTGTGGAGCCATACTTCCAAGAATTACTACAGGAATTACTGGATTTTAACTGTGCTTCAGAATTATGGGGAAAATGTTATATTAATACTACCATGGTAATTTCTGAAGGTAGCTTCTTGTATCTTTTGCTATTTATTATTATTATTATTATTATTATTATTATTATTGCTATTATTTAATTGGGGGAGTTAGGTTCTTATATGGATCAAGAAATAACTTCTTAGGTCTTTGTATCATAAAGGTGAAGCTTAAAGCAGTGGTTTCTCAAAATGAACTGTGTTTCTGCCATGAAAAAGCATTAGAAATTCTATTTGCTCCAACAAAAAGATATGGCAAATTCTGTTTTGCAACATGTTCTTATGTGGCTTAGTAATATTTTCATTTGCTAGATAACACATAGCAACATAGTATAAAACCAGGCACAGGCTTACCTGAATTTTGGGCCAAGAGACTGTTTTTTGTGACGTATTACCTATCTTGAAAATGCGTAGCCTATCATCCTGCTTTATTGTGCAGCCATAAACAAACTCTGACAATGCAGGAGCTTTCTGACCAGATAATAGTATAGTCTGTTTTTCTTTCATATCTTTTGTTAATACACCACTTTGTTGTATGTGCTTATGAGTGTGGAGTGGTCACATTTAGGTTTGGCCAATGAGACTGTAACTATAAACTCCACTAGTGCTGTGAGAAAACCAAGCCATAGCTCCTTGAATTCTGCTGTCATGGCACTGCACTGACAAGTTATTAGCAGTAGTTTTTAAGACATCATCTCTATAGGGACAAACATGTCTGAAACAGAGGTGAGCTTGACTTGCATTATAGTCACAGAGTTCTAGAAGGTCATCCATACAAGAATGCTCTTCCATATATTACTGACATTTGGATCTTCATGACTAATTTGATCTCCTTTGAGAGACATAGGTGAAATAAAATGTAAAACAAGCAGAAATAGAGTATCAACAGTGCCTGAGAGCATGCTGCTTCTGCATTATGGAACTGATGTGGTAAAATACTCAGTCTGTCAAAAAATCAGTCAGTAAAGTTATTTTACCAAATGCAACATGATGCAGTTAATGCAGTTTATATCTTCTTCTTTATATATCAATTTTTAAAAATTGTTTTCAACAGATTTAGCCTTGGTCATGCAAATTACACTGTTTTGCTGTGTACAGTCCAAAAATAAGTTGCAGGAATGTAGCACGCATTGCCAACAAGGTTGGTATGTAATTGCTTAATTTCATCTCTTGATTTGAGTGGGGAGATCCTTGCAATTTTAGAGATGACTGCGTGCTGGATTACAGTAAAAATTTTCATCAAATCTTTAAATTACTAAAATATACAGAACAGCTCCTGAAATTTTTGACTAGTTTTAGTCAAAATTTATCTGATCGACTTAGCCATGAATAACAGGAGTGTTTATATTGCATTCAACTGACTTACCAGTGACACTTCAAAATGCAGACAGGGTGACACACAACTTCACGTAAGATATGGCTGTATTAACTCATTATGTTTATGTCCAACATGAGTAAGCAAAGCGACAGTTAAGTAAGATTTGATCTGACCTTACACATGGTGGACTCTGGGTTCTTACAGTGTTTCTAAGGTCTCAGGATGTTCTTTCCTGCTGTCAGAGCTTTCTCATGCACAGAGAAGCACTCTTACTTGGTGACTAGTAGGAGTTAAAGACATTGATCCTATGCAGGACATCATATGCATGGAAAAACATGCTTCTGTGCATCAACAAAGAGTTTTGTCCATGCTTTTGATATTAACAAATCTTTCACTGATATAGAAAGATTTTACTGCTATTTTAAGAAAGCAAAGTAGACATTCTTTTATTGCAAAAATTTGCATCGGGGAGTATTTTATTTGCATCTTACATTTTAGAAGTGCCATGGCAAGAAATGGGTTTGATTTTGAAGAAGAATCATTTTGAATAATTAGCCATGAATTACTCTAATTAGAAGAAAATAATTATAGGTTGGACATAGCTGCTTCAAATGAGATGTATGGAGTTAGTGACTATTGGAAAAATAATGCCACCTGATAGAAGCTGAAATAAATCTAAAAAAGAACTTTCTCTTAGAATTAGGATTTAACTATGGTATTTTAAAATGTCTCCAATTTAAAACATGCAAATTTCTTCTAGACAGAATTATTAGTAGGACTATATTGTTGAATTACAAAATCCTCAGTGTAATAATTAAAGAAGGTAGTTTTACCCTTTAAAGAGAGATTTATCCTTTAAAAGAATAGTGATTAACTCTTATCTTTATACCTGAGAATACTATAGGTACTTTTCATATCATAAAAGGTCATTGATCTTTCTTCTTAAAGTCAAGACAGTTTTACAAGTGTTATACAATACCATTATTTAAAATACATTTATATTACTTGTATAGAGACATACACAACAACAACATGGTTGTCTTCAATTTCAGGTGTAAATTATTTAGCATCCTAATTTAATAGGTTCCTTTTAAAATCATACTTAGGAAAATACACTCAGTCTGGATAGTTGCATAGATTGCATACTGTTCTTTAAGGACTCTTTGTTTCTCTGAAAATCATTTGTATACTGCAAGAAGACATCCTTGTAATTTTTTTCTAAGCTACTTATTCAGGATTAGGTTTCTATTGTATAAAGACACTTCTTACAAAACTTAAAATTTGCAACAAGACAGAAATGTTGCAGCGAAATGAAGATTTTTGGTGGGCCTGTAAATGTCATTCTTGAATGTAATTATTGCATACCTGTAAATAAGCTGCTATACTCTCTTTCTCATACTTCTTAAAATCTTAGGAAGCCTCTTTAACACAGAGGCTCTTTAATGATGATTTCTTTAACACAATGAAAGATTAACCAACCCATTTCTATGTGAACAACAGAGAGAACTACACACAAATTTTTATAGACTGCTATGCTGGCACCAATGCATCCTCTCCAATGAATATCGCTGACATATATTCATTATATGATATTGCTCATGCACACTATTAGCCAGTGATGAGTTGCTGAAACCCAGATATAGAAGCAAAAATTGTCTTAAATATTTATCTGTATTCCGATTATCATGCCACTTCCACAAAATACACTGATGTTTCGATGCCTGTTCCCATTATCTATTTTTTTTCACTTTAAGCATAGAATCATAGAATGGCTTGGGTTGGAAGGGACATCAGAGATCATCTAGTTCCAACCCCCCTGCCGTGGACAGGGCTGCCAGCCACTAGCTCACTAGATCAAACTGCCCAGGAACCCATCCAGCCTGGCCTTGAACACACCCACGTATGGGGCAGCCACAGCTTCTCTGGGCAGCCTGTGCCAGCGCCTCACCACTCTCTCAGGGAAGAATTGCTTCCTGATGTCCAACCTAAACCTCCCCTCTTTCAGTTTTAGCCCATTCCCCCTTGTCCTACCATTATCCACCTGTGTAAAAAGTCAGTCCCCCTCCTGCCTGTAAGCTCCTTTCAAGTATCGGAAGGCCACAATGAGGTCTCCCCAGAGTCTTCTTTTTTCCAAGCTGAACAGTCCCAACTCCCTCAACCTTTCCTCACAGGAGAGGTGCTCCAGCCCTCTGATCATTTTGGTGGCCCTCCTCTGGACCCGCTCCAACAACTCCACATCCCCATCCCTTTCCTTTCTTGCCCTAAATAATATGATTTATCAAAATGTTGTAGTTGCTTGTACGAAGAGAACGGTAAATGAAAATTGCAATGAGTGTGGTAAAACACACAGAAATAGTAACCTGTGTCATCAGGAGCACTAAGCTGATGGCCTCCCTCTACAACTCAAGGTCAAAAACTAAGTCTTGGTAGAGATCAAACATGGTTTTTTGGTAATAAAAATGTAACCTCTCTTTCATTAACTGAAGAAATACAATAAAAATATCAAGTGCATCTTTTCAGTGGTAGCTGACAGTCTCATGTTTTCTTACTTACTTTATTATAAAGCATGCCAGGGTATTATAAATAATCCAAACCAGAGTTGTTCAAGTGTGTAAACTGCATCCTCATGAAAAGGAATGTGAACAGTAGTTTCATTAAGTCACTCCAGAGCTAATGCTTGTTGTACTAACTCAAATACAAGTGCACCCATCTTTTGTTCCCTCTACATTGTGGTTAGACTGCTGTCATGGTGGCCAGTCCTTTCAAACGTGGACAATAGCTTCTGTTGAGATTTTTGTGTTGCCATCCAGATTCTTCAAAATGGCTTCATTTTGAGAAAGTAATGTTGAACATCTTAGAGAAAATAATTTAGAATTTCTAAATTCAGTAGTAACTTCTGAATGTATAGGCTGTTGAAGTTTTTCTTTTCAGATTTTATTGATTTAATATATTCTGTTCTACTGTAGCAGCTTCTTACCTGAAGCCATGCTTCACTGTTTTTTTTTCCCAGCTTGTTGTCATAAACAAGCATTTTTTATAATGTGGATATTATTGTGTTGTCACTTCATCTCAACATTTTATAGTTCTAATTCTTATTTGATCTAGATGCCTCTAAATCATGAGCAACTTTAAGCAACTAAAAGGTACCATGCAGATGTAAAGTAAAACTGAGGATGATGTGGAGGAGTCAGTCTCCTTATGAGCAGAACAATCAGATAACTCTGTATAAGGTCTTCTACCCTTCCAGAGTGAATAAATCTATCTAATCTACTTCTTTAGAAATATAACTTAAAAAAAAAAGAATGAAAAAAAACCCACCTCCTTTCATAATCTAATTGCTAAAATGTGTTTATATAAAAAAGAGCAATGAAAAAAGGTACGTTTAATTTTGATTTAAAATGATTGAAATTCCAGTGCACCTGTTTAATCAAAAGAAAATAATGTATGCGCAGTAAAGTCTTTTCTTCTATTATGCTTTTGATGACAATAGCAGTGTATTGAGAAATTACAATAGGAAAAGTAATATCTAACTTTTGTTATGTCAAGAGATAGAATAACTATTGATATTGGATAATTTTTACAAATTTCTGCTATATTAAGCTATAAGTTTCTAATTCAGCTTCATCTGATTACCATCTAAGTTAAAGGCTCACCCAAATACACAATTAGATGTATGGTATATCCCTGCTATACCTCTTAACAAAAAAATTATTATCTTCAGATACACACATCCATACAGAATATGCCAAAGCTGTTACCAAGATACATGAGTAATTTCTGCCTACCACGTGGGAGAGATTCAATTACATGATCCAGTACTTCTTCCTCTGTTTCATGTAACTACACCATCCTCCTGTGAACAGCATGGGCAGTGCTGCTGTTGGATCATGGCTGTGTGAATAATTTCTGCTTCATTAGTACCAAAGTGTACAAAGTGAAATGTGTGACTGGGCAAGCTGATGCAGAAAGAGAAGGGAACCTAACAGTTGACTGATGGGCTGAATTGTTCCGGTCTTCTCTCATAGATGGAGTTTGTGCAGGATGCAGAGCAGGTTACTTGGACTGGAGAATATGTTGTGTTATTTGGGGAACACATGAGCTTTCACAGTTGTAGATGAAACTGCTGGGAGATGTTCTTTCAGAAAGGAAAACACTGTGTGGTGCTAAGCATTCTGCAAGGGTGGATTAATGTCTCTCTGACTCAGATTTGGTTCTGATCTCTTTCTTTGAGGATAGATTAATTAGGGTAGCATCTATTTATCTAGTGTGTTGTGTAAATATTTTCGTTAGTGTTTGTGAACCACACAGATGCCTGCAATGGAAAAGCCCAGGAGAAAATTAATAATAATGATACTACAAGCATTGAAGTATATGGTAAATAAGGCCACACACTGGATGCTTAGTACAGAATACAATATTGGATATCACTCATTAATAAATTGCTCTCTTTTTTTGTGTCCCCAAAAGACAGTGGTATGTAGAAAAACTGTGTATGAAACTTCATCAACAAATTTCATGGATAGCCTTAATTCCAGCATTTTCAAACTTTTTAAGCGCTGGACTTTTAACCTTAAAAAAAAAAAAAAAAAAAATAATATTTGCATCAGCTGAGACAGGNGAGCATTTGTACATGTCAGATTATGATATGGCATTATCTCCTAGGTTAGGGGTAAAAGCACTTCCAAATGAGTTAGTCTTTCATAGGATGAATTGAAACCAGGACACAGAATATTCCAGACATGCAGTTCAGAAAGTGTTTATAAAACAGAAAGAAGATTAAGTTTCTTTTTATAACTTTTGTCTTCCTGTTTCTCTCTTTCTTTTGCATACCTAATTTTCAACAACCTCAGATTACTGAAATAGTCGAGCTGAGATGTGTGTGACCAAACCTGTGTAATCATTGTCTGATTCTTTATTATAATTTCTAACTCACTTTTTTGTCTCAAATTCTGCAACAGACTATGTATCTGTACAGTCCTACAGATAAACAAAATAATGATCTCCTGTGTTTCAGGTTTATTTGTTGTTTTTGCATCTCAAGCAGTAATACTCACAAGCAGAAGTTGAGTACATTGAGTTTTAAAGAAATAATCAATTTTATTTTATTATAATTTGTCTTCTTATTGCTGAGTCTTTAGCCTGCGCATGTTTAGTTCACCCCAATGAGTGAAAAGTTTTCTTGAGCTCGCTGTTTCTGCTCAGGCAGTTCATGTGGCTTGTTATGGATCCAAGTCCTCCATTATACATTTAACATGTTGGTTTCCTTAGGGCCAGGTGCATGTATCTTATTGCACATCAAGTCCTTTCACTTGCCTAGCATCCAGTGCTCTGCTTCTATGGCATATAAAGGTGAGAAGGTGCTACAACTGTGTGAGGACAGCAGTGCGAATGAGATATGGTCTGTAAGGCTCTGCTGATGGGTTATAGACTGACGTCACTGTTTTAACTGAAATGGTAAATATTTTGTAATTATATTGCAAATATGTAACATTCACCTGTATTCCATCTTTTAGAAGCAAAAAACCATTGACTGTGAAATATGTGGTTAAGCATGTTAATTGGCCTGGTGCTGATTTCACCCTTAGAATTCCACAGGCTCAGTTAACAAAAGCTGATACTTCACATCTACACGTTTCTTGAACGCCTCCAGGGAAGGAGACTCCACGACCTCCCTGGGCTGCCTGTTCTCTCAGAGAACCCCTCTCTCAGAGAAGTTTTTCCTGATATCCAGTCTGAACCTCCCCTGGCACAGCCTGAGGCCATTACCTCTTGTCCTATTACTAGTTACCTGGAAGAAGAGGCCAACCCCCATCTAAAGAGTCCATTAACAGAGGCTTTGAATATCCACCTGGTTTTAAAACACATCTTAGGTAACTATTGTTGAAAACTCATGCCTAATCGTTTAAACGAACACCACTCATTTTGTATAACGCATCTTCATTGAATGAAACCAAGTGACTTTTTCACTAAGATGAATTTCTCCCTCTTAGTACTGCTAGGGGTCAATTGCTTATAGAAAGTTTCAAATGTCAAATAATATGTGTGGTCTCAAGTCTCATTATTTATATACCTCAGATTAAAACAGAAAATCTGAGGCTTCTTTCCAATGTAATCCAGGTGTGTCCATTATGGAGAACATCCCACCCATGCCTTTGCCTATATGTTTATAGCAGTTACGTTCTGACCCACAGTGTCTGAGTTTCAGAATCCAAATTAATACCATCTGTTTGAGCTTTTTATTCCTTTTCTATAGCCTAATTAAAATGAAGAGATTTTTTAAAAGCTGATGTGTTGCTGCACTGTTCATTCAAAGAGGTCAGTGACAACTGCTTGTTAAATTCAGAAGAAAAATTCTAAGATGCCACTTCAACATTTTTGCAGACATAGCTTTTTTTCTGGTACTTATGTAACAGAAGATTACTACTCTGAAAACAAATTTAAATTAACTCTTTTTACTATTACATATAGCTTATCTCTTCACCTTAAAAATTTGTGATCTTGCCAAGGTCGTTTTTCTCAGTCATATCTTTGCGCTTTAACATTATGGTATATGAATGCTGCAACCTTGCACTTACTACTGGTATAAAAAATGAGCAAATAAATGTCAAAACTGAACAAGTCTTGACTGTCAAATACAAGCTTCTCCACCATTCATGGCTAATGGTCTAATCATTGGTGCAAAACATTGAAATAATTTGCTTTCCCTGCTTGTTTTTACTGGGTGGGATGCATAAGGGAGCAGTGTTCTCAGTCATAATCATGCTCCACAAAGGCTGGAAATGTTCCCTTTGCGCTTACAATCATTAGGCCAGCCGAAGTGAAGACAAGTCCATTGACAAGTAAGAATGGCAATAATTTATTTTCTTTTGATGGGTTGTGACAAATCATGTTTGGAGCAGGGGCTGTATATTGTGGGGCTACGTGAAGAAAGAC
>VXAV01001639.1:89353-104884 GCA_013399715.1 Alectura lathami
TGGTCCCCGTGAGATACAGATCTTTATATTTACTTACTGAATAAAGACTGTAGGGAAAAATACTTGAATATAATGTAACATGCGTCAACAGTTCTCGTTCCCTGATTTGGACTCCTTTGCCTTGTAGATGTCTGATTTTGTGGTAGCCATGCCTGCTCAGTGCGAAGCTTAGTGTCTCACTCAGAAAAGACTAAAAGAAGGGTACACTTTTGATGATACTTACTTGAAATATTTGCCCACATCCAGCAAACTGTGCTTATAATTCTTAGCTTTATGTGGATCTGTGTGTGGGTTTCTATGCTGCAACATCAACCAACACTTAATACAAAGTCCTCCTTCACAAGATGCCTGTCTCTCCTGGTCTTCTAAAAATTTCCCGTGTGGATTGTAGGGTGTTTCTTTTGTGAAGCTTTATGGTGACAAGAAAATTCAAGGCAGAGGATAAATTCCACCCAAACACCCTTGTTCTTATTATTCATCTTTCCGAAGGGAGAGGTCAGAGTCTTTTTTACAAGAGAACGTGTTTGTCTGGTTTATGCAATACTGCATCTAATTTACCTGCTTCTAAGAAGCAGAATAGGAATGTTAAAACATTAGTGTACAGTAAGGTAAAACAGTAGGCTGGCATTTATTTAACTGAGATCTGAATGAGAAAGAAAGACAACAAATCAACCCTGTAGTTGTTTTCTTGACCTATCAAAGATTGCTATGGTCATTAAAATTTTAATGTAGGTTACAAGCACTTCATCTCTGCCTCTGAAGTGACTTAGTCATGATTTACAATGGCTTAGTCATGACTTCAATGTGTTGTAAGTAGACAGATACAGCATACTTCTCCATGGTGCCCACTTCTACAGAACACAGTTTCCGCCATTTCTGTGGATGCTTCAGATACTTCAGAAACACAAAAAATGCTGCTAGGATGAAGTAGAAATTCCAAGTGCCAGCTGCAGCAGACAGTAGGTTTTATGATCCTAGGGCTCCTTGTAATTTCTAAATCCATCATTCTTATTAAAAATACTGAATAATTAAAACTATTTCAATGCATTTTCAACAACTTATTCTTTCAATATTTTATCCTCAAATAAAGTTCATGCATCGAATGATGCTCCACAAATACATACTAAGAATGCTGTTTGCCTAGAGCAGATATATAGAGAGAATTAGAATTTCAAAAAAGGAAAGATTGCACTGACTTTTGCTTCCTGGTCTCATTTTTTGTAATATCCATCATTTCTTTATTTCTTTGGCAGCTCTTTATGCAGGAATTGTTCTTTTTCTGAAAGCACTGAACTTTGTGCTGATTTCTGAGTTTTAGAAATAAAAAGTGCACTACCAGGAGCTAAAATATGGTAAGGAATTGTTATATTTTTTAACTCTTCACTGCCTCAAATCTATCGTAATCAGGGTGAATCAAATGTTAGTGTTTAGTGTCATGATCTGTGAAATGTGTAAGCAGCTGCAGAGAAGTTAATAGGCTAGAATTCCTGCTTCAAATGCTGAAAATGGCATCATTTTGTAGGCATTTTGCCAGATACTGTAGGCCCCGCCTGCATTTGTCTTTTGGAGTTCTTCCAGACCTTCCTATGTAGATGTATGATATTTGGATCATGTATAGATTTTATTGGCTGGGTTTCAGTGTTTTTGGTAAATAAAGGAGGAAAGGAAGGGAGAGATATTTGTCAGATTCCAAAACTGTTCCCATCCTTCATCAAGATGAAACCCAAACCTTTCAGAGCTCATCACGTGTACACACAAAGCCAGGAGCCTGGTGGCTGGGGGTTTCACCAGCACATGGGAGACCCTTCCTCTGTCACTCTCACGTGTCTCACGCAAGTGATATGAATTGGAAAGATACAGGCCATCCCACAGTGGAGGTTTCCTTCTCTTGTGCTAAGGAAGTAATTGAATCATGGTACTGCAACCTGACCAAGTGGTGCACATCTCTCCATGTTCTCCCCATGTATCTGACCAGGGCAGCAGCATAAGGTTGTGAGCTCTGTTTGCCTTGGGTGGCAACGGCCAAACCAGTGCACTCTCAGAAGGGAGGAGAGATACTTCATTGATTTTTAGTTTTGAAATGCTTTTTCCTCTTAAAAGATTGTACGCATCCATAAAAAATATTCCCCAGTCTGTGTTTTCTGGGTCAGTAAGCATTGTGAACATCTGTCCTCATGAGTTTCCCAGTTGCAAACACATGCACCTAATTCCAGGCAAGTTGCCGGTTTCAACAGTCAGCAGGAATAAATATAACTTAGATGACAGTAACAACAAACCTGTGCAATTCAATTACATCTGCATGTCTAAACCAAGAACTTGCATGGTATTATTGCTTCCCTGCATGACTTTATCCATCTCATCCTTGCCTTGACTTCCACTCCTGACATCATCTGTAAGTTAGACAACCAGCTGTAAACTGCCTTTTTTTTTTTTTTTTTTTTGTCTTTTATTAAATAATGCCTCCCTTAGCTGATGTACCCTAGAAAATAATGCCAGCAGAAAGTTTGGAGAGTCATTTGCCAAATGTTGTTCTCATGGGCCTGATAGGAAATTAATTAAATCTTCACTGGAGTAAGGACAAAATCAATTAGATATATTGCATTCAGATTAGTTTAGTTTTCTCGTACTATAATCATGTTTTCTTTTTTCTTTCTCTTTGTATCACAACGTTTTAGGTATTCCAACAGTAACAGAGTATTGAAAAATAGCTTAATAGATCAGTTCCTTTAGTATTTATATTAAGTACATCAAAATCCCTCAATCACTGCTTGCATTAACAAAACCAACATTATAGTTTAAATTATTCTAGTGGATGAATTTGAAAAATAGAGCCTTATAATCTTTAAAACAATATTTGTACAGGAGCATTTGACTTTCCAAAGAAGGGAGGAGTTGAAAAAAGCTACCATAAACATGAAGCATATTAAGACATTTCAGCATGTAGTATTTATGTTAAACCAACTCTCCTTTCATCTACTATTCTAAATACATGTATTGAGATATAATAAATAGAATCATAGAATCATAGAATTGCTTGAGTTGGAAGAGACCTTAAAAAGTCATCTAGTCCAACTCCCCTGCAATGAACAGGGACGCCTACAGCTGGATCAGGTTGCCCAGAGCAAGGTCATCAGGTCCTCAGGGATGAGGCATCCTCCACCTCTCTGGGCAACCTGTGCCAGTGCTTCACCACCCTTAATGTAAATAACTTTTTCCTTATATCTAGTCTAAATCCTTCCTCTTTCAGATCCTGCTAAAGATTCTGTCCCCATCATTCTTATAGCCACCCCTTCAGATACTGAAAGGCCGCTATCAGGTCTCCTCCGAGCCTTCTCTTCTCCAGGCTGAACAGCCCCAGCTCTCTCAGCCTGTCCTCACAGGGGAGGTGTTCCATCTCTTGGACAATTTTTGTGGCCCTCCTCTGGATGCACTCCAACAGGTCCATGTCCCTCCTGTCCTGAGGACTCCCCATCTGGACACAGCACTCCAGGTGGGGTCTCACCAGCGCAGAGCAGAGGGGCAGGATCACCTCCCTTGCCCTGCTGGCCACACTCCTTTGGATACAGCCCAGGATGCGATTGGCTTTCTGGGCTGCGAGGGCACACTGCTGGCTCATGTCCAGCTTGTCACCCACCAGTACCCCCAGATCCCTTTCGACAGGCGCTGCTCAATCCTTTCATCCCCCAGCTTGTATTGATAGCAGGGGCTGCCACGACCCAGGTGCAAGACTTTACACTTGTCTTTATTGAACCTCATGAGGTCCTCCTGTGCCCACTGCTCCAGCCTGTCTAGGTCTCTCTGGATGGCATCCCGTCCCTCAGGTGTGTCGACCACACCACATGGCTTGGTGTCATCTGCAAACTTGCTGAGGGTGCACTTGATCCCGCTGTCGATGTCAGTGATGAAGATGTTAAAGAGCATCGATCCCAGAACAAACCCCTGAGGGGCACCAGTCGTCACTGACCTCCATCCAGATGCTGAGCCATTGACCACTGCTCTCTGCGTATGATCTTGCAACCAGTCCTTAATCCATCGTATTGTCCACCCATCAAATCCATATCTTTCCAGTTTAGAGAGAAGGATGTTATGGGGGACTGTGTTAAAGGCTTTCCTGAAGTCCAGACAGAAGACATCAGTGGCTCTTCCCTTGTCCACCGATGCCGTTACACCATCATAAAAGGCCACTGGGTCGGTCAGGCAGGACTTGTCCTTGGTGAAATACTATTTACAGTTAAAATATTTCCAGGTGCATGATGTTGAGTAAATCAATTAATCAACATAAGTTTAAAATTCATAATACACAGCTTTATGAAGGTAACTTTTTACAGATACTTTCCTCAAGATCAGTGTTATGTACGTGAGGCTGGCATGCTACTCTGTAGGGCTACCAGTCTGTCTAATGGGGCAAAACCATATGAAATTTCCTTTCATTTATTCATCTTTTTCTAGTTAACAACAATTTAAGTGGTGGACCTGAGCTAAGCAGAGAACAAAGAGAGAACACAATTCTTTGCCAGTTTTTTCAAGAAAGCTATTGAGGAATTTGAGTTCTCTCCCTTATTTGAGTTGCAAGATGTTGGTCTGCCTGAGTTATTTCCAGAAATTTCAGTCCTCTTTTCACTGACCTTTCTCTTAGCATTTGTGGCAATGTCTTCCAGGTATAGTTTCTCCATTTTTGGGTGTAAAGAGTAGTTACACTCACACAGGCAATGTTATCTTGCATGGAGATGATGCTCAGAGTGAACTGGGGAAAACAGCAAAATTTTCAGCTCCAAACATTAAAAGAAAAGTCCTTGTTTATTTAGCATGAACCTTTCTGGGAAGAGTAGTTAAACTGCTAACATTGAAGCCTACTGTGTGCAGAGATCCTGTTTATCTGTCTTTATCTTCTTGTCTGCATTTGTGTAGTCACCTGTTTGCTAGTCTGAAATTGATTTGTTAGGTTATGTAGATTTTTATCTGTGGATTTCGTTTTTCTTCTTTGAGATGGTATCTCTACATGTATTGGTTGTTGCTTTTTCAGTCTATCCCCAGTAGTCCTCAGGGAGTGTGAGACAAGGTTGTACAACCAGTTACTAAGTTTTGAAAATAAGTAAGAAGCAGCTGCTAGGCTTCCGGAGTTGCTGAATTCAATTTTTCTGTATCTAACAATGCAAACTACCCAATTTATTCTGTCCTTTCCATCTCCTGTTTCGCTTTATTTTTGGCAAATCTCAATCTCTACCATTAAATAATTCGTCCTGACTCAGTATTAGCCATTAATGATCATGTCGTTTTGTGCACAGTTTCCATACAGTTGCCTTTCAAAAAGGTATTTCAGACCTGAAAAAAAAATTATTGTAGGTTTTATTGTATTAGATATCTATTTTCTATAGGAAAAGAAGTAACCCAGTAGTCGCATGCTGCTCTTTATTGGAGGGACCACATTTACCCTGCAAGTTTCAGACAGGGAAATGAAGTACTGATGTACAGAACAGCTATCTGATTAGGGCAGGTTTACGTCAGTGTTTCAGGTATTACGAAAAGCTATTACAAATGTTAAAATCACTTTGATTTTTCTATACAGAGAAAAGTTTGCATAGTTAAAATAATGTAAAGGACACTTGCTTCCTTTCCTAGGGTACAAGTGACACCCATGAAGTGATGTTATTCATGTGGGCTCGTCCAAACCCTTGAGAATACAAGGGAGCTTACATTCACCAGTAGGAGCATTTGACAAAGCACCATGCTAAAACAGCAGAACAATGACTGCTGATGTCCGATGGAGAGAATAGTCCCATACCTAAGCTATGTGCTGGGCAGAAGGCCAGGACACCCATGGGACCCTGTCTGCCATGACCCCAAGCCTGAGACACCCTCCTCACTGACTACATGTTCCCAAGGAGTACAGCTTAAACAGATGGACAGAACTACTTCAAAGCATGTAGTCCTTCCAGAAAATTACCCACCAGGGCTAAAATAGGTGATTTCTGGTGGTAGCTGGATCATTTTGAAACAGATATAGGTGTTCTTTTATTACCAGTAAAAGGTAATTATTTTTGTACATCATATTGGAATTACATTCCCTGTAACATGCTTTAGCTTGTGTACCATCTTGTGATATTCTTTATTGGATTTTTGTCAGCATTTTCCATAAGGCACTCTATAATTTTAAAATAACACATAAATGAGCTATATCCAAAGATAATTCATATTGCAAGCTGAAGGATTAGAATGTGTAGAAATGCCAAAATTAAGACCAAGGGAACAATGTAGTATGCCCTCCTGACTGCAGGTATGGCCTTCTGAGCTTGGGCCAGTACCACACAAACATAGCTGCACTGCTTCCAGACTGCTGTCTCTGGCATTTGCCCACGACACTCTGTCATGCCATGTAGAAATATCCTATGATACCATCTTTAGTTACATGACTGCGTAGTAGTCAGAGCTTGATGCAGCTGCAGCATGCATGAGGAGGGACAACTATGCCATATGGGACAGCACTAATGATGGGGCTGATGTATCTTTTGGTAAGGCTGTCTGCTAGGATTTCTATAGGTGTGAAGGAGACATGGTGTTTGTGTGCCGTCTGGGGTAGTTCCACACGGTATGGAAATAGGATGAAAGGAGGAGACATGAGAGAGCTGGGACTGCTCAGCATGGAGGAGTCTCAGGGGTGTGTGAGTGTGGATACACCCTCCCTGATGGAGGGAACTAAGATGGTGGTGTCTTCTCAGTGGTGCCTAGTGAGAGGACCAAAGGCAATGGGCACATCACTGAAGGAAATTCTGTGCAAATGTAAGAAAAACTCTTTTTTTATTCTAATGGTAGCCAAACTCAAGACCACCAAAAGCTGTCAAATTATTAAATATAATTTCTCAGCAGCTATATCTTGTGTTCGTATTTATGGAACACACATGTACCACAGTGACCATGTTTGAAAGCTTAATCCTATAAAGTATTTGCATTGGATTTTCAACACTTATTATGGAAAGCCTTTGTAAACTGAAATAAAAGAGGGAATGGTGAGGAGAGGGAACAAGTAGTACATGACTTGAAGAGCTGGATATTTTTAGTAGATTCATTTTTAGTTCATAGAATTGTAGAACCATGGAATCATTTGAGTTGGAAGAGACCTTTAAAGGCCATCCAGTCCAACTGCCCTGCAGTGCACAGGGACATCCACAGCTGGATCAGGTTGCTCAGAGCCCTGTCCAGCCTGACCTTGGAGGTCTCCAGGGACGGGGCAGCCACCACCTCCCTGGGCAACCTGTGCCAGGGCTTCACCACCCAAAACGTAAAGAACTTTTTCCTTATATCCAGTCTACATCTTCCCTTCTCTCAGACTAAAACCATTTCCCCTGTCCTATCACAACAGACCCCCTTCTTTCTTGTAGCCCCCCTTCAGATATTGAAAGGGTGCTCTCAGGTCTCCCCTGAGAATTTTTTTTTCTAAAAATTATTGAAAATGCAAAATTCTTTAAAGAGTCACCTCCAAGCACATAGCTTGTATGTAGTGTTGTTGATCCCAATTTTTCCATAAAATCTGCCATCTTGCATCCCTTCATCATTAGTCTGCTTTACTCTTGCATCATACTCGCATGAATATATGTATGTATGTGCACATGTGTTTGATATATTGTGTGCATTTGCACAATCAAGCATAAAAATGTTCTTTCTTAATTTGGAGACACATGTAAGGGACTTCCTGCATGCAATAGAGTTTTTTGGGATAGTATAAAGAAGTAATAAAAGAATGGGAACAGGATACAACCTGCAGATAAAAAGCCACGTGATATTAACACCATTATTTCTATGAATGTCATTACTGGAATTTATCCTTTGTGAATAAACTTTGCTTAAGACTCCAAGTAGCTGGAATAAAAAAGAAAGTGCTTTGGACAAAAGCTGAGTAAGGCACAAATCTAACAAACTGAAGCTATAGAAATAGTTGTTAATAAGGATTTTATTTATTTGGTTATTTAAACTTAGTAAAAACCAACAGCAAAAAAAATCAAGGTTATGTTTAAAAAAACATTTTACACATATTTGGTTATTGGAAAAGCTGAAAATATCAGAAAATATGTGCAGAAAACTCTGTGAATCAAAAATATATTCCAAACTGAGACATAATTTTGAATAAAAACCTATATCATTTACTTATAAAACCTTGTATAAACAAAATTTGTTCATGCTGAATTTAAATTTTAATTAAATTTCTCATAATAAAAATACTTGACAAAGAACAGGTCATTTAAAATCTGTGATCTTCAAAATCTTTCAGCTAAAGATTTTCACGAGTTAGAACAAGAATAATTATTAAAAAATAAAAAATGAGAGAGTGGCAAGCAACTTCCCTAAGCCTGCCAACACAAGGAATGTGCTAGCATTCACTTCATCTCCCAAAAGCATTACAGCTCTAGGATCCTGCTGATGTATGTATATTTCTATAGGTCTTTTCTTCTTTGTGCTATTACAAAATCGAATTCACTTCCAAATGCAGTTAAACACAACAGTGAGTCCCTGTTTAGGAAGATACATACTCCACGACTCACAGTGAAGTGACAGAATGCCAGCTGGCCAAGGTCCAGGACAGAACAAGCTTTGTGGGAATCCAGGTGCCCTAGCCCAAGGGGAATATTAGCAGACTGAAGCAGTGCAGAAGAAAACTATTATTCTCACTTCCTTATCCCTTTCTTCTGTTAGGTAATACAAGTATGATAAATACCATTACTTGCGTACTATAGGTACTGTTATTTGGGTATTATCAATACTATACTTTCTACTGTATTCTGAATGTTAAACAAAAAGGTTAAATTTTACCTAGGAGAAAGCTGCATCCTGTTGCAGTACGTTCCCACTCTGGCACTCACGGTCTGGTGTCTGTGAGGCCTAAATCACTGTCTTTCAAAGGTATGGGATAGCGACTACCAGTAACAAGGAGGCTGGCTAAACACTGCTTCTCCTTTCTAATTGCAGCTGGAAAGCTTTTCATAAAATATTTGCTATGTGCCTTCCACTGCCCTTGACAACATTCATCGTAGATGTGTTCATGCCCTGGAAAAAGGTCTTTCATCATTTTATTCCAGCTTTTGTGAAGTTTCTGTTTCAGCCAAAAACTTCTCAGACATCCTTCTGATGTCTTAACTTCATAGCTGGGGCAGGTTAACTTGTGAGTCAGAGCTCTGTTCTTTTCTCATGACATACTTTTAAAAACGTTTCCTATGTACTGATTTCTTCAGTACATCCATCTACTGTTTCTTCTTTTGGGTTGGTCTTTGCAAGCAGGAGCACAACTCTGTCAATCCTTTGTAGCTGCGTCTTTTTTTTTTTTTTTTTTTTTTTATCCCTGACTCCCAGTCTTGTAGCATACAAATAATTTAAAACATTTATAACAACTGTCATGGTGTCTTCCTCCATATCCTCTAGGAAACAACCGAATTGGTTTTATTGATTGGAAAAAAATCTGGGAGGACATTTTTTTGTGGTGTTTGTGTATCTGTAAGACAAAAGAGTTTGGCAAAGTTATACTGAATTTTTCAGTTATGATTTATTTCTGAATATAGTGATGGACACTTTTTTCACATACATTTTCATGAAAGCAATATAAGTTTTCTCTGCAGGTGAACACTTTATTATACATTAAAGATGTGACTTCATTTGGATTAGGTAGGCACAGACCCCTTGTACCAATTGATGTGAGTGCGATGTGAATATCACTACCAAAATCTTAACATGCATAGCATAATTACTACAGAAATAACTGAAGCAAAGCAGGCACCCTTTGAACTGTTAAAATTTAAGGAGTTTAAATGTTAGTTGCAGTCTTAAAAATAAATAAATAAATAAATAAAAACAAATCCAATTTGATTAAACTACCATTAGAAAAATAAGACATTGTCCAACATAGAAGCTGAAAGATTTTTCAGAACTTGAGGTTATGCACAAGCGTTGGATTTAGATGGCTTTCTTGGAGACATAAAATGCATTTCATGTGCTATGATTTTTCATGCTATGAACTGTGTATTTTCAACTGAAATCAGAAGTGAAAGCTACAGAGATGTGTACTCTTCTAATACTTAGAAGTGGCAAACAAGATACCAGCTGCTGAGCTTTCTCCTCTCACAGTGAAATACAACGTGATAGACATTGAGAAAACAGCTGTTTCACTGCTTGCAGGACCTCACTCCACAACAGTATTTCACAAACTCCAGGAAGCAAAAATATAATTAATTGAAATGCTCTGTGACCTGGTAGCAAGATACAGTATTTTCTTTCTTTAAGTGCATGATTTCCTTACCCCTTGCAGCTCAGCTCAGGGAACACCAGTGACTTTATTGACAGGATCCCAATACTTTTAAAGGTGAAGGTTTATTTTCAATTAAAGCAACCATTCAGGTCTAAGATTCAATATAAATGTATCTATTTATCACTAGGGATCTCAAGAACTATCCAAAACGACCAGACGCCACACGGTTTCCATTTCAGATGTGACTATATGGGTGCAATCCAGTATAAGGTTATAAGGTGGTGGATAGTGGTTGTTTCTCCCAAAGGTGTTTGAAGTCTCGCCAGAATCTGCTGAGCTCCCGCACAGCTGTGAGGACAGAATGTGAGGTGGTGGAGTTACAAGTGCAGAGGTCACAAAAGGCAAAAACAAAACAACAAAACTCCTCTCTCAGCTTCAGGCTTGCTTTGTCACTTGTCTCTTTCCCTGCCAATGGCTGGCAAAAAAAAAAAAAAAAAAAAAAAAAAAAAAAAAANAAAAAAAAAAAAGGTCATCTCATCTTCATCAAGCAACTAATAACATTTACTACGTTATACAAGGACCAAGCAGAAGGACAAATGTGAAGACCTATTCTGGAGAAAGTAAAATTAATCATTTCACTTCTGCTCGAGTTTAAAAGGCTACAGGAAATGCTTGCACATGAAAAAAATTCTGCAAACAGAGAGGGACATGGGGCCCAGCTGAGCTGGGGGGGGCCGCACAGCTGCAGGCACATCGCACGAAGCAGGGACTGTGCCACAGCTGGCAGCATGCGAGGGAAAAGTGCCCTGCAGGAAATCTGCACCTATGAAACAATGGGATGAATTTCGTTTCAGCTTCACAAAATTGTATTGATTAGTTGTTTATGCACAAATTATGGCTTTCTTTTGCCTCATTCAGATTATAGTGTTATTTATAAATAAATTCATTCAGACGGAAGTTTGCAAATTACAGCAAAACAGCTTACTGAAGAAAATGAAGATGAGCATGTGGAAAATATTTTCATGCACATTACATGAAACAATACTTAAATCACATAAACATAAAAAGGAATGTGAGTTATGTTTAAGCACCTATTTTTTGTTCTTTTCCCACAACTGACTTACTTTGTTCTTGCACAATACTTGGCAAAGATCTTTTCTCCTTGAGCTCACTGTTTTTATCAAAATTCCCCTTGAAAATGGTCTGTAAAGTTTTCCGGTGGTAATTGGCCTAAATAAAAATAGATAAACTTAACAGCTTGGGGTACGTTAAATTTTAATATTTACTCATGTTGGGATGTCTGAATGGCATTGTCTGTGTCTGGTTTAGATTGGATATGAACTATGTCATCATCATCAGAGGTATTGCTATTCTCGATACATAGCAATTATTAAATATTATTATTATTATTCACTAGGAAATGCGTATTTTCAGCTATCTGATGTACAGCTGTATAGTTAACGTTTCATCATTTACGAGCTTTCCTATAATAAGACCTGCTTTCCCACAGGAAATAGCCATGGTGTCAGTATGGCAAACACCCATTTTAATTCCAGTGGCTGCATTTTGTTTTTTTGGTGGTGGTGGTGATGGTGGTTGGTTGTTTTTTTTTTTTCCTTCCATGAAGTTATGTGTGATGTAAAGTTTAGCAAGTCCTTATCAAGACTTGCAATTATTAAGAAATGCAACAGATGTCAAAATACTACATGATACATAAAAAAACACTATAACATATTTATATTAGGGTGACCCTTCCTGTAAACTGTTAACTTTTTAGACATTGTTTTGTTTGAGCTTTAAAAGGGAAGTTTAATCTCTCAAAAATACTACTAGGAAGATTTTCCAAATTCAAAATGCATCTGAACTGAACAGCATTTTACATTTCATTTTAATTCTATTAATATTTACTCTTGCTGTTTTGTTGTTTTTTGTTTTTTGGTTTTTTGGTTTTTTTTGGTAGAATTTTCCCTCTAATCTTTTCACGCTTGCTCTAAATAATGAACAGTACTAAACACTTAGTAACTAATCAAAGAGTATCTAAAGTTAACTTCTCAATGAAAAGGAAACTTCGCAATGAAATTTCTTAAGTAGCAATCTGCAGCATGCCCAATCAGTATCACTTCTGTTAACCCCCATAGGTGTATGACTGTGTACATTTTACTTCTGATTTACAATGTTACTGCTTTGCTGTCAACTGCAACAATCCTTTAGTCTGTAACAAGCACCTAAATGTAGTATATAGTCATTACTATGGTTTTTTAAAAGTGCCTCCATGGGATTGTAAGTACAACTTATGACGTATTTGCAACAGAAAATCAATGCTGCAAATGTATCACAATGTATTAAATACAGCCCTGCTAAAATTTCCTGCATGTTATTTGGAAGATACGTGGAAAAATATTTTTCTCAGCAACTTTGAATAAAAAATTCCTGATTCTCTAGCTTTTATAACTCAGCATAATGGAGAAACACATAATGGAGTATATTATGGAACACAGTCCTATATACCTGTTCATATAAATGCAAGTATTGATGCTAATTATGAGCAAGGATAGCACACTGATACCTGGAGAAGGAAACCCGAGCTGGAGTAGCTGAACCTTCCTAAGGCAATGAATTTTTCTCCCCTTACACTTTGTTAGCTTAAAGATGCATGAGCCAAAGCTTCTTCCTCTCTTGCCTCATTTATGAGGGGAAGCAGAAGCTCTCCCAGTGCTAGTTATCCTCTTTGACCTCATGATCTAAGGTCTAGGAAAGCAGCTGAAAACTTCAGTGATTCACAGTATTTATCTGTGCTGAAGTGTTTTGCTGCATCTGTCTGAAAAAATATTCTGCTAGCTTTTTTCCCCGTGATGCAGTATAGAGAGGAACAGCATACAGAGAAAAGTTTTTAGATAACTCTCTTCAGGTACATACAATATACATGTGCATTATTGGGTGTATTGGCGTACTTGCAAAAATATTTCAAATATTTAGTTCTGTGGCAGTGGCCTGAAAACTTGTAGTTCTGTGCTAAAGTTTACGAAAATGATGATATTTTATTCTAAACATATGTTGCTTCTTTTAAATATGGAGAATATATGGAAAGTTTAGTTTACTACATATCTGTACACTGAGACTTGTGTTATTGTGGTTGTATGACCTGCATGCTGATGGTGGTAGGATGGACTGGTTTGATTGATCAAGCTTGCATTTTAAAAGTAACTCATGATGGTAATTTCATTGACATTCACACTACCTGAACTGGCTAGCTGGGTTAGTACCAATTGCTATTGCCAAAACAATTGTCACACCTTTTAGATACACTAATAAAAACATGTTCCATTCTGGACAAATTTTCAAAGAGTAATGGTTGACTCTTACTCTCTTTGAACACAGACACCTGATTTTCCATCCCATTTAGAACAGCAAATACATGTTGTGGCCCTCTTGCTTACTGCCCAGTAGGCTCTTACAATCCAACACTCTCCCCAGACTTTAAGTGAAAGAGTGGATCAATTTCAGAATTCCACGAGAGACCAGGTGTTTGTCAAGCTCATTTCACAGATATTTAATTCATGGATACTGTCAAGCAAATGCAAAGAAGGCATTCTTATCCTCATTGGACCTGCTTAAATGCTTTTAAAATAGACTACTTTTTGATAAAATGATAATGCAATGTATTAGTAATAACTTTTTATAAAGTGAGCACTAAAGAATGTCCAAACTGGATGACATTGAAGATTTTTATCAACACTATACTTTAAGATTCAATGAAATGTGCTGACAAGTATGAAGTCACTATCTTTAAAAGGAATCTGCTGATTTATTGTTCAGCTTCCATTAGCAAAGGCTGCTAGATCTCTAGCATTATTCCTCCAGCAAAAACTGTTTTGAATATACTCCATTTACTGTTTTCAGTTGTCTTCCTTCTAAGCAAACAACTCCACTACCTAAAAATACGCAACAGATCGTATTAATGAAAATGAACCTATTTGACTGGTAAAGTGGTCTTTCAGAATGACTCTGAGGACTGTAACTTCAAATTAAGGGTTGCGCTGCTTTTGCCCGTGTTTGAAGAGGGTCCTAAGGCATTGACAAAAGGAAAAGAGGAAACCACTCACCTTGTGCAACAGCATTCATGTGGGATGCTTGCACAAGTAACTGGGGCTGGGTACCATATGGCCAGGTGTCACACACAAATCATGAACCAGAGAATGAAGCAGACAGCTGTAACAGCAATTAATTGTTCTGTACGATCCAGTAATGCTGACTGATGCGCTTCACAGATTCCTTGGGGGGGGGGGGAGGCGGGGGGGGAATTAATTGATGGTAACAAATTTGGGATGAGCTTTCTTGTTCTAAGGACTGGTTTAAAACATCAATAAAAAGTTCTTTATCTTTCAGGTGGGAGATGAAAGAAGGAGCAGATCTTGAAGATGAGGAGAAAGTTATGATTGAACACTTAAAAAATGTTTATTTGACACACAGCACTCCTACCTCAGAGGATAAAGAAGAATAATTACCTTGACAGGTTTCGGGTAGCACCTTTTTCTGAATTCAACACGATTAACTTAATGGCTTAGTTATAACTGACAAGAGTAGAACTCTCAGGAATATGTATCTTGAGTAGGAGTTTTAAACTAAAGAATGTTCTCCTGTTATTGTCTAGTCACCCCATCCAAGTAGCAATTGTTAACATATGCATAAGGTAAGAAACAGTACATGAAAATGTCAATGTCACAAAACAAGGAGGGTGTGTCTTGGTACTGCGGAGGCACAAACCTGAATGACAAACCAAGAACTGTTTTAAAATTATACAACTCACAGCAGCATCTGAAAATAATGCAACTTTGGACACGTTCTAAACAAATGCCGGTGATATGTTGGCATCTATCATCTGGGGTCAAGTCAGCCTGACCCCAGCCAGGGCCAGAGCAGAGCTCAAGGACCTGTTCTCTCTCCCGGTGCTTGCACTCTGCTTCAAGCTTCCACTAAGCCATACAAAAACTGTGAGAAAAGATGGGTACAGGCCATAGGTCTGCAGTCCTTGATGAGATGCTCTGGACATTATTACCGGGGAAAAGCACACCAGCTTGATTGCCTTCACAAAGTCCTGAGTGCCCAGTGGGTTGTGGTTTCAAAGACAGATCACAGTGAAACCTAAGGGCAGCATTTACCGTTTTGAGATGGATCTGTCTATCCAAAGGGATTAATCTCAGGCAGTGATCAGATTTCCCAATTTTATTTTTTTTTTCTACTTCCAGTTAAGTCCTTGCTCATGGATTAAAAATACCTCTTGGGTTAGACACAGGGCTGTTGTG
>VXAV01001639.1:117090-131734 GCA_013399715.1 Alectura lathami
CGCCTGCCCCGGGCTGCCCGGCCCCGCTGCTCGGCGGGCCCCCGGTGCCGGGCTGGGGCGGCGTGAAGCAGGCCGCTGTTTCGCGGTCCGAAGCACGTTCTTGTCCGCAATGCGCGATCGTTACGGTTGCCGCGGCCTTTCTGTACCGTCAGGTGCTCTCCCTCTTTTCAGCTTGTTTCCCTGTCACCTTTTGCAAGTTTCCCTTGCAGTGGGGAACAGGAAAAAGCCGCTGGGTGAACTCGTGTCTCCTGACTTAGGGAGCAGCCAGGGCCGAGCCATGTTTGCCGTCAGGGCTGTGCTTTCCTGGCAGCGTGAGGTGGAGAACTTCTTTCCGCATTGAAGCTTCTCGTAGTTGGTTGGGCAGCTTGGGAAGCCTTTTTTATCTGTCATTTCTGAGCTGTCCGGACTTAAACATAGACAGCTTTTTATTTTGCATTACTACTCTTGCTGCGTTTTGGGTTGGCAGTTAGGTGACAAAGTTTATTATTACGAAAGACGTGTGGCTGCAGGTCTCAACAGACACGCGCGATGCCTTTTGAGGAAATGGTGGGTTCTTTTCTCAAACACGAAAACTTCTCCCAAGAGAAGACCCTGCTTGCCTTTCTGGTAATTAACTTTTAACCATGGTGCTGCATGGGCCCAGCTGCTCAGTCCCACGTAAGCCAGCTTACCAAGTCCTCAGAAAGCACAGCATGCACTTTACAGCATTTCCATGTGACATTTTTTGGGATAAGGCAGTAAGTTCGAGTAAGCATGTAAGAGGCCCTGATCAGGACGACGTACGTGGTTGGTGAAGCAAGTGCTCAGAAAACCAGCAGCAGTCACAAAGACAGTGATTAGGGGACACAGAGAGAGATGCTGAGAAAGCGTGTGGTGGTGACAACATTTGCCCTTGAAGAAGCATAAATAGCAAAAAGGTGGAGGCTTTTTAGTAGTCACTGATATTTTCTAGTAGTTGTTAGTAAGAGCGAAGTGTTGTGTGATCATGTAAGAAAAGGTGAGAAGGTTCCTGAATGTAGGGACAGCTGAGACCTTAACGTCTGTTGGGGCAGCCTGGGGCAGTTACCTGGTGGCAGCAGCATGTCCCCTGTGCCCTGCTCTGCGCGCTCCCTGAGATGCCCCAGCCAAAACACGTTGGGTTAGCACAGGTGTGATGCAGTGCTTGTGCTGACCTGATGCTTTTTGTCTGAAATAGGTTAGCAGGTGCTGCCAGGCATAGGAACAAGATGAAAACTTCCAGCAGGCCAGCAGCACTGAGGAGCTGGAGGGCATCGTCTTTTCAGGAGTGTAGTGCACACTGAGAGTGCTGTCTGCCTTCCTGAGACACCAGCAATTATTGCGGCTTTCTCACCAGTGTCTGGGTTTGGTCCGTTTTCTTAAGACTGCTTTTTCAGTGGTTGTGGCCAGTTATGACTATATGTTAAAACATTAGTTGACTCTTTACTGAGCTATCTTTTTATTTAGTAATTAGCTAACGTTTTGGAGAGCTTCTCCTTGTAATTACTCAGTGGGGTGTTATGTGTTGGTCCGTTATCCCACAACCTTATTTTTTTACCACCAAAATCTCAGCTCTGTCTGTGGTGGTTTTGTCCGTTCTGGGCTGGATAGAAAAACTTCTGAATGCGACTCTATTGCTGGTACTTTGAATTTGACCCACTGTTCCTTTGGGGACCAGGGTGCTGTGGTGACCAAGGGGTTTTTTAGGTTTACAATAGATTCCTGGAAATCTCTGAAGTAAAACATACATACAAAGAATGAATGCATATCTTTTTTTATTTTTATTTTTTGCCACTCACTTACTGAAACAAATGGGTTAACAGTGGGCATGAAGACATCTGCTTATGAAACTTAATGCTACCCTGTGATTTTTGTTCTGCCTTAGAAGAGGCATTCCTTTCTGTTTTTGACAGTGACTGCATGTATATCTGCTTAGTCTGTAGATCAGTTTCACAAATATGCCCTCAGTAGGATTCTTAACTACAGTTTAATGTGTTTAAAATGGCTATTTTGCAGGTATGTTTTTCAGTGTTTTAAGCATTGTGGTTAGAATGTGTATCATACATACAAAGTATAATAAGTATACATGTATATAATATACCTGAGAGGTCTCCAGGTCAGGGAGTGGATCCAGTTAACACAGAACTTGACAGGTTGGTACTTTCCATTTGCGTCAGCTCGATCACAAGCACTGGTGGGTGTCTTCATCAGGAGGGATGTGGGAATGGAGGGGTTGGGAGGAGGAGATGGGATGGACCACTTCCCCTGCTGGCTTCAGCAGATCCTGGACCTGCAGCCCAAGTTCCCCTGTACTTGAACAGTCTGCAGATAAAAGCCCCGTTACTGGTTTTGTAAGCACTCTGCTTGTGTGAGCTAATTATTAACAATGCCCCTGGTGAGATTGGTGTCCTGCTCCGTGGGCTGCTGCTGCTCTTATTCCTGGTGCGCTCTCCTGGAGAGGGTATTAAGCTCCTGCTTGACGGAACCTTGGTAGTACTGCAGTGGGTATTCGCTTGAGCTGGTATCCAAAAGAGAAAAGATGCACCGTGCAGAGCTAATCAGGCTAACTTTCAGTGGGCTTGTGTTACAGTCGCTTTGGTGTCCAAGTCCTGCAGCTTCCTGTTGCCTGGTAGAAATTGTGTTAAGCCTGCTGTACAGAGATTTGAGCGTTGGAAGGGCTGACTTTTAGTACTACTTGAAACGGTGGTATTAGCTGAATTGATATGTATTTAATCCAGGAGTAAATTTAGGAAACTTTGTTGTCAGCAGATTGGGTGTTTTTTTTCTGTCTGGTAAAGAAAGAAAGAAAAAAAAAAACTTTTTTATCATATCTAGAAAGAGAAATGTTGGTTCCAATTCAAATTGCCTGTGCACAGTCAGTTGGACTGCAAAGCGGCAGTTCATGTGTTGACTGGAAGCAGGCCTCTGTAACTGAAGCACCAGTGATACCAACTTCAGGTGTTTACGTTTCTTGATGCTTGTTTATTTAAGTCAAGATCCACCACCTTACATAGTTCAAGTTTTTGCCTGCTTTTTTGTTACTATCAGTTGTTCGTAAGGAAGTTTGCCTTTTTACTGCTTACTTCAGGCTTGAGATAAAAAGTGGGGTTTTTTTGTTTGTTTTTTTTTTTTAGAAGGACAGACTGACAAATGTTTTTAACTGTTCTGAAAAAATTATTGACTACTCTTAATTACCCGTAAGCCTGTCTGAGATGTAGGTAAAAAAATATGGAAATTATTAGGAAGTTAGCTTTGGAAACAGTGAACTGCTTCCCAAGATAGCTAGTCTGGGTTTGTCTGAAGTTGCCATTTGCAATTAAATCTTTTAGGATATTTGTTTTGAGTTCACTGGACGTTTTAGCTGTGATGTAGTAGTCTGCTGGCCTACGGAGCTTTCTTCATCTCATCTTTATGCAGCATGTGTGACAAAATCCGCTGGTGGAACACAGGAGAAACAGGTTAACCTGTTGTCCAAAACCAAAAAAAGGTTTTTTTTTTGTCTTAGAAGGAACGCATAGTGGACCTCATTCTTGTTTTTTTTCTGCTACGTGCTGGGATTTAGCAGGTCTGTTGTACTTTGCAGCGCCCATATAACCTCTGTGCTGAAAGGAAAATGATCCTGTTTTTTTTTTTAGTAAATTCTTGTCTGAGAAGGTGGCTGGGGTGATTCTGGTAGATCACACTGTCAGGATGCCAGGTGCTCTCCAGCTTGACTTGAGCATTGTGTCAAAGACCAAGTGCAACAGATTATGTGGTGGTTGTAGTTTCTTTTAGAGTTACACAAGCCTGGCTTCACAAAGCCTTGAAATTCACGTTTGAGTGAATGTCGTATTTATACATTACACCGTTAGCATATATTTCATGCAACTCTCAGTCTTCTTGTTTAAGTGAAAAATGGTGCTAAGCTGTTCCTTCTTTGCTTCCTTCTTTCTTGCCCTACGTGTGAATATAGCAAAAAACCTTGAAATCGTCAAGCCTTTTTTTTTCCCATCAAATGAGCATGTAATCTTGCAGAACACATGTGTTATCCCAGGAAACACGATATTAACTGAGACAATCAGATTTAAGTAGGAACTGGCACCATGGTCAAAAACAAGACTGAAGATATGTTTAAAAGGAGATATGTATTAGCCAAAAGGTTTGGTGGTGAAGAACCGCATTGTATACAGGCTTTATGGAAATACCATGAAATGAGGGGTAAATAGTGTGTTCGTGTGCACACTTTGTCTCTTGAAGAGTCATAGTCCCAGGAGTGAGAGTGTCTTTCCACTGAAACATATGATAAATCTTGTGAAATAAAATGTGAAGTACTGGGTACTGTGTGTCCAAAAGGTGGTACCTCCCAACTTACAAGACCATATTAACGTAGCTGCGCACATCCAAGCCAATGCGGATGATTTCAGAGCAAGCAGAGTCATCCAAACCAACAAAGGTCTTCTAATTGCAGACTCACGTTTGGTACATGGTAGTCAGCGAGTCAAGAATTAATGGGGGAGTCTTGTTACTTCAATGTTTGTATTTTGGAACAACAGAATTTGAAATTTACAAGGAGAAATCATTGCTTATCAAAGTGATTGCATCCTTCTTTTGCTTTGCCTGTGTTACTTTCTTGCCCATGTCGGTAAATCAGCGTAAAAAGTTCCGACACAACCAGCTGTGTGTTCCTGCCTTGTTCTGACCCGGCCACCTCACTTGTACCAGGTAGTGAACTGAATCTGGGAATTGATAACTTAAAAGTATACTGCTATGAGAGGAAAAAAAAAAAAAAAAAAAAGACCCAAAGAAATAAAGGAAGTTTTCACTCTGATCCAGTCCCTGTTCTGCCCTTTTCTGGTTTGACTCAGATGTGATTGCCTGAGCTGGTTCACGGTGCATTGCTACAAACAGTTCTGTCAGCACAGTTGAGGGGGTAGCATGGGTAGGGGGTGGGACTGCTTAAGTCATTTTGCAAAAGTGTGTTTGGGAATATGTCCTTTGATTCTAAGTCCTGGGGGCAGGAACTGTCTTTGTTCTGCATTTGTTCTCTGTGACACAGTGGGGTACTTGTTATCTGTCCGGATGAAGTCGAACACAGCTTTCCCTTGGGTTGGATTTAACATTTCTCAGCATAAGAAATTGTCCTCAATTTTTAGAAATTTCAAGCATGTTCTGATAATGGCAGCATGAAAGCTCCAGGTTATCTCACTTAGTCTAACATCCACTGTGATAATGAAACTTTATTTCCAAGATTCAGTAGATGCGTAACCATCATGCCATGGGAGAGTCTGTGTCTGCAGCAAACCCTAGCTAGCATCCTCGCTTGTGCTTTATTTCTTCAGGCGTGATTTCCAGTTGTCAGCAATTCAGAAACAGACAGGGAGGGACATTTTTGGCCATATGGTCTCCATTTTTGCTCTGAAATAGATTATTATATCTTGATTTCTAGTATTACATTCATGTGAATCAAGCCACCAGCTTCACTAATATCAGATAGGCAGAAGGTACGTTTCTGGAGGAGTGTTGAAGTTCTTGATCATTATCTTCCTAACATCATTCTATGGGCAATTTTTTTTTTTTTTGGTCTTTTCATACGTTGTTACGGTTGTTCTGTTTCCACTTCTTTATTTCTACTTAATATTTAAATAGTCAGAAAAACTAGGATAAATCTGTGGGGAGCAACTGTGAGAGGACCACACCAAAATAACAAGAAGTTTGAGTTATTGCTTGTGTGGGGTAGTTGGCCCAGGGAAGGGAGCCTGGGAGGAATGGAGTTATGCTGAGATGGGAAATCCAGTTCCTTAACAATACCAACCCATACCTGCGTTTTCTTGCTGTGAGAGAGAAGATGTCAGTACCTGGTTAGTATCAGAGATAAACTGAATTTTTCAAAGCTAGTAGTGCATTCCTCTGAGAAGCTCAGATTTTGCTAGCTCAGTGATGTCCATGGGAAACATTTAGAAGAACATTTTGTTTAAAAAATTATTGACAACTGTGGTCTTTAGAGAGTACTGTTGACAGTAGTATAAGAAAGCTTGATGTGTGTGGCAGGATTTAAGTATCTAGCTTTCTGTAAGAGGAGCGTGGTGTGGATAACACAGTATTTTTGTTTTCTTTGCTTGTTCTGAACTGCACTCTTCACTGAAGTATAGAATAGCAGATAAATTTCAAAGTTATGGGAAATGCTGGTAAACAAGTTTGCCATGAGTATGGTCAAGAATGTGAATGATGCCCAGAGAAGTTATGGAATTGCCATCCTTGAAAATGTTCAAACTTAGCTGGACAGATGCTGAAGCATGCTGTTCTGGTAGTCCTGCCTTTAGTAGGCACGCTGACCTCCAAGGTCCCCTCCCATGTACATAATCATGTGGTATGGAACCTCTGTTCTTTGAACAGCAAACTTGGCAAGGTCTGCTTTTCTGTCAGGTGTGGGAGGTATCAAGTTCAGTTTTAGTATGTAAAAATGTCTAATGATTCTACCAGAACAGCACCTTCCATGCCCTTTTAGTTGTCTGGACTTACGCACCAGCAGCGCGGAACATCCAAGAGGTCCCACTGCAGGCCTGGGTTGAGGGTGACCAGCGGAAGTGGACGTCGGGGAGCTGAGTCTGTGGAAAACCCTGCGGAGCATTCCTAGTCCCCTGTTCATCCTGCAGTGTCAGCATGAATGAAACCAGGTGGTGGGAGTGAACAGGAGGAGGGGTGGAATGGGTTGTTGGGTTGACTGTATCTCTGTTCAAGCTCTTGACCTGAAAGGGCAAATATGGTCAGCCTAGGAAGGAAGGGAATGGACTGGTACTACGAGCTCTCAGGGTGAACTAAGGCCAAGTGGGACTGGCAACTTCTGCGAGAAGCAGGAGAGAATGTTTGAGAGGCAGTTAAATATGGGGGAGGAAGAACTGGGGATGGGAGAAATATCAGGGTTATACTTGAATCTCAAGAAAGGAAGGTCAAACAAAAAACTGGGTAACTACTTACAGGGTGAGCACTTTCATTCTGTGCACTGACAAAGGCAGGAGTGCAGTGGAAAAAAACGTGACTGCCTTCAGTTTGCTAATGACTTGACTGATGATGGCAGAAAGAGTACATTTATTACTTTTACAGAGAGTACCAGACTTCAAGTTCTGTGAAAATTAGAGAAACAACGTGAAAGAAATAATGCAGTTTGAAAGGACAAATGCAAAGGACTGTGCTTAGGCTAGATAGTTCTCTATATAAATGCTAAATAGCAGTAATTACAGGAAAAATAATTCCAGATTTTAGGTGAATCATAGTCTGAGTATGAGTCAGTAACATTGTGCTGTTGCAAGAAGGGTAATCATTCTTCTAGGGTATTTGTTTAGGAGTGACATATTTTAAAATGTCATGTGATAATTTCATTCTACTGTGCATTGCTTGGACTTGGTCAGTTTGGGGCATCACATTTAAGAAGGACTTTAAGCTCGTAGGAAAGACTTTCAGGGGAAAACAGAAAAATTCTTCAGACTAGAGGTGACTAAGAAATACTAAATAGTAGTCTCCTAACTTTTTAAAGGGTTGCTAGAAAGGCAAAAGTCAGAAACTTCCAAAGTGTCGATAGTCAGGAAGTAAAGGGCTGTGGTAAAAGACATTGAAGTTAGGAAAAATACACTCTTGAAAAGGATAGTTTGGCGTTGGAATAGATTTCTATTAATCCAAAATACTGTGTCAAATGCAGTCCTTTAGTTCTGGTTAGTAACACTGGGGGATGTCATTTTTCTGTAAGTACTGGGAAGTGTATGCTACCACCCAGCTGAGAAGGAGGGGAGGTGCAAAGTTTCCCTGCAAGGAGGTCAGTCCTGGACCCCCACGTTGTCCGAGCTTTCAGGCTCGACTCCGGAAGCTGAGCAAAAGACAGTTTCTGTGTTTGGCTGTTGATGCTCAGGATGAGATTCAACCATAAATTTAGCTAATAATGTGAATGTAACTTCAGGGAAGTTACAAAATATTCATCATAGGTGTGATTTCAAAGGAATTCAGGTAGAATCATGTTAGACAAATACTTAGATAGTGCTGACTTAGAGAAGTAGAACAAGCTGACTTCCTTTCTCTTTGTTTTCATAGACTTATTTGGGTTGGAAAAGACCTCTAAGACCATCAAGTCCAAGCCTTAGTACAGCACTGTCAGGTCAGCTACTGAACCATGTCCCCAAGGACCACATCTACATGTCTTTTAAATTCCTCCAGGGTTGGAGACTTGGCTGCTCTTCAGCCTGCTCCAGTGCTTCACAACCCTCTTTCTGAAGTCTTTCCTAATCCAACTCAAACATCCCTGGGCACAGCTTGAGGCTATTTCCTCTTGGCCTGTCACTGCTTGGGAGAACAGGCTGATCCCCACCTCAGTACAACCTCATTTCGGGTGGCTGTAGAGAGCAGTGAGGTCTTCCCTGAGCCCCCTTTTCTGTACGCTAAATAATGGCAGTTCCCTCAGCCGCTCCTGACAAGACTTGCTCTCCAGACCCTTCCCCAGCCTTGATTTTCTCTGCTTTTTTTTTTTTTTTTCCCGTATAAAACTGGAATTCAGTGGATGGGAGCTACACTATGTGTGTGCTAACAACCTTAATTCTGATATTGCCTGATACCTGTAGTATTGACAGTGTTCTAGGAGTGTCAGTGGTAATGGATACATATATATTTATCATATGCTGCCATCTATGGAAAGACAATATGGACACTTTTTAAGGCTCTGTGCATCTACAAATTGATTTTAACCAGTCTGAAGATGTTTTAATGCAGTTAAAAGAATGATTGACAATAGAATAAGTAACATCTGGCATCGACAGATTTCAAATTTGTCATGGTTGTGACCATGGTGGCAGTGACAGTTTCTTGATGGTAAATTTTGGCTGTTTCACACAAATTGAAGAATCAGAATCAGAAATAAATGCCTAAGAACACAGAAGTGCGTCCACAAGCTCCAGTGCACAACCTCATGCTGCGTGTGATTACACATCCCATGTTAAAAGCTATTCATTCCTTCTGTGGGAGGTAGCTAACGTGTAAATGTGTATTGGTAAATGTATACACACACACACTGTTTGCATATTCGTTTATTGCCCACTTCGTTTTTCTTCTTTTCTCAAGGGTGAGGTTGACAGGGACTTCTGCAGGTTGTCTGATGCTGCTCCCATGCCATTTGTAGTGTCACCTGAGCCAGGCCATGCTTTAAGTTCTGATCGTTTCCACAAGAGGAGGGTCACCTCTCTCAGCCTGCTGGCAATGTTTTTCAAAAGCAGCCCAGGATGTTGTTGCCAGAATCTTGTTCACTGAATTGTTTCTTCAGGTGAAATTTGTGAGCGACATTAGATAATATATAGTCTAGAAAGCATTTCCTGCTTTCTCCTGAATTGCGGAATTTCCCTTTTCCAAGTTAATTCAGCTTGAAGCCATATGTTTTGTGAAGCTTCAAAGGCAGTTGCCCAAAACATCTATCCATTGGATCAGAGGCATTTGCTTCAAATGTCTCTTGAAAGGTTGAGAAATATCTTAAAGCAGAGCCATTTTTAGGTGTAGACTTATTTTGGTATTTGCTTTGCATTTATTTTAAAGTTCATAACTAATTCTCATGGTAGTTAAATACCTGGCTAGTTAAGACATATATTACCAGGAATATAAAGGTAATGCCTGCTATATTAGGATTGGTTTTGAGATAGGGACAGCTTACCAGGTAAAACAAAAGTGGCGTGTGCAACCACAGCAACAAGGAATCTGTTCGCTACTTCCCACTGGCAAGCAGATGTTTGGCCACTTCCATGCAACCAAGGCTAATCATACCTAACAGTTTCTGGGGCAGACAAAAGCCATGATTGCCTGTGTCCCCCCTTCCTCCTTCTTTCCACTGCATTTTACTGCTCAGCACAATGCCATATGATATGGGACATCCCTTTGGCCAGCAAGGGTCAACTGTCCTGGTTCTGTCCTGTCCTGATTTTAGCTGGGACAGAGTTGATTTTCTTCACAGTCTGGTATGAAGCTATGTTTTGGCTTTAGGAGAAAAGCAATGTTATAACACATTGATATTTTACTTGTTAGTGAGCAGTGCTGTACAGAGCACAGGACATGTGAGTTTTCAGCTTCTCGTATTGTCCTGCCAGCGAGGGGGCCTGAAGGGGCACAAGTTGCTGGAAGGGAACAGAACCAGGGCAGCTGACCTAAATTGGCCAAAGAGATGAAGGGGTATTCCATAACATATGGCACCATGCCAGAAAACGGAGGGGGGCTGGCCGGAAGGCAGCCACTGCTCGGGGACTGGCTGGGCATCCATCGGTGGGTGGTAAGCGATTGCATAGTGCATCACTAGTTTTGTAGAAATTCATATATATGTAGATACATATATAATTATCATTACTGTTATTTGTCTCTTCCTTTTCTGTCTTAGCTAAATAGTTTTTATCTCAACCTACAAGTTCTGCTTTTTTCCTGATTCTCTCCCCTATGCCACTGGGAGCAGGGGGGAGTAAGCGAATGCTTATGTGGTGCGTAGCTGCTTGCCAGGTTATACCACAATATGTCCCCACCGCCAGCACCTTGTGCACCCTCAGCCCGTCTCTGTCAGGGCAGCATGAGAACCATGAAAGCCCTCAGCTCTGTGCAGAGCTACTCAGCAACACTGGTGTGCTCTCATGACTGTCTTCATCATAAACCCGTAATGTGGCATCATAGCAGCCTCTACTAAGAAAATGAACTCTATCCCAGCCAAAACCATGACAGTACGTTATAATTTGAATTCTTGCAACCTTCTTGACTTCCTGTAAGTTTTCCTAAGAGATTCGTATTGGCCTGTGCCACTTCAATTTTAAATGAAATCTCTTTTATGTAGTGGTACTCTTAAAGGTAATGCTATTTCAACATCTTACAGGTTTTCTTGAAATTGGTCTGTTACATGAGAAAGTCTGTAATATGTTTTACAGGAGTCTTGTTACATTGAGTGAGGCTAGCACTGGCTCATATTTTTTCCATGTAGCACTCCATACAATGTATCTTTACTTTTCTTGTGTTAATTTCCCTGTAGTCTCAGCTGCTGTAGAGGTGGGCACAAGAGTAAGTGCCTTAATGTGGACAGGCCTTCATACAAATTTAGTTTTTTTAGATGAATTTTAGGATTAGTCATTATCCATTCGGTCTTAAGGTGACATAAAAGTAGAGTAATGCAAGAGATTGTCTACCCTTCTCCTGTAATTACAACCGATACACTCTGTCTTTCAGCTGTTACGTTTTTCAGCTGTCACAGTATTCAAACCAATAATTGCTCTCTACAGCTACCTGAAAGGAGGCTGTAGTGAGGTGGGGGTCAGCCTCTTCTCCTAGGTAACAGTGATAGGACGAGAGGTAACGGCCTCAAGCTGTGCCAGAGGAGGTTCAGGCTGGATGTTAGGAAAAACTTTTACTCTGAGGGAGTGTTCAGGCATTGGGACAGGCTGCCCAGGGAGGTGGTGGAGTCTCCTCCCCTGGAGGTGTTCAAGAAACGTGTAGATGTGGCACTTAGGGACATGGTTTAGTGGCACGGTGGTGTAGGTTCACGGTTCGACTGGAAGATCTTGGAGGTCTTTTCCAGCCTTTATGATTCTATGCGAATAGATTTCATATTATGTAAACTGACTACTTTAAAGTAAGTCTCATTCAAGCTTCAGGACTGTTTAGTATATATTAAATAGCCACTTCATCAGGTACTTAATGCCTTCCTGAAAAAGTTCAAGTAAGTAGCAGTCTTCAGGAGTGGTGGTCTTTTGTAAATGTTTGTAAGGAAAATTTAGCAATTCAGTAAATGTCTTTGGGAAATAATGTTAAATCATGACTAGTAAAACTTGCTTTCAGACCAAGAGTGGTTAAATGATAAATAGTAGAGAATTTATTTGGTATTACCCAGTTATTTGGTGAGTTAAGTTATACCCACAGTCAAAAAAAAAAAAAAGAAAATGGTGGGAGGGAGGTCAGTTTTTCAGAACAGAAGCAAAGAAATATGGAGAAATGGGGGCATTCCTGAGAAGCTGCCACCCTAGCTGTGTTTGTCCTGTGGAGTTTGACTTGTATAATGTTGCCAGTTGGGATTTTAAAAACAATGAGACACTGAAAGTGGAAAAAATTCGTTTGAGCTGGAATAAAAATTTCATAGAGGTTCATAGAAATTTCATAGACTGCTGAACTTCTTTAATTAAACCAAAGAAAGAGAGAGAACTTGGCTAGCATCTAATCAAGTAAGTGAAAAATTAGAAGGAAGACTTAACATACAGAGACATAATTACTACTGACTGAAGCCTGGGTAAGACTGGAAACAAAGTATGAAAGACACTAACCAACCTTTGAAACTACCACAGAAAGTGGTGGGTTAATTTAAGAGCCAATAAATTAAAATTGAGGTTGGACACCTTTCTGGAGGACATGCTATAGTTAAACGCAAGTGATTGGTCTCAGAGTTTGGTAGCTGAAGGAAATGTAAGGCCCGTGGTTAACAGGAAGCACTTCTAATCAATTTTATGATCTATCTGGCCTGACACTCTAGATCTTCCAAGCAAAAACTATTAATTTCTAGAGATGCTTTTTGTCAAATTAAGTTGCATCTCCAGTCTTCCCTTCCTGCCCGTCTGCTGCTGCTATCTGCACCCTTGAGTTTGGTAGTACCTGGCTGAACTCTGCTGTGTAACACATTCTGCAGCTACAAAATTTAAGACAGTCCTCCTCAGTAGGTGTTCATTCAGATTGGTAGGAAATGTAATGTTTTCCACAAAATACACTAAGAATTTTACCAGGTTGGTTTGGAATGACTGGTAAAGTTTCTTTAGCTCTTGCTTGGAATGGTTACTCTTAGGACAGGGTGTTTATAGACTTGAGGCTAAAGTTAATCTGTTTGTACAGCTGCACAGCCTTATTGAAGTAGTTCATGTAGTGAGTAGAACTCAGTTTCTTTAAGGACTGTTTCAGCAAGTTTGCACAATAGCATGGCAAATAAAAGCTACCAATATGGCAGAAAGATGTGGAATTAAAAAGCGGAATGGTTGCTCCTCAGTTTTTTCTTCTGGAGTTCAAATCCACAGAAGTGCAAATGTATTTGCCAGATGCGTTGCCGTCATTCTCATCTGTATTTGTGCACAGCAGTAGTCCATCGTCCTTCATGCACGGTAGAAGCCTGGGCCGACAAGATTTGCTTGACAGTTAAGGCTTTTACCTGTGAAGGCGCACACTGACAAAGGTATAAATCCCAAATAGCATCGCGGGCTGGGTATGGCAGGCTGGGATGTAGCTCCCAGTAGTAAGGAGGAGTAGTAAGGAGCTGGAGGGCCTTATAGACAGCTGTTTGAACATGGCCAGAACTGTGCCTTTGTGGTCATAAGGGCAAACTGACTCATCTGCTGTAACAGTAAGAGCATACCTAGGGTGCTGCATCTTGTCTGTCCCCTCAGTTCAAGAGAGACATTGTGAATTTGGAGAAGATGCAGCAGGGTCCGGGATGATGAGCATGTTAGAGAACTTGGCATTTGAAGAACGGTTCAAGCATGATTGCAGGGGAAGGAAGGCCTGGAGTGATTTCCTCTGTCATCCAGTTCCTAGAAGGTATTTACAGAGGAGTTGTCTTCGTAAGTTTCTTTTTCATAAGGATGTGTGATAAAACAGGAAACTTGTCTGGGTATAGCAAGAAGAAGATTTGCTAGAAATACTAATCACTGGGATAAGATTCCCCAAGGAGTGGTGGAATCTTCATAGCTGGAAGTAGTGGAGGCTTGTTGTGGCAGCACCCTGGATTACCTGGTGGATAGGGCCTGCTTGTGACAAAAGGTTAGACCAGATGATTTCCAGAGATCTTTTCCACCCCAGTGTGCTCTGTGATGCCATGATTGGCGCTGGGCAGATACTGCAAGGTTGGAGGTAAGGCAGTAGCAGAGCTATCTAGAGCAGTCTGATTGTAATTACTGAATTTGGCAATTAGTAGAATGGTTTTCCAGGTGTTTCTGAAATTTATACAAAATAAATGCTTATTTGCCTGCTTTTCTATCATGGTCCCTTTATTGTTTTGTAATGTAGAAGAAAATCTACCAATACAAAAAAAAAACAAAATTAAAAATCAGTGTAGTACAGTCAGAATTTTAAGATGAAGTTGGTCTTAAATAATGATCTTAAAGGAATTATATGTTTCTGTTATGTTGTTTAGATATGCTATAATGTGGTGCTGCTTAGTGATAATCCAGCAGAACCAAAGTTGTTGACTGCATGTGTTTCACAGGGCTGCTTGCTTTGGCTGTCAGGTGGTTGAAATGAAGCAGTACTACTCGGTTCAGTTGGCCAGAAAACATGTGCTGCATCTAAGGAAGAGGGGCAGACAACTAAATTTGAGATACTGTATTTGGAAAGCAGAGATAAAAGCTGAGGTAGAGGAAGTAGGTGTCTAGTAATGGGAGACACGGTGGGCAGACCTGTAGGGCAGACCCATTGAGGCAGGCATTGCTGCAAAGAAGTATGTACATCATGGGGGTTTGGGGTATTTTAGTCTGGTTCTGAAATAGTGGGTCTCAATGATAAACTGATGTCTTCAGTAACCCCCACGTGCTCATTTTAGTTGTCTGTGATTTAATTTGGAACAGCTTCCATCTCCGGTAGATATTTCTGTATCTTTGTTGGAAGCAGAATAGACTGGATGGTGGTATTAATTCTTTGCATGTGC
>VXAV01001640.1:2461-49420 GCA_013399715.1 Alectura lathami
TTTTTTGCCAGCTTGTTTATCAGACCTAATAGAAAATGAAGTTTCTTTGGGTTGATGAGCAATGTGAATCTCTGTCTCTTTCCTTGTCTACCCACCTCAAAGATGCACTTAATAACCATTGATTGTCTGGGAGGAGAAAGAGAGTGGCTGTAAATGCGTCTTCCCACCCTTACAAGGTGCAGGGGTGGCAGCAGATCAACAGGAATTGTCGGCAGAGGGCAGGCAGAGTGGGTCCCAGTGGTTCTCATTAGTGCCCTGCTCATGTACCTCAACAGGTCCAGGCAGCAGTGAGCGTGCACAGGGTATCAATCAGGGGTATGGGGAGGCTGACAGGGAGGCGGACACTGAGACTTGGTCAGAGACAGTCTGGGGGTTTAATTTCTTCCATACATCGCGGTCCATGTCCACGTTGCTTTTCAGAGGTCTTCTCCTGATGACAAAGCACAGCTCTAGGCCATATCTGTGAAATCCCCCTGGTGCGTTTGGTCAACCTGTTAGCCCTCAGCCTGATCTACAGACCAGAAGAGAGCTGGTGACTGATTGCCAGAGGTGGCTGGCCAAGCCTTCTGTGAGCTCTGCAGCTCAGGCTGTGGGACTTTGCTTCCGACACCGCTGCTCTGCTTGGCCAAGACCAACAAAGATTACTAGAAATAAGAGAGGGAGTTTGCAAATGAGGGCAATAGAGATCACGTAATGTTTTGACAGAGACGTAGGGTGTAGGGTCACCAGAGAATAATGAGGTTTAAGAAGAGCTGCATCTTCCAGTGTCATCAGAAGGTCCTTTGGGTCCTTTGGGGAGTCTTCAGGTGTCCCAGCTTTCAGCTGCTCTCAGAAGTCCAACTGCTCTGTTGTTCAGTTCAGTTTCGCCTTGCCCATAGCTAGAAGGATCCTGACTGTTGTTCTCATGTTCAACAGAACTTCAGAAGTGCAGCTTATGATCAGTTTTGTTTTAATAAAATTAGGAGGTCAAGATGATGCTAGGTTTGGGGTTCCTTTGAGGTTCTTTTGTATCGTGCCTCTGTGTCTCTGGTGTGTCTCTGCAAGGCAGCTTAATGGCTTGAGTGTGTGTGTATGTGTGAAGGGTACAGAGTGAAAAAAAAAAATAACAAAAACCAACCAACCAAAAAAAAAGGAAAAAAAAAAAGTGAGCTAATATTTAGAAAGTAGGTCCAAACTGAACCTTGTCTGTTAATTAAAATCTAAAGGTTTTGTTTTCTATTCTAATTCAGAAGTTTGGTTTAAATTAAAAAGTAAACAAAGCTCTTCATTCCTGATCCGAGTGGTTTTGTCTACTGCACAGCAATCCTGGGCAGGCAAAACTGGCAAGGTAGTGTAGGGGTATCCCCCCCAGTTTTTAAAATATATTTTTTCATTTCTTTATGTGGTCAGGTGGCTGTCAAGGGACACCGTGACATAGCATGTGGGTACTGTTCAGGTGTTCTTTCTCAAGTTACACAGGCAATCTGAGCCAGAACAGCCTGCTTGTGAATGACTAGGCATGAGCTGGTCCACACTTCTCTCTTTAAATTGTCCATCTCCCAGCTCTGCCTCCAGATGAGCCTTTAGGGATTCACTCGGGGCTTTGATCAATGTTTTGTTGTTGTTGTTCCACTTTGCAGCAAGCCCATGTCTTTAAGAAGCCCCAAGTTCACTTTGAAGGTGGGACTTAGGTCCTTTGAGTTGCTCTGATACCTTTGAAAATTGTGTCTATCAACAGAGGGTGACAAATACTTGCAAAGGAATGTGCAAGGCAAGAAAAGAGAAAGTAAAAGACGCAGTTCTGTTGCTTGGCACCGATAAACATCCATCCTCAGGGTTTGTCACGGTAGTTGCTCTATTTGAGAACGTTTGAAGCCACACAGAGTCAAGCTCACCTGTTTCACATGAAAAAGAATAAATACATCCTGGGGAAAAAGAACAGTCTAGCCTTCAGAGTGTGGCAATTGGCCACTATCGCAACCTGGGAGAATTTGCAGCAAAGAGACTAGCAGAAGTGTATTTGCATAACAATTCAAATCAGTATCAATCACCTCCTGGAGCTGGCTGTCAGCTGCTCGTAAACATGTCCCCACCGTGACAGATTAGCTCTCTGCAAGGAGTGCTCCGTCTGCAATCGTGGGCTGCCAGGACTGGCTCCAGGACAGCACTTCTTTCAAAGGGCAGCTCCGTGAGAGTCCCAGATTCTCTGGGTATCTGAGGTGAGTGGGGTTGGCCCAAGCTGTTCCTGAGTTCTTGAGCATCGTGGTCTAGAGAGCTGGCTGGGGATTGCTGCTTTTCTTTCTTCCTTCTTTGAGTTCATGCTTTTGATCTTGAGTATTTTTCCTTTCACTGTTAGTGGTTTTGAGAGTCCTTCCTAGTAGCCAGGGAAGATTTTCTCCATCAGCTCTAAATCCAACACCAAACTAGGCCCAGTTTACTTTGCAGCTGGCAAATCTAAAATGAAAACCAAAGCAGATCGAGCTGAAGCCATCTCTAGTAAGAGATATTACTTGAGCAGATACCAGCTGCACCGGATCGTCCTGCTGTTGGGAGAGCTCTCCTCCTCTGAGCCAGATGCTTACAAGCTCTGCCAGTATCACAGTGAATATCACTGTGGAAGTCTGTGAGCAGCCTCAGGGGCATTCCCCAGCAGCTGCAACCCCTGCTTACAGGGCCCTAGCTACAGTGCAGCAGGGGCACAGCTGTTGTGAGTCCCCTTGAGAAATAAGCAGCTTTTGCACTTCACAGGCAGAAGTTTGGTACTTCTGGTGTCTGGGTGTCACAGCAATCACATGGGCAGAAATCAGGGGAGCTTTTGGATCACCCAGAGTTTCCTCAGCTAGGGACAACATTACCTTGGGCTCATGCTTGGAGTCAGCTGTCAGGTTCAGCGTTCAGCATCCTGGCTCTGTATTTTGCCTTCTCCTGGAAGGCCCATGTGATTGGAACAAGGGCAGAAGCTCAGTGCAAAGGCTGCCGAACACAGCTGAGAAGCCAGCAAAGCTTTCACTTGGTGCACCTCGTGGCCAGGCAGCCAGCACCAGGTCTGTCAGCTCGCTCAGCTCACCCACAGGCTGGATCCAGCAGCTGGGAGCTCTGCAGCTGTCTCAGGCCTGGGAGTTTCTGCCAAGCTGGAAAGAGATTTCCTCTTCCCTTTGGAAGAGACATCATAACATGGGGCTGCTAGATGCTCATGGAGCAGTGGCTTATTGTCATTACATCAGCATACAGGTCAGGGTGCTTGGGAGATGTGTGGCAAGACCTTGCCACAATGCACTTGCTTGCCTGAGGATAATTTAATCAGAAATAATATAAACACAGAAATCTCATGTACATGAATTACCCATTGTTATTCAGCCGCCTGTAAAGCTTGTGAAATAAGTGATAAAATGTATTCAAATTGCCAGAAATTTGTTAGACACTAAGGGCAGCATTCATTTCACTGAACACATCTCATCTCACTGGAAGTCAGGCATCTGTCTTGAGCTAATTATGTGTTACTTCTATCAGCCGTGGTGGGAGACCTGCATTTCCAGAGGCATCTGATGGCATCCCGAGTCAAACAGGGCAGAGCCAGCCTTCGAGCCAAATTCAGGGAGATGTGTAAGCGCTCACTGTAGTGTATTTTTAATCATGGGCACTGTACCTCCCTCTGGTAGCTCCATTTATTCACAGTCCTGAGATTGACTGCGAAGTGAATCTGTGATTTGGACAGGGTCAGTGTCAGTCATCTGGAGGTATGGCCACAAGCTGGGGTGATTCTTCCCTTTTCCCGTGTTCTCTGGTCTCCATTCTGCTAAGGAACCCCATGGTGTGCAGCATGCCGTGGTCAGGGAAAGGGGCAAACTTGTGATCAAGGCTTCACTTTGGTAAGAGGGAATCCTAAACCTGGCCCAGTGCTTGCAGCTCCTCTCACCACTAACAGTGTTGCTGCGTGGGATGGAGCCTTGCATTTGTTAGTAATAACTGTAAAAGCTGAACCCAGAGATCACTTTTTGTGCACATCCATCCTCCCTGCACTAATTGCTTGACTTTGCAATCGTTCTGCAGGCTTTTGGGCTCCACATTTCCAAACTCACCTGGGGAAATTTGGCAGAGAATAGGACGCAGTGCTGAGGAGCGCGCCGCTACTGTTCGCAGAGCCCAGAGGGGCTTCAACCCTGCCGTGGAATAGTTTGTTCTGAGGGGTGAATTTTCTTCTGAGTTAATCACCAAGGAATATGGCATTGAAGATTAGGTTTCTCTAAGCATCCCATTAATTTTTTCATTTAGGTTGAGCTAAGCTAATATTTTTTCCTTTTGTGACAAGTAAAATGGAAGCTGTAATGCAAAGTATTCAGGGTGATACTGCTGCCTATCGAGTCCTTGAAATACATCAGCTTGTTCATCCCTTTTGAAACTGGGAGGGAGCTCTTCCTGCTTTGTAAAATATGTTCAATGTTGTTGATTCAGAGAGAAAGGGGAAAAAGATCTTAATGCACAAATAATCGATACTCTTCCTTGTACATCCATCATCAGGCCCTGGACTGCACTCACCCTCAGAGCTCCCATTTGACTCGGATCGTTTGAAGAGCCAAGAAGTTCTTGTTGCTCTGACCAGAGGCTAGCATTTACATTTTCTATTGTTTTTATACAAAGACTTCAGAAATGGTCAGAAGACTTAGGACAAAAAAAAAAAAGTCTCAATATTACCACAGGTTGCATCATTTTGATGCAGAACACAGCTTCAAAATAGCAAAAATTTCTATACCTTCAGTCCTCTCTAAGATGTTTTTTTCTGTTAACAATCTATAAACATTGACCAAAATAACCGTTGTGCTTAAACTGATAATCTCAAGATATCTCACGCCACAGATCTTTATTTTGTAGCACCCTTAACCTGACGCAGTGTGTTATACAGCACCCATTAGCAGAACGTATTGACTTCAGATGTTCGCCTTTGGACATTAATAATGCAGTCATGAATCTGTGCCAGATGTTTTCTGTTCTAAATTGCGTAAGGAAGAGAGATCTGAGAAAACAGGAAAATGTCTGTGTGCGTCTATTGAATAAGAGATAGTAAGTGTAATATTTTGTGTTAATCAAAGAGCTTGAAAACAAAATATTTGAGATTTGGAACTGATGTGAAGACAAGCCAGCCAGCTGAGCGGCAGCATGTTGGTCAAGGTTAAGACTCTTTTATCATAATGAAAGATGTGCTCCTCTGAGCTCGCCATGGGCAATGTGTTTGTTCATTATATGGGAAGTGTAAGAAGGCTGGTGTCGTTTCATTTGCTGGCTTTTAACTGCTTGTGCTTTTGAAAACGAGATGATACGTAATTACAATATAATTGCCACTTAGCGATCTTTATTAGCCTTTGGCACGATGGCCTTTCTGTGTGATTTGGGAGGCTTTTAATATGGTGGCCTGAGCAAATTCTTCATAGTTAAGACAGGAACTATTTGGCATACATTCCCCAGTGCTTGTCTGGCTGCACCTTCTCAATAGATTTGTTTTTCTGTAAAAGGAGAGAAAAGAAGGCAATATGAACAAGCCACAGTCATCTGGTTCTAAGTATCCAGTACTGACATCAGATATCTTCTTAAAATCAGCTCACACAGTGAAAAAGAAAGGCTCAGAATCACCAGCCAGTGTGCTGAATAATTTTCAGCAGAGAGCAACCACAATTAGCTCATGCACATGCCAGGAGCAGAGCGAAGACTGAATTTGGCAAGTAGATTGTTTCTTGTAAATAATTCACTCTGTCTCACTCCAGGTACTAGCAAGACAGGAAGTTTTCCCTGGGAATCAGTAACCAGAGGGGAATAAGGGAAAAATCCACCTATCTGGAAGCTCAGAAATACAACTGTTTATTTCAATGTGACTAAGATGATAGGAAACATACAGCGTCATCTGAGGACTAGGCAGTAATTCTGGTGTCTTCATGTTGTTTCTAGCAGATGCATGCTTGGTTATAGATATTTTCCTTTTCTGCTGGAGTTCCTGTGCTGCAGTGGTGGCCATCCAAGCTGCAGCTGTGTCCTGCCCATTCCCAAAGGAAGCTCCCTCTTGGACCTGCCCCGTGCTGGGCCCGAACAGTGCCTGCCGACAGGGTTTGGTCCTCTTGTCATCTTCCAGGTGCTGCCGTGACATAAATAAATCATCACCAAGGAGCAAGAGCAGTGCAGAATGAAGATGCAGCTAATACACCAGCAGTCATTAGAGGTACACAGCTGGTACTAATACATCTTAGCCAGTGCTGGAGGGGTTTGCATATGCAGATTAACAAGCTCCACAAGCAACAATTGCTGGATAAGCTCCCAGCTATACCTGTGGGGTCCATCTCAGTGGGCTGTGGGTTCCCACAGTTGCCCAGGACCATCTGGATCAGCCAGGACCTGCCTGAGGGCCGTTGCCTGTGGTTTGTCTGATGGTTTGATAGAATTGGTTGAAGAAAGTGTTGGACTGGGATCTGCTTCTTGCTACTCAAGGCGAAAGCCTTCCTCTTAAGGGTGAAGACTCGAGAGTCCATCCATGTCTGTGCAGATGAACTGGGTTCTCTCCGTCCTCACCCACCACAGAGTTTCATGTACAAAATGCAGGTCCTTCCCATCCATTGTGGGTGACCTTCCTTGTCACTGCCAGCTTCCCACAGCTCTACCTGCAGCCTGTCCTGGGCAGAGCAAGGATGAGGAGGAGGAAGAGGAGGACAAGAACAAGGAGGATGAAGACAAGGAGGACTGCTATCACAGGGAGAAAAGCCCTGCCCCATTCTCCATGAGCAGTCCTCAGAGAGGGAGCCTGCAGGAGGATGACTTTTTACTGCACCCAGATGAGCACTTGGAGGCTCTGAACTGTTTCTCCTGACCACCCAGCACACAGCAAATATTTCAGAACATCTCAGGGACCCGTGTGAATCCCAGATTCCTTACAGTGTTGATCTGGCAGGAAGAAAGCCAAGGGCTCATCCCATACCATGCCTGTGGGGCTGGAAATGCCCACCCAACCCTCCTGGTGAGCACAGAGGGAGGCAAAAAGGATGCTCAGAAGCATCTTGTGCAGCTGAATGATTGCTAATTTTTCTGTGCAGAAATACAGAGGGAGGAAAAAAGCACAGAGACAATCCCCTTTCTTCTTGCATCATCAGCACAGTGTCGTTGAGTACCATTTGCACATTAATGGGATGACTGGAGTTAAAATCTCTGCTCCCAACTCCTTGGCACCTCCAGCAGCTCTGTCCCTCTCCCACTGCTCTATTTTTATTTATTGGACTCACCAGACATAACCTCTCCAACAGCATCAAAATGGCTTGAAAAATAATTGGACCAAGTGGGAAATGCAGCTGTCACCTTCCTAAACCTGCCCAAGTCTTGTGGGAGCAGGGAGCAGGCAGGAGCCCTGGCTGGGAGCTCTGGAGCTGCTGCAGGCTCTGGAGCAGGGATGCTGGCACCGGAGCAACCGCACTGCCCACGATTGCACCCAGGGCACTCGGAAAACGTCTGCCACCGCACAGCAGCGGCTCCCTGACCTCAATTTTCTCAGCGGAGAAAAGAGCAGGTCAAGTGGAAAGCGCTTAAGGAGGAAATTTGTTTCCTTACAGACAGGGAGTCAGGGATGATAGGCGGCTATCGCATCTGCTGGAATAAAGCAAATTAATTTTGTACTGCGCGGTGAATCGAGGAGCTGGGGGCAAGGGGGAGAAGAAAAGGGAAAGCGTGGAGGATAATGGACTTTGATGTTTTACTCCAACCGAACAAAACACCTGGCAAGAAGCAGGGATGTGAAACAACCACAGCTCGCGAGGCTCCTAACCGAGGCAACTGCCTCCCTTTTGTTTTCCTTCTTTACAATCTAATCCCAGACATTAACCGGAGTGGCTTGTATTTCCAGTGTAATAAAAGGTGCATTGTGATGGGGAGATGGAGACAAGAGACTTTATTAGCTTCCTCTGCTCCCCTGAAGACTTGTGCCAGCCAGCTCTTGCCATGCAAAACTCCTCAAGGAGATCCCATGGGCAGGTGAGGCTGCAGGGAGGGGCAGGGGCTTTGGGAGGCTGCAGCCCTCCAAAATCAGCATGGACACTGGCAGGCGTCTTCCAAACAGCCATGCCTTCCAGCGGGGAGGTCTCTGGATCCCCAGCATTCAGACCCTGCTAGAGATGCTGCTGTCAGCAACACCTCCCGCTGCTGCCACGTTTTCTCCCTTTTCAGCATCTCCGCAAGCCTCTCTCTGTCAGATTCACATCCCTTGAGCTAGGCTCAGCCTGGGTCTGATTTTATTTTTGTCTATAGATACCTGTCAAGCCTCTGTTTGCTCTTGTTCTGCAGTTTTGGGATAGGATCAGGCACAAATTATTCCAAATCTTATCCGTGATAACAACTTCTAGGCTGGAACAAAAGTGACGGTTCTCTTTCAATGCGAGCTACTAAAAATACATTACGTGGTTGATAACTGCCTGCAAGATTAAAGGCAAGTTTCAAGCCTATTTCTGGCAAGTTCCCCTCCCACCTCCTCATGAAATGTCATCGCACATAGATGTTGTTTGGCTGGAAAATTGAAGTTTTGGTGAAGTGGCAATCTCTGGATTGTCCCAGTGCCCAAACCCCCAGATGAGGAGCTGCTGGGGCAGGATGCTAGCTAAGGATATTTTCCATTGTTTCACCTAAAAAGAGTGCTTTCACCATAAAAGAGTGCTTTCACAATGAAGGTGGTGAGGCTCTGGGACAGGCTGCTCAGAAGCTGTGGGTGCTCCATCCCTGGAGGTGCTCAGGGCCAGGCAGCATGGGGTTTTTGGCAGCCTGACCCAGTGGGAGGTGCCCATGGACAACTGGTTGGAGCTGGGTGGTCCTTAAGGTCCCCTCCCACCCAAACTGTCCAGTGACTCTATGATTAACCCCCAATGGCTTGTGTCCCATGTGTCATGTCACTCCACTGTGGAGATACATCTGTTTTGTTGAAAACGGGAAGGGCGAGCTCGTCAGCTGGAGCTTTTCTCACACAGTGCTGTTTTGCAGCCTACCATAAAACGCTGTTCCACAAAACGGTGGTGATTCGGCAGTGGCACAGTTTGCATTTTCCTGAATTCCTGGCCAAAGAAATTCCTTTCTCTCATCCTCTTGTGTTCTGTACTTTTTTGGGTCTGGAGGCCAAAGCGTATTGATAAATAAGAAAGCAGAGTCTCATGGAAAGTCAGTGGCACTGAGGCATCGTTGGGATACAGATGTGTCCAGATGGAGCGGGGCAGGGTGAGCCCCAGAAGATGAAACTGTTTGGAACTGGCCCTGCCCTCGCACAGCTCCGTTCCCACTTTCTGTGCAAACACAGGAATGGTTTCGGAAGCGGCCGTAGCTCTGCCTTCCACCACATAAATCCTCGGCAGGAGTTCACCAGGCCGAAGCTTAGAGCTGATGCCTCCCTTTACGGGCATCTCTTCCATTTGTCATCGCCTTGCGTCAGACCTCATCGGTGCTGCTCTCCTGCCAGAACGTGAAGAGCCATGAAAAATCTGATCTCTCTGAAGCTGACATTAAATTATGGCAAATAAATATGTCGCTTCAGTGCAGTTAGAGCTGTCCACATTGTTCCAGCGTGCTGTACGAAGATGTCATCCAAATATCTAACTGTACATCCGATCTCCATTACTACCCGTGAGCATTTTCCTGGAGGGGAGAATGAAAATAAATAAAAAATCGGCTTTTCCCTGGGGGCTTATTTTTCTTTCATACCGAGGTTTGCTAGATCTTATCCTACCTCTGTGCCTCTCTTTGCTTAAATCCGATTCTGCGGATTAAAAAGCCTGCAGCAGGCTCCCGTGACCACGCCTGGTAAGCCACGAGGCCGTTAAGCAATCTGCTCTAATTAAAAGCCCCGCGGGGACGCCGTCCTTTGTCCCTGCAGCCTGGCCCTTCTGCCTGCGCCTGCCAGCCCCGCTTCCGCTCTGTCCCTTCTAATCCATGCAGTCCTCCGAGGACACTTGCTCTGCTCTTCTGTATGAGCACGTAGTGCTGTGCTTGTGAACGCCTGCCCGTGGCCCTTTCTGCACTCTTGGGCACACAGGGACCGTCCTAGGAACAGGAACAGGCACTGCTTGTGGGCACAGAGCTGAGCATCCATACACAGAGGCAGGTAATAAAAAAGGAAACAGATCCCGGCTCTGGGCAGAAACGGCTCGCAGAATCCTCTCTGCAGCTTTCTGTCCGAGGTGTGTGCTGTTCCCAGCGCTTCTGTCTGTTGTGGAGCAAACACAGCAGCCTCTGCACATCACCTGGGGCTCGTGGGTGATTTGCTGGGAGAGCCTGGAGGCTTTGTAATGACTAAATTAATAAAGAAACAGAGGGAAGAGACTTGGTCATGTCAGCTCGCTCTCAGGGCTGGTGAAAGCGGAGCGTTAGCATCAATGTCCTGAGGTCTGGTTTGGTGCTCCCTGCACAAATGGAGGAGGGGGATTGCGAGGGGGTTATTTTTGCTGTCCTGTTGATGCAGGCTGGATGGAACAGCAAGAAGCCAGGCATGCACTCCCGAGAGGCAAGGACCAGTCATGCAGCAACCAGTAATGCACTGGAAGAGCGGTGTCTGGCTCTGGTATTTCATACTGGGTTAATGATGCATTCCCCTGTATCTGGGCATCTACGTCAGCACATTGTAGCAGACCCCTCGTCTTGCTAACACTGGTGTGCAGAGCTGCTGCTTGGGGCTGGTTAGCCTGCATTATGCAGCCAGGCTGGCTCGCTGCACCCTAAAACTTGCTCTCTGGGGCTGGGATTTGGGAACCGCGCACCCTTCCACTTCCCTCGTCACCCTTGGCTGGTCCCAGTGGCTCCCTGCTGTCACCCGTCTGGGTCCCCTGTGCAGGGGTGGCCTCCTGCACTGCACGTGCGGATCGATGCCTTGCACAGCGCCGCTGCATAGCAATGCGGTGCTATTGATTCTCTCTGCTTTACTTTCCCTTACAAGCCCTGAAACATCTCCTTTTTGTCAGGCTCCCCTGAGCTGTTCTTCTGAGCCAACAGAACGGGCAGTGTTAGGAGGAGTCTTGCTGCATTTCCCTCGCTGGAAGAAATTCTGCCCTTTATTGCATATATAAAGTGCCTAAGCCATGATGTTTCCTTGGTACCTTGTTTATCATCAAAATTTAAGAACTCTCTTCCGAAAAATAATATATCTTCTTTGCCAGCGTCCTTCCCAACAAAGCATGAGAGCGTTCAGGGTGGAGGCAGTAGCCAGGAATGTGTCTGGGGGTACACTGAGATGTGCTGGGACAAGCGTAGCGGGAGAAGGAAGCGTTATGCTAGCGCTAACACTTAGCAGAATCTTCCTTAAATCTCCTGCGCAATAATGGTTATTAAAAAATGCATCTACTTGAGCCTTTTTTTTTTCCCTTTCGAAGAAGGAAGCGGAGCGCTGTAATATTTCCTGATCATGTTTTTCTCCTCACTGGTTGCTCAGCTGTGCACGTGCTGTGTGCTGGCGCTAGGCAGGAATTTGGTCTTGGTGCGGATGGAATGGCCCAGCGGGACAGGAAGAGGAGGATTTCAGCAGCAGTAGCACAGCTTTTAGTGGGATCCTGCTGGGGGCAGAGGGCTGAAAGGCTGATCCAGGCGCTTTTCTAAGGCTACGTGCTATGCCCAGTGCAGGGCACAAGGTGCCTGTTGCATTACAGAAGTCGTACTCCTGGGGACAACTCTTTGCAGCAGGACAAAGCTATTGCCTGCACCTCAACAAGACATCTCCAGGTGCTGCAAACCTAGCTGGAATTCGTCTGTCCATTCACTTGCACTGAGAACACTAGTGCTGTCAGCTTGGAGATGAGCGCAGAACACCAGCCTTCTCATATTCACTCTTGGTTCCCCCTCCTGCCCCACCTCTGTCTCACCTTGTTAGGCTGGAAGCTGGGGTTTGGGGTACAGCAGAACGTCAGCTGCAGGAGGGGTTTGGCATGGAGATTTTGAGTGCAAACAGCAAAATACCCTGGGCACTGCAGCTGCCCCTTTGCACCCTGCTGTTCCTAAGCTTTGTTGGGGCTGGGGAGGCCCTGCCCAAGAGTTGTGGGATGCAGGAGCAGCACAGCTCCTTTGCGGCTCTCGTTCTCATGCCCTGCTCCATCCATACAGGGCTGTCACCCAGGGAGGTGAGCTGGGACTGCTGCCTTTGTTCTTGCTGAGTGAGTGACATCCGGCAGTCGTTCCTGATGCGTGGCAGGTGTATTTCCCTAATACAAGTAAAGCAGCGTCTCCCCGCGACAGCTCCTGCCGCCTAACTAGCCACCTCACTTGTGGCTGGCAAAAAGACAGAAGTTTCCTTCTCTGCAGACAGGTAGTACATTAGTGTACAGATAAGGTGGCCAGGCAGGCAGGCAGGCGTGCGGATGATTTGCAGCTCCAGTTTGAAACCCCTACAGAGTGTATTTGAGGCTTTATAAAATAAAAGCTAATAAGAATCATAACAATTTTGCTTTCTCTCTATCGCCTGCAGCAAGCCAGACGCAACATGGGAATTGAAGAATAAAGGCCATCAACTTCCCGTGACTCCCCTCCTACTACCTTCCTCCTCTTGCTCCAAATTGTTTTGAAAACATTGCTTCTCCCTTGCCTATTTCATTTTTGCAATGAAGTCATCAAACAAGATGACAGGGACTTTCCGAGACTGAAATCAATCAGCAAGTTTCTCTTTTGCTTTTTCTGCTCAGGCAGGAAATAGGGGAGTAAATTTTAAGAGCATCCAAGGGAAAGGACGGGGGCACTGGGTGGGCTGGCTGCAGCGTGGGGAGGTGCAGGTGAGCAGATGGAGCTCCTGGACTCCGTCCAGCCCATCAAAAATAAATAACCCCCTAGCATGCGTTTGTTCTGTTGTGAGAAGTTTCAGCAAGTCACCAAGGGGTTCTGTTGTCTGCTAGAAAATGAGAGAGATGTTCTCAGCATGCCCCATCCCCTGCCGTGGCGGTTTCGCCCAAAGGGAGCTGTGGTTTCTGCAAAGGACTCCCTCCAGTACCCCACGTGCGCCGTCTGCTCCCAGTGCTAAAAATCACATTCGGCTCGTGCCAGGCTCAGGCTGCCCTGCTCACGCCGGTGAGCAAAGACCCCGTGTGGTGTTTGGCAGTGCTGATGAGACATCGCTGTTTTTTATGATGGTTTTTGAGCTGGCTTCTTCCCCGTTGCTCTCTGCTGTTCAGCGGGGACCGTCCGTGCATGGGAAGCACAGTGTCTGCAGCAGCCCGGGCTGCCAGAAGCGATCAGAGTGCAGTCAGGGAGCAGCAAATTGCTTGGACATTATGCAGGGAAAGTGCTGACCTGGTAACACGAAGAGATCGTTGTCACAAGCCAACAGGTTTTACTGGAAGAGCATTTGGTTTCAGCAAAAAAGGTTTGAGGTTTTGAATGAGAAATTGACAGTTTGCCCAAAAATAGCTTCTTCCTTTTTGCACTGTTCACTTCGCCGAGACCCTCAGCGTTCTTGTCTTCTTCCAGAAAAAAGCAAGCAAATGAGAAGCAAAAATTAGACCCCAGTCCAAGCCCCTTCCACACATTTCTCATTGGCAGTTTATTTTAGGGAAGATTGAGCTTAGCTTCACTTTACTAATGAGGATTGCTCAAGCTGGTAACTAAACCAGATTTCTTGCGAGTCTTGTAAGTCTAAAATGAGAGTGTTTACTGGGGACAGTGTCTTCTCCTGAAAGGTTTTATTTCTTGCCTGTAGAGCTGCACGCTCGTGGCCAAGTCATTATCTCAAGTAGCACCAAATGTTGGCTTCATTTATTGTTATTTGTAACATATGCTCCTGTAGTCAGACCGAGCCAGAGCGTGCTTGATAGCAGAAAACTTCATCTAGTCTCCATTTGGGTGGGGAGAAATGGCACCAGCAGCTGGTGTCCAAGCCCCTTCAGCTTGCACTGGAGCCCAGCGATCCCACACATAGGGCTCGTGTTTTATAACCGCTGATTTTGAGACTTGTGGCAAGACCCCAAAAGGCTCAGGGGTGTCTCGGGGTGTTGGTGGCAGAGGGACAAGGTCTACGTGCTGTCACCACCTGTACCTGGTGGCCGGAGCCAGTCCCAGCACGCGGTGTTAGGACCTGCTGATACCTTTTATATGTAGCAGCACCAGCAGAGAGAACAAGTTTGTGTTAATATGGAAATATGGATAAGAGGTTATGCTGTGACAATGATTTACTGCTTTGGTAACTACACCTGATCACACAAATTTATCTTGGTCTCTCCACTTCAATTAGATTTTTTCTAATATGTGTTTTGAAGTACAGATTCTCTTGGTCACCTGAATTTGTAGGAACCACTGTGTGACTCAGAGAGTTCAAATCAATAGCAGAGCATTTCTTTGCATTTTGCTCCCGGATCTTCCTGTGTATATTCCACCCTGCCATATAACGTGTATTTTCACATACTCTGTTTAAAAAAAGCAGGCAGGCTCAGGCAGCGTTGAGGGCAGTGAATGGCATCGTTCCTGAATGACCTGCTGCTCGGTGCTGGCATGGTGTGGAGGGGACGCAGCAAGGTGCCGCGCATCCCCATGAGATGCACATCCTGCTTGTTTCCCTCCCTGTGCCTTAATCACTGCTCCTGGAAGGAAGCACTGAAGGTGCTGCTGCCTGAAGGTGGAGGTACAACAGAAATCTGCACATCAGCACTCTACCAAGAAAGGGATAGCCCCTGATGGGATCTTAGTGCCTTGCAAATCGTGTCACGGGGAAGCCAGGCTGGTCCCAGGCAGTGTTGCAAGCAGCAGTTAGTCTCTAATGAACATGTCAGGTGAGGAACCACAGCAGGCAGCTGCATCCAGCAGAAATATGTTCCTGCCACACAGCAGTAGCCAAGGTCACTTTTCAGTTTACGTGAAAACACAGGTTGTGGTGCTGGTTTGGATGCTGGACACAAGAAGGCAGCTCTGACCTTTGCACGGGAGCAACACAGCGGGGTGCTGTGTTTGGTCCATAAATAATAAGTGTTGGGCCCTGCTAGTGCGAGTCGTTAGTCCTCCTGCTTGGGCTTACCAGCTGATAGCAGCTATTACTCGTGGTCATTCTCCAAATTTCCACAAAGGGAAACAGGTCCTTTATGTTTTTTGAGGCTGCTGTTGCTCTCACAGCCCTGCTTCATGCAAACAAAGCTGAGGAGGGGTCACCCGTAGCCACGAAGCCCTGGCATCTCCCTGGAGTGATACGTGTTCTCAGTGATGTTGGAGATTAAAAAGGCATTGCTCCCCAGGCAACCTGGTACTCCAAATTCACTTCAGCAGAGCTTCTGATGGATATTAGTAAGGAATATAGTGTAGTCATTTCATTTTCTGTAAAATGGAGAGTTGTGTCCCCCTGGAGGAGAGGGAACGTGGAGATCCACTGAAAGATTTTTCAGCTGTTTTCTCACCCTGCCCCAGGAAAAAGGGCCTAACTGGGTGCTGGCTTAGAAAAATAACGGGTTTCTACCTGAAAATTGTGCTTTTCCTTAATCTGTACCCCTATCTTTCATATCATAGAATCATAGAATGGCTTGGCTTGGAAGGGACCTTAAAGCCCATCCAGTCCCAGCCGCCTGCCCTGGGCTGGCTGCCTCCCACCAGATCTGGCTGCCCAGGGCCCATCCAGCCTGGCCTTGAGCACTTCCAGGGAGAGGACATCCACAGCTGCTCTGGGCAGCCTGTTCCAGCGCCTCTGAGCATCTCTGATAGTTATCTATATAGTAGTAGCAGTGATTCCTACATGGCAAAAGATCTGTTAAATGCATGGGAATATTTGGATGGAGACAGTTCTATAAAATAAAGACATCATCGACATTGTTATTATTGCTGCTGTTAGATACATCAGTCATATATAGGTCATTCTGTAAGAATAACATTCTTTGCACGAGTAAGCCAGGAGTCGAAGGAGCTGTAAATTCTGGGTGCTTGCTGGTGTAGCTGCGACGTTGGCTGCGCTCAGCGGGCCACGGCTGCACTCAGCTGAGCACTGTAAATAAAGCACTCACAGACGGCTCCAGCTCAGGGTTCAATCCAACCGTGTCCATGCAAATATTTCCTATTTGCACAAACGTACAGAGAGGGGCTTTTGTTCTTGCAGGTATGAGGGGTCTGGGAAGGCCAGCACAGACATTCTTCCTTCTTCCCCCTCCCATAAGCATCTTGACTTATTGCTGTCAGAAGGCAGAGATGGGACCTGTGGGGGTTCATCAACATCAAGCCCTGAACGAGGGCAATGGAGGGACGTAAGAAAGAATGCCATGGACCTGGCCAGCCCCAAGGTCCTCTTGGACGTGCTTGGAGTGCTCCTTGGCCCTACGCTCCACTGGAGTTGGGGAGAAGGAAGAAACAGCCCCTCCATTACCCAAGGTCAGTTTAGTTGGTTCAGAGCCACGTATGAGAATGGCACTTTGGCTGCTGGGGTGCTTGGAAAAAAATCACACAGGGCCCTTCCTTGTAGGCAGAGGGTTCGTACTGCTCACCCATTGCACACGGACGTTGCACCAGGAACGGTGCGAGGTCCAGGCATGAGGATTGTGTGGGTACCGCAATTGGAAAGAGCAGCTTGAATATAAATCCCAGCCTATAAATCTAACTCGTGTTCTTTCTTTTCCCCTTCAGTCAGGAAAAAAGACCTCAAATCACTACAACCAAACACAAACGTCTTTATGGTGCAAAAAATATTCACAGGAAAAGGTTTAGGCTGAGATTTGGGGAAAAAAAAAAAAAAAAAAAGCAGCAAAAAATCCTTCAGGGGTCAAATCTTTTCTATGTTTAAGCACATTTTGTTAAGGCTAGCATCCTCCCAGCTCCAGCCTCCCTTTTTGCTCAGCTCTTCAAGGGGAATGAGGGGATGGAAGAGGAAGCTTCGTTAGCAACATGTGCCATCGTTTCAAGCATTCGTTTGTCCTTTGCTTCATCTGCATCCATCCCCTAACAGCATTACAGAGGGTAAGGGGAGATGTGTTTATTCGTGGCTAAATTCTGTCCTCCAGGAACGGGAACAAGGCTCCATTTATCCTTCAGCACAGTGCTGGGGAGATAGAATTGCTGGTTGATAAATCAGGTGAAGTTATTTTCCTTTTAACACTTCAGGAGAGGAACTGTGCCCACTACCCACCTGCCTTAAACCTGATGTGAAAACCCTAGTGTGAACAGTCACTGCAGTCACCACGGTCTGCATTCCCTTCCTAAATGTTACCAAACCTTTGACAGTGTGTTCGTGCTTCCCTGCTGGGTGCTGGTGGTCCTGCGTAAATCTCTGCTGTGATGGATCAGATTTTCTGTGTACAAGTGAGCCCAGGGTGATGTAGGGCTATGGGATGTGGTCACAAGCAACAGGAGGTTCCTGAAGCAGTAACGTAGTGCCCGGAGCTATTCTGTGGCTCCAGCAGGAAGGATTTGCTTGCTTGCATGCCTTGTTGTTACCCTTCCTAGCTGTTTTTCCTCCCTAACAAAAACACTTGTCTGGTGCAACCAAACAGAAGTAGTTGGAGTAAATGTTTTCACTGCAGCAGTAATTTTGCTGTTAAACAAACAATTAGAGAGCGAAAACTTCCTGCCACTTCACATGTTTGTGTTGTGAAAACCGAGCTATTTTCTTAGGCAAGCTGGAAGACGGAACCACAAACAACCCCTGAAAGTTTTGCTCAGCTTCAGCCAGCTAACTGAAAACCTGAGGAGATGTAGTTGGCCCCAGTATTTCCTTTTCCTCCCAAGAAATGAGATGCTTCCCATGCCCCAGCCCCCAGTGCTCCCAGTGCCCCTGTGTCCCCAGTGGCCCCAGTGCTCCCAGTGCCTCCAGTGATCGCCCCTAGCGATCCCAGTATTGCAAGTGCCCCCAGTGGCTCCTCCAGCTCCAAAGGCTCGGAGAGGCCACGAGGGGGAGCAGGTGGGGGTGCATGGATGAAAGCACCGAAGATGTGCCTGAACTCTTGCCGCAGGAGTGGCTGCTCCAGCCCCGATGCACACTCTGCTGGGAGTGTGGGGGGCCCACCAAACTCCACGTTTGACCTTGAAAACGGAAGGCATTTATCCACTGCACCAAGCAGGCCGTGGTGCTCCTAATCCTCCTGCTGATGAAGGACAGCATTATCATGTTGGCAAAGTCAATGGTAATGGCTTACGACAGCCTCCCTCCCTGCGGCTGCTTCTGCATTATATTAACTTTATCTACAGCGTGCTGAACCGCCGGCGAAAGGAGGGGGAAGGAAGGGTTTCTACCTGCCACGTTAGACAAAAACCTGCTTAGAGCCGGCCCTGCAAGGGGAATGTTAATGAGGCTGGGGGACCAGGAGGGCTGCGTTTGAGGGGCAGCCCCATGCCCGGTGCTGGCGGGCAGCATTGTGTGCACGGCCCTGCACTGGACCTGCATCACCGCCCTGCGTCACCATGCCGACAAGTGATGGGATGCAGCCATCCATCCTCCTTCTCCTCTGTGCTTCCTCCTCCCTCTGAAAAGTCCCCCCCCCGGGATTCCAGCTGAGTGACGCCCCTCCATCCCCTGGGCTGCCGCTCTCCTTCCCCAGCTGCGCCTCTTCCTTTGCTCCGCTTGGCAAATAGGGGAAAGGATGGGGAGTGGGAAGCTGGGAGGCATCCTGCTCGCTGATGAATCCAAGCTGGATCGGCGCAGAGAGGAGTTTTGTGCAGGATGCTGCGGCATGGAGCTGCCTGGGCTGGTCCGTGCCACAACTCAGCTCATCCTGAGAGTCTTCCTGCCTTGCCCTGGAGAGTGCTGGGCAAGGAACAGGATTTGGGAATTGCAGAATATCTCACAGCTTTAGCATTCACTCTGTGTTGGATTATTAGGCCTTGCAGAAGCTTTCACATAAAGCACGAGGTGGAAAAGCACCTCGGGGAGCCTCCTGCCTGGAGAAGCCTTGAGGAGGCTCCAGCTGTGGTGTTTAATTTGGGACCAGGGCTGGCATGTGAAGGGAGCCACGTCAGTGCCTCAGTCCCATCTTGAGGGCCAGGAGTTTTCCTCATCCTCTCCCAACATTTCATCGTGTGGAGAAGACAGAAGAGCCCCAAAGACGGGGCTGTGAGAGGAGACGGCAGTTTCCCATGCTCCAGGCGTGCTGCAGCCGAGTTGGCTCTGGCTTTCCCGTTTTCCCCACAGCATTCCTCAGTCTGCCTCTCCCTCATCTTCGTCACCCGCGCCTCAGGAAGCCTTCCCATCAAAACCAAGAGTTCCTGTTTCAAATCTACATTCTGTGGCCAAGGCTAGAAAGTTAAAAAAATACATCTATGCCTGTGGGCCCCTGCTGCCCTGGGGCATCTGCAGCACCCAGCATCCCGCAAGCTGCCCGGGGTCAGCCCTGTGCTCCGTATTCAGGGCTTCTGAGGCCAAAGAAAGGGTCTCAGAGGCTCCTCAGGGCTCCTGTCCCCAGCCCAGGGGGTCGGGCTGGGTTTTCCTGCAGCTCGGTGCTTAACCACATGGCTAATTTAAAGCATGTGCTGCTCTCTTCCTGCGGCTGGCTGGGGTTTAGGCATATGCTTAACGTTAACTGCAGCTTTATGAGGCTGCAGACTCAGGAGGCTCTCTCTGGTCCTGGATAGCCTCAAGTTTGCCAAGAACATTTGCTTGCGTAGACATTTACAGCAGCGCCCCAGCACAGATAACCCCGAGTGGCCGCCGTCCTTCCAACAAACATCCTCCCGTTGTAGTCCCCACGGACATGCTCCTGCAGCATTTGACCCAATTTCTCCATCTGGGTACTGTGTGGCCCCAGTTTTTCTCCAGCACCAGCGTTTTCCTTCCTTGGTCGGAGTTTCAGTGGGAACCTGCGCTGGCTCCTGGTAATATCCAGGCAGTGGGTGCCTCAGTTCGTCCTCACCATCCAGAGGCCCTTCAAAAGCCATCGCTGACAGCGGTGTTTCTATATTTCCTTCTGTATTTCCTTCGCCCAGAAGGAGCAGCAAGCGAAGGCGAAGAGATGAAGTTGCCTGGCGGGGCTGGGCAGCACTTAATACATGTTAAATAAGAGAAAAAAGCAGCTGCTGTGGGTAGATATGCTCTGCGTTTTTGGAGCCCGGCTTTGTCAAGCAGCCTCAGAGCTTAGTGAAAGGAGTAAAAAGCTCTTCCTCCTCTCCCTCCGTCTCTTCCTCTCTTTAAATCAACCCCTGCCCTTTCCAACAGGCTGGCAGTGGCCTGCCGGCCACCCCTCCCATCAGCAGCAATCATGCTCCTTTCATTTTGCTTGCAGCCTACGGGCTGCCCGGCGCCATGCCCTGACCTTCAGCAGGCTGAGCAAGGAGAAAGCAGCGTGCGTGTGTGTCCCCGGGCCGGCAGCGAGGCTGGAGCTGGGGGCATTGGAAAAGCTAGCTGCTGGGACCCCCTCCAGAGATGATAGCGGCCATTATAGGGCTAGATTGTTTCTAATTGCAAGCCCAACAAAGTGATATGAGAAATAATGCTGCACACCGCTGTGAAAGGGCCAGAAATAACCACAGCGGGCAGCTTGCTGCTGCAGGAGTGGATGGTTGCTGGGTGGAGGGGAGGCCTTGGGAAGCAAGGTGCGGGCGGAAATCGAGCCAGCCACCAGCTTTGACAGCTCTGGGGATGGTGGTTTCTTGTTTTTTCATGGCCTTCCTTCTTCAGCAGCATGGATACTGGGTTGTTTTACTTGCATTGGGTTTGGGCTTTACCATCCATATTCCTGGGTGCATCCAGTGCCTGCACCCAGCTGCCTGGGCTCTGAGCCCTGTGGTTGTATGGCACGAGCCTTCTCGGGGCTGCAGGCCCTGCAGTGCTCAGACAGACAGACAAACAGACGGATCCAGGCGCAAGGCACCAGGAGCTGCAGTGAGGCTGCAGGACAGCCTTTCGGAGAGGTTCTGTAGGATGCCACTTCTTCTGGTGCTGGGCTTCACAAAGTCCCAGCTGCAGCACCATCCTCCTCACCTCTTGCTAGGAAATCCTGGCTTTTGGAGACCCCAAAGTGATCCCTCTGGCTGCTTTTAGGCAAACTCAGCCTGGGCTGCAGCTTTCCTGACTGCCCTGCAGCCGGCAGGAGATGTAAACTTCCACACAGAGCCGAGTCCCCCAGCAGCGCACTGCCATCCGCCACCTGCAGCAGGGATGTCCCCACCTTGCCGTGTGTGCTGCGGCAGGAGGCAAGGTGAGAAGTGCTCCCATCTCTGTGCCCACAACGGGGGACATCCAACGCTGGAGGGGAGCCAGTGCTCCCTTATCTGCCTCGCTCCCAGCAGCTGACAAGAATGAAATGTTTCTCCCTCGGTGGTTGTGCTCTGTTTTTCCTTTCCCTTTACCTCCTTTACCTTCTTTTTTCTTTTTTTTTTCTTTCACTTCTTTTAGCGCATCCAAGGAGCAAGAAAGGGGAATCCACTTATCACTGGCTGCACAGGGTCCTGCCAGCCCCGCCGCAGCTCCAGGATTATGAGATGGCAGCCTGCGTGCCGCTAATAAGAAAAGGAGGGGAGAGGATTATGCTTTTTTTTTTCCTGAAAGCAGCATGGATTATCCGTGCCAGTGAGCATCGCTGCAGCGTGCAGGCATTTTCTCATTACTTTGGGTGCAATTTGGGAGGAGTGGGCTCAAGATGCCGGCTGCAGCCAGCAGCAGGTTTTGCACTGCCCTCACCGGGCCCCACTACACGTCTTTGCTGACCTCTCAGCTCCTCTTGTTTTATTAATGATCTGGAGAAACCTGTTAATTAACTTCATTAATTTGTCCTCACGTAAAGCTGAATTTCACCTCCTGCCTTGCTCCGTCCCCACACCTCCCAGTGTTGTACCCAGTGCTCCTTTAACCTGGCTTAGAAGAGGAAGAGGGAGGACTGTGCTCCAAGAGATGCTATTAGGGCTTCTGTCCCAGGGACCAGGGTCATGCAGCCCATTGCTAGCAGTATGGACAGCAGGAGGATCCACTCTGCTCCTTTTTGCTCTTCCATCTTGCAATATCTGAAAGATCTTCACTTCTAAAAGGACCTTTAGGATTCTCAGGTGCAGTCCAATCCATCTGTCACCATGCCTTGGGAAAACGCTGCAGTGCCTTCAGTCCCACAAGGCATCTTCAGGGCCAGAAGATCCTGCCTTGCTCAGGACTCCCAAAAAGAGATGTGTAAAGCAGAGCCTATCCGGGCTGGATTTCTGGCATGTTTTGGGCTCCCGTTGATCTCCCCAAAACCCCTCTGAAATGATGGGCTCCAGGGACTCGAACACCTTCAGAAGTGGCAGCTGGGATGACCGTGGGCAGCAGGATGCCTCGGGGAGGCATCTGTCCTCCATATCCTTGCAAATTCAGCTGATTTGGGCAGATTCAAGGCAGCACTGTGTCTGGTGGCTGGATGAAGAGGCTTCGTGCTTCTGGCAGCAAGTATTTTGGTAGCTCTTGCACTTGGAATTGCTCTTTCCATGTGTGGATGAGGCCAGCAGCATCGCCTCAGATTCCCATCTGTGTAGCTGGAAGCAGAGCGCAGCTCTTGCTTTCTGAATTCATAAGTCACCACCAGAACATCCATTTTAATAGAGTTCAGGCAATGCACCCTTGAAGGAAATCGTTCTGCAATAACCAGCTCATGTGTAATAGTTATGCCCAAAGTGAAAGCTTCTCGCTGCGGTCTATGATTTGACTCCTCCCCAAGGTGCACTCCGTTGATGACTTACTATTATTATTTATTATTTCTACAGTACCATAAATGTGCATGGCACTTAACAGCAAGCACAGGACAATATCCCCGCCTTGAAGAGGTCACAGCGTCCCTGCCCTCACTCCAGCCAAAGCTGTGACATGATACTGATAAATAACCACCATGCAGGGAAGGAGAAAGAGTTGTCTGCAGAAATAATTTAGCCTCAGTCCCTGCTGCCTGTTCATGGATGAAATACCGGGCATTAACTCAGATGCAAAGAGGGAAGGAGCAGGGAGGAGCAACTCAGGAAACAGAGCTATGTAGCACTGAGGAATCCACAACCACACCGTACCTCAGTGGCCAGGAAAGCCCCTTAGACTGAAGCTTGATGCGACAGTGGATGAAGGAACGGTGCGTGGCCCTCTCCCATCCAGCCATGCTGCTTCATGCTGTGTTCCACGGGGCTCACCTTGGCAAATCCCATATGGGAATGTCTGGATATTTCACCTAGATGTATTTTGTGTTTTTCTTCAAGCACTGGAACATGTGTGAGCACCTCCTCTCAGGAGGAATACCCCTGCTGCCTGGCTGTGCATCTCCCATGGTGCATATGCGTGTGAGAAGAACATCGTCCTGAAATGAGAGCAGGGGAACAAGCTCCCCTCTGGTGCTACACTCACAGCATCGCAGTACCCCATAGCAGGATTTGGGAGCTTTTGTTTGTCGTTGCACGAACACTCATCTCTTGTTGTCCAGGCTGGAGTGCAGAGCTGGGATCCATGGGTTTCCCCCAGCAATGGGCTCCTCGGGTACTGCCACCCCCTCGCCTTCTTGCCAGAGAACAGGCTTCCAAAGTCCATCTCCCAAATTCCTAGGCATGCTGTGGTCGCCCCGATTTTACAAGACAATCGTCTTCTCCAGAGTGACTCCAGCAGCCATGGGCAGACCTGGGAACACTCTGGAAACCAAGCCCTCATGACAGGCTTTGCCGTGCCCTGGAGACAGGTTCTCTGGTGCTTTGCAGCTTTCTGACTGCACTGCTTTCCTGAAAGCGCATTCCTGCTGTATATTCTGTGGCAGCTGGGCTGAGCAGAGCAGCACTGCTTTGACAGAAACATTTTTGCCAGGGATTTCGCAATTGGCTGCCCTCCCTCACCTCCGAACCGGGACTTCTTGCCAAGTACGTGCTTCCCAGCAATGCACTTCCAACCCTGTCACCTGCAAACACAATTACTCTTTGCTTTCCATCAGCTTCGTTAGTGATGGGGATGGAGAAGGACTGAAATGGAGCATGCTGCGTGCACGGGGGGGACGTTGTTAGCAGGCGGAGGGGAAGGACTTTTGCCAAACCAGCTCTGTCAAACTCGGTGCAGCTGTTCTTGGTGAAACTCTCGCTGTCTGATGTAAGTCAGCGAGGCATGAGGAAGGCTTCTGGGAGCTGGAGAAGGGACCTTATTCATATCAATGTATTAAGCACACAGAGAACGTGGCTGTAATAGGTCCACTGACGCTGCTGGCTCTGACTCAGCTCCTTTCCTTCTCTGGGGTGGCAGAGAAAGAGATGGTCAGGAGTTCAGGGACATGCATAGGAAGGCTGTGGTCTTTGGTCATGGTCTTTGACATTGGAGTTTGTTTTTGTGGGGAAAAGCAGGCCGTGGGAATAAGCATGATCATTTAATGCATTGCACAGCAGTCTTTGGTAAGCAGAGGAGAGATGAATCAAGCTTTCTGCCAATCCCCACCTTGTGAACTTCACTTTCTTTTTTGAATGTTTTCTAAGCATAGAGCATCTCAGGGTGTTTGTAGCACCTATGACCTTCCCTGCTCCATCCCTGTGTGGTTAGGGTGGTGGCTCTTGGTCCTCTGTCATTCTGGGGCTCAGGGCTGCTTGGTCTTCTAGCCACGTTCCTAGGAAGGACAGATATTTTGGGAGAGGTGAAGGGGAGAGGAGGGGAGTAGGAATCGTATCCTGTTCTGTGCAACCACTTTCATGTCATCAAGTGTGAAAACACAGCGGCAGCACTCTTTCCTGCTAAAACCCAACAGGGAGAGCCTGGCACCTCCATGCCAGCCACTGGAAGCACTGATGCAACGTGGTGGCTGTGGCAGAGTTGTCCATTGCCAGTGCAGTGGCTTTTGACCGACTTTGGTGTGTCATAGCAGGCAGCTGTAGCCTGTTCCCACCCACCCCCTAGGAGTGAAATCTAGCTTTCCAGTTCCTTGTTACATACTTTTTGGAGGCTGCTGTTTCCCAGACTCCTGCAGTCAGGATTTCAGCTTTCCTGGCGGAGGTACATTGTGATAGGGAAGGCCAGGCTCTGCTGGCTGGCACCCAGTATTATTCCCTGTAACAGGGGTTAATGGGGTGGCTTCCCCTTGTCCTCATCTCATGGGGTATGCAGCTGCAGAGCTCTGCCATGATGGATGCTCAGTGACAGAGACCAAAAATGGAGGTACCTCGCTCAAGCACCGCTGTGTGAAAGCAGCAATGAAAAATACACTTATTTTAATCTAATCTAGATTGGATTTTGTGATAACAGTGGATTTTATCATGGAGAACTGAGTTACTGTTGATTTTCAAGTGCACAACACAAAAACCTCATGTTCTACCAAAACAGGCAACACTTTCCTGGCATCCATTGAAAATGCGGTGTCACCACTTTTGTTAATGTTATAACAGCGAGTCTGAGCCCAAAGCAGGCAGCAGGCATGGCCAGTTTTTCCATGAGTCATTGCAGTTTGGCAGGCTGTGGGCAAGTGGGGAGTGCCACGTGGCCTCAGCAGCAGCCAGTCCCCTATTGCAGCCAGCAGCCTGCATCATGCCCTGGCTTGAGCCACCCCCTGGCAGCAGGGGCTGGAAAGAGCTGGGGAAGAAGCGATGTTGTAAGAAAGGAGGAGATGGAGTTTGCATGCTGACCCATGTTGTCCTGCTCAGATCTCCCATGGGACTGAAGGAACAGACCACGTGGCTGCACGCCGACCTTCTTGCTGGAGCTGGGCGCATTGCAAACCAGGATGAGCTCGTGTCTCATTTCCCCAGGAGCTCTGGGCAAGGCAAGCTGCTTCCAGCAAGCGATTTACCCAGCAGGTTTCGAACGCTGGCAGAATTCATTATTTTGCCAGTGTATTGTGTTAGCCAGTTGTCTGCGCCTGTTCCTAACACCTTGCTGTCTGAACAGCTTCTGGTAGTGCCTTGAGCAATTCAGCTGGTGCCTGCTTCGTGTGGTTTGTTTTCTCATCCAATCCCCCAGGAGAAGAGAATGCAGGAGAGTGTCAGGGGGTGTGGGAAGACTCCTGGTTTGTTTTATTTATTCATAGCTGTTGTCTACACAGGTTTGTGTTGCAGTTAGAAAAACACACTGAGGAAATGGCCCTCACTCCTGGAGCTGGTGTTCCTGGGGAGGCTCCTGTCCTGCTTGCTGTTTTGCAGCATAGCTTTCACCCAGACTTGCAGAGCACATCGTGGTGCCGTGAAACAAGGCTGTCCACGCAGCTCTCATCTTGGGCGACGGGTGTCCTTCAAAGTAGGAGCAGGAGCCAGTCCTAATCTGCTTTTCTGTAGGGGTTTGGTGCAAAAAATCTGCTCATGGCAGCTCATGTTCCAGAGGAGATTGTGGTTGGAGAGCTCAGATGTGACTGCAGGCTCTTTCCAGCATTCCTCTCTGCCAACCAGCATCGTGCTGAGTCAGCTTCACCCAGATGTTGCTCTTGGCCAGGCGCTGGCCCACGCTGACAGCAGTTGTGTGGGGAGGCAGGAGGCTTCCTGCAGGCAGCTGGTGCTTGGATCCATCCTATGTGAGCAGCTCATCTTCAGGCTGCTGCTGGTGGTGAAGCAGGGCTGGAGAGGGGACCTTGTGCGAGTGCTGTGGGGGAAGGGAAGGTCGTGGCCATGATGTGGGTGCATCCCACCAGGAAGTCCTCCAAGCATTCCTCACGTCCGCTGGATCCCTGCCACCCTGCCGGCAGGAGAGCAGAGCTTCATGCTCTTTCATTATTAACCAGCAGTGTGGATGTGACACACTGCTTTCATTATCTTTATTTTTAGCCTCTGTCTCCCTATAGCACATCTGTTCCTATGCCATTAGCCAGGAGCAAGTGGCCAGAGATGGAGGAGAGATGGAGCGCACCAAGGGGCTTGCAAGAGACCAGGCCTCTGGAGTCATTGCTCCTAGCCTTGTTCCTGAGCCCTTGGTGCTATGCGAGCAGGACCTTGCTGAAATCCAGCCAGCCTGCCTTCGTTCCCATCCTCCTGTCCTGTCCCCACAGGTGATCACTGCCTGAAGGCAGAAGGGTTGGCTGTCCTCAAACGAGATCTCACTGCTCCTGAGCCACGCTGGCCTCCATGCACACAGCAAGGCCGGCCTGGCCTAGTCATGCTGTTAGCCTGGAGGGCAGAGCTCTGCCCACCGACATCTGCCCACTGGGGAGCCACCCTCTGCAGAGCATAGTTACCACATGGGCATCTAATTACAGCCAGAACTGCTCTTTCAGCCCTTTTTATCTTCCTCTGTTATATTTCTAAACCTACCACAACGAGCCCCTTCCATTCGCATGCATATTGGCGTCGTCCTCCCCATCCAGCTCTCTCCTTTCCATGGCTCAGAGCTCAGTCTGTAGGGAAGGGACATCACGGAGGTTATGCTGCAAGAAGTGCAGCTCCTGGGATTTGTATGCATCCCATGCCTAGGAGATAAAGCTGCAGAAGACTTCTCCACCGGTCCTGTGAGGAGCCACTCGAGAAGCTGAACTGTCAGCACCTCACCTCGCTTTAATCCTCCTTCTTAGGTCCCAGTGGATCTGATTAGTCTGACAGAGAAATGAAAGCTGCCAAAGCACTTGCTATAAGCAGAGACTGGGCAAAATGAATCTGAAGAGAATAGAGTGAGCAGTGCCTTTTTGTAGGTTTCCAAAATGCCCTCATCTGATAGGCAGAAGCGCCTTATTAGAGAGAAATGGACAGAAGCTCCAGCAGTTCCTTGCTGACATTTCATTCATTTTAATTCCAAAATGTCAGCAAAACCATTGCGATCCGAGCGTCTTCCTTCAGACGGGGCTGGGTGACAGGACAGGGAATGGTGTATGCTGGGAGGGGTCTCAGTGCCCCAAGAACACCTCTGGGGGCTTTGTGACCAAAGTGATGTGATCGCTGAACCTCATCTCCCCTGGTGCAAGTCCTTTTGTGCGTGCAGTGATCCTTGTACAAGTCTTGGAGGCAGTGTGGTCCCCATATGCTATATGAGTTGCAGATTTTTAATGAGACTTACAGGTTGTGGTGGCCCACAGCAGAGGAATGTCATTTGTGGGGCACGTAGCAGCTTTATGGTGTGTTGGGGAGTCCAGAATGTGTTTCTAGGATTTCATCCAGAGCAGCAGTTTTCGGTTTTGCTCTCAGTTGTAGACACTTGGAACATTAACCAGGGCCCAGAGACCCAGGCCTTAATTCAGACCCAGGGGAGCAGATGAAACACTGCAAATGGAAGCCAACACAACTGAGCGGATGCAGTCAGCCGCCTGTGTCATCCCGTCCTCTCTGCGCTGGTATTTTGCTGGAAAGGGGTACTGTTAGCTCTCATTGTGGGAATTACTGCTCTGAATATCCCCTGACTCACACCACAGATGCTATAAGGGAGTCAGCGTAGGATCAGTACAAACCAATTCCCATGCCAGATCACCAGAGGAATCACTACCGGATCCAGCTGACCTTTATGTAGAAGGTGGATCCATCTCACCTGCTTTTGGGCTTCTCACAGTTAGACTTCCAAGCAAACCTGTTTTTTTTAGGCTCCTATAATCTACTATAGTCAGAGACAGACAGCTCCAGAAGATGATCCTGCCCTTCCAGAGGGAGCTGAGGCCAGTCTCAGACAACCAAGCTAGGTGAGATTGTTGCCACACCACGGGCTGTGCCTTGTCCCTTCATGGTCACTAAGACGTTATTTGTCCTGAGTACCCACTGATGTCTGAGCAGTGCATTAGACCTACGGGAAGGAAGGGTTGTAACAGAAATCCTCATAGCTTGTTGTGGAACATATGTCAGAATGGATATTTGCTCCATTATTGCAACTACCAAAATGAAATTAAATTAATCCAGCTTGTGAAAAGTCAGGAAAAAAGCCCTCTCTGACACGGCGGGGTTCCTGTGTGGCTCTTTTGGCTGGGCCAGCAGTGACACAGAACACAGGAAGGGCTGAGCTTTGTGACTGAGCTGCAGATGATGGCATCTCCCTTCTGTCTGCCTGTGCAGAGAGATGAGGAGAACAGCAAGCTGAGCGTGCAGCACTGAATTGATCCTGGGCCGTGGATTTCCTAGCAGAGAGCCCAGCTCCAGGTCCCAGGCAGGCAGAAGGACCCCTCCAGGTTTCCACAGCTCAGAAGAAGGAAGGTGAGCATCTGTGCTGTGCTGCCATCCCTGCTGGCCTGTGGCCCCCAGCAGTGTTGCACACAGAGCTCTGTCTGTGAGCCATGCAAGCGCTTGGGCTCCAGAGGCGGAGGCTGAGGTGTTCTGTAGCACCTCATGTGATGATCGAGGTGACAGTCCCCTGTCCCAGCCCTCATTAGGGTCTGTAATGCAGGGGTCCCTCACACATCACTTGCTTGCCCATTTTGGCAACACGGAATGCTAGTCCCTAATGTGAAACCTGCTCTTCTCCCTGCTGTGCAGTGCTCAGGGCTGGTAATTTCCCCGGCATGTAAAAGCTTTGGAAAATTCATGCAGAGCGCAGGTTCGCACCTTGTCACAAAGATGCAAAGTTTAATAAACTGTGGAGCCAAACTGTTGGCTCCTTCACACTAATGTAGGCGAGCAGCTGGAAACAGCTCTGCAGAAGCAACTCACAGCAGGATGCCAGGGCTGGAGCACCCCAAAATTCCCCAGCAGCTGCTGTGCTCAGCTGCTGAAGTGGCTGCCTCTGGAAGCAGCACTGTTTTGAGCCAGCAGAAGAGAAACAGTGCCCCAGCCCAAAAAAGATAAAAGTGCATGTGCAGAGATCTAGGAAAACTTGCTTCTTTTTCTTGCTTCAATCTCTGGCAGAGATTTTAAAGGTGAGCCTGACCCTTTTAGAGGTGTCCATCACCTGTGGAGCTCTCCACAGCCTTGGGAGTCTCCTGCCCCCTAGAATCCTTGCAGCAGTTCTTTTGGTGCCTTGCGATCTCCTGCCCATGCCATCTACTCCAAGCAGCAGGGGCTGTGCTGTGCAGCACCTCGGCTTGCACAAGGACACTGCTGTAGGGAGAGACCAGAGCACAACCAGTGGAGGAGAAAGGACATACATTTTACCAATGAAGCTTTCCTGTGCCTCTTAAAGCAACCTGGTTACGCTGCAGACTTTCCCAAAAATCAGACCGCTCCCCTCAGACCTGCCGCGAAGCACTTGGCTGGGTGTGGGTGGTGCTGGCAGCAGGTGAAGCAGGGTTGGTTACGGGGCTGCGTGGGCTGCCTGGGGCTGGGTCCCCTGGGAAGGAGGGCAGGGACATGGTCGGCCCCCGCGCCAGGGGCGGCTGTGCCCCCGTTCTTCCCGCTGTGGGATCCACCCACGACCTCTAATGATTCACATCACTTCACCTCTTCTTAAAGCATTTTCAGCCTGCTCTTTAAGACTGGGAAGGGAACTAGTTCAAGAGCCAGGAAGATCCATGCTGTCCTCCAAGTGCTTTGGCTGTGGGATGGGAACAAATGTATGGACACCAGCATCGTATCCTACTCTCTCTTGATGTGCTATAGCACAAGCAGCATCCTCCCTGAAACTCCTCCGGCTCCGCCGTACACCCAGCACAACAGTAATGGAAATACAAATTCAAATGCCAGTGGGATGTAAATCTTCTGCAGGAAATCGCTTGATATTGGAGTTCCTCTGGGTTTCAGTGGTGTCTGCATGCTGCCTGCAGCCCAAGTACCGCAGAACAAGTCGATCTGGGTATGTCACCAAGAGCAGAAAGCACACAGGGCGTAAGCTCCTTAGCAGAGGCCCCGTGTTCTCTGAAGGGATCAGTTCCTCTGTGCTCAGCTCTGCCATAACGCTTCAAACTGTGCAGATAATTGCCCCGGTTTACAAACAGCCTGAGCGTGCAGCGCTGGGTATGGAGCTGCAAAAGGCCCTGTAAAACAGCTCCTGCAGAGGGAAGGGGAAGAGCCCCAGTGGGTTACAGCTGCCTACCCAGGGAGGGTTACAGCTGGTTTTGTGGCTGGTTCCCATGCACAGCATGAGGGCTGGATGCGGGAGCAGGCACAGGCAGCGGGTCCTGGTGGCTCTGCAGGGTTTGTAGCACCAATAACGACGCCTTTGGCCCTGCCTTCGAGGTGCCACCCACCACCATGGCACAGCAGCTGGGTGCTGGTGCTGCACCCATCCCGCACTGAAGGGCTGGCAAACCCATCCCTCCGCAAGGAGCCATTGTGCCAGAAGCGTACTGGGATGCTCGAGGAGTGTTTTCCAGGTTCTGGCATGTGTCATTTGGCTCCGTGGGTCATTTCTTCTGTTGCAGGCTTCAGCACTTTCTCTAGGTATAAGGAGCTTTTCCCCTTAAGAGTCATGGAAAAGTTTCCCCCTAACAGCATTTCCGTGAAATTGGAGTAAGGGACATGGGACAGTCTGAAAAAATATTGATATTTGCCATTGCTAGCAGACATCCAGTAGCTCCAAAAGGCAGAACAAATTAACACGGTGATTTTAAATACAGAACCCTTAACGGGGAGGCAATAAAAACATTCCTTGTTAGTCGTGCACACAACATCTGGCTGAAGTGCAGGTGGAAGCGATCTGTCTTGTGAAGGAGGGGGGTGGGTGGAGAAGACACAGTGGCATATATTTTTCTAAAATCACTTATTTCTTTGATACATGCAATATGCTGGAAGGGCAGAGGGAGGCGAACACCCAGCTCCCACCAACTTTCTGCTAAACGCTTCCATCCCTGCCTCGCAGGCGTGAGACCCAGTGGAGCAGCACGGTGGTACGGTGGTTAACTGCGTTTGGAGAAGTGCTTCATGCAAGCGGTGGTTGGGCTGGGGCAGGCTGACCCAGCTGGAGTTTGGCTGCGGGTGTTCTAAAGGCTCATTAGAGCTGCTCGCCATTCCGTCCCTTCCCTCCTGCACCTCCTTTTTGGAGAGCAGCACTTCCCACCTGTGCAGCTCGGCACGAGCACTTGCACGGCAGCGGTCTGAGGGCTGCAAGCAGCACAGATGGCTCCGTGCACTGGGAAGGGGCTTGGCTGCAAGAGAGCCTGAAACAGAGAGGGGATTTATACATTTTTTCAATTTTTTATTTTTTGTAATCATGAAAAGCCAATGCACCATTTCTCCCTCCCCTTCCATCTCCCAGAACCAATATACAATTCTGACAAATCAGCCCTGAATGCAAATCCAATAAAGTTAGCATAATTGTCTTTGTTATGAGAAGCTGGAACAGGCTGCTCTGCATGAAAAACAAAATAATAAACCAGTAAAACACAATGCAATTGGGTAATGGTAGACCTGGCGGAGTGTCCCGACGAAGATGGTGCAGGGCAGGGGGCAGTGCCTGGGGGCTTAGGTCTGAGCTGGGCAGCTCCAGGCACCTCTCTTAAGCTTCTGGCCAGTTCAAAAGAAAACATGCAGTGGAGGTGGGGCAGATTATTTTCTTTTTCTTTCTTCTTTTCTTTTTTTTTTTTTTTTTTAATGTTTGGCAGATGAAGAAGTAAAACTAAAGCATTTTGTGATCATGAGAAACAACTGCAAGAACTCGCTAATTTTTCATGTTAATTGCATCTGGGTTTAAAAGATTGCGCAAATGAGTATTGCAAATAAATCAAAATCCTCAAAATATTTTGCTTAGGAAACATTGACACAAAACCATTTGCTTTTGTTAAGGAACTGTTCCAAAGTAAGCAGTGATTATGTTTAGGTAGCAAAAGCATTCCCTTCTTGCTCCTAAGCCCCAGCTCTCGAGCCCTAAGCATGTGGAATTGCAGCGAGTGAGGAGCACGCACCCACTGCCCACAAAATCATTGCTTTCCAGAGGTTTCCCCATGCACCAGGGGCTGCGAGGGTGATGTGACCTGGAACAAGCCCTGCCCTGTCTCCTGCCTTTGATAAGCAGCTGGTAGAGCAGCTTCTGCGCCCCCGTGGAGGGTTCCCAGAGGTCACCTCATCGAGGACCAGCTCCAGCACTTCGCAAGCGGGAGAGCAGGACTCGGGGTGCGGGAGGGGCCCAGGAGGAGCAGTTGGCTTCCTTGGGAGAAATTGATTTTCAAAGCTATTGATGTTGCTTTTGAAAAGCAGCCTGCTGTTCGCCAGCATTTAGATTCCCTTCCCTTCTGTGCGCCCGCCTTTGTTGTTCTAACATCAAAGGAACGCTGCCCTGCTCCGCTAAGAAATCGCCTTTTCCCCGCTTTTGGAGGTATTTGTGCTGCCTCGCTCCGCTGAGCAGAGCTGGGCTGCGGCTCAGACCTGGGGCACGCACAGCCCGGGGATGGGATGTCATGGGGTGGGATGAAGTGGGAGCTGGGCTGACAGAGGTGCAGTGGGGGGCAGGTGCTTGGTGCATGTTGCTGGGGCCACCCGAGGGCGGAGGGCTGGGGTTTCTCCATCCCACACCCACATGGGGTTTCTGTTCCCTTCTCGCGGGTGGCCCATCTCCAGCCCAGCTCTCACCTGACTTTGTGTGGCCCCACGAGAGGATCACTTTGTGATGTTTGCTCGTGGAAAAAGCTGTCTCTGCTCTGCCTGAGCAGAAGGTACCAGGGGAGCTTGGCAAGCGGATCACGTCTGGAGATGACAGCACCGGTCCCTTTGGTTTGCTTGGTGCCTTCTCCCTCCCCCCCGTCTCCTGTGTCAACCTGTACTCTCGAAGAAGGCTCTGGAGCTCATCTGCTCTATTGTGCAAAGGAAACGTAGGAAAGGTTAAAACCATCCAAATTGCTGAGCTTTTGAAATAAAATAAGAGTCCCTCCTAGCAGGAGGCTCTGTGAACAAAGGGGCTGCCGCAGCCGGCTTGATTTCAGCAGCTCTTCCCAGCAGACTCAAAGGGATGACCCAGCGTCTGCATTCCCGCAGCGAGCAGGCTGGAACCCCTTTAAAGTGAAGTTACCCGAGTCTGCTCCTCTCACTTCTGCCTGGAGGAGGAGGAGGAGGAGGAGGAGGAGGATGCTCTGGGTGCCCCGGCTCCGTGCTCAGCTCGTGGCCCCACGCAGGCTGAGCAAGCGGAGACCGGGAGCGGTCGCGGCTTGTTGTGGGCTTTTCACCCACAGGGATCTCTTATATTTTTATGGATTTATGCTTTTCACCTTGGCTCTGCAAACAAGTTCCGTGCTGGCAGTTGCCTCTGCACAAGAATTCTCGGAAAATGGGCTCCTGTGCAGCTCCTTCCCTTTCCTATTTGCATAATTAAGAGCAATTGCAGAGTGTTTGGCCTGCTCCTAGTATTTACATCATGAGCCCCCTGATATTTGCTTCCCTTAAATCTGCCTGCATGGCCCAGGTGTCCCCTCCCGAGCAGGCCAGGCAGCAGGCGATTTCACTTGAGAACATTTTTAGCAAATGCCAAGGGCCAGATGTGAGCACAGATGGGTGATGGATGCCATCGGGGATGCTCCCCCAAGGGGTGCAGATGTTGGAGCACCCTTTGGGGCGCAAGGTGGGCAATGAGGCAGGCCCAGAGTCCTGGGGCAGGGCAGAGCTGCCGGAGAGCAGTGGGAGCTGATGGTCCCCGTGTGAGTGAATACTGGCGAGTGAGACAAGGACACCGTGGGACCTTGGGACCTTGCAGTGTTGCCACCATAAAAATACACATTTATCAATTGCTTTTAATCGTCTTAATGGTGTTACTGATGCTCGCCAAGCAAACCCCCTGCCCTCCCCATCACTGGCAAACTGGTCCCACAGGCTCCGCCCTGCACCCAGGAGCCATTTACAAAGGGTCTAACGAGAGAGCAAGGGCTTTTTTTGGCTTCTGGAGCAGGCTGATTTTCTTCCCTAAACCTTTGCCAGTCACTCTCATAAAGCATCTTTATTGGATTTCCCACCACTTTAATTAGTGTCTCCGTCGGTGGCGACTGCGGCGTCGGTGCAGGGCGGTCCCTGGGGATGCCAGCGCAGAAGCGCGGGGATGGAGGGGTGATGGCTGCCTCGAGGCGTTCGTGGGGTGGGCATGGCCCTGGGAGGAGAGGTGCTGTTGGGCTCTGCCCCCAGGATGGACCCGGGGATGGCGATGGCACGGAGCACGCTGTGTGCTGCCGGCTGTGGGCCTGGTGGTGCTTTTTTAAGTCAATTCTGGTTCTTTTCAGGGGCAGAGATAAAGGGAATCGGGGTGGCTGCGCCATACAGAGGCAATGTGTTTATGGGCTCCAATTGCAATTAATGCACGGGGGCTGTCTGGTTTGTATCAGCGCACGGTGTCCGTGCTCAGATAATCTTTTATGAGGATAAGGGACGTGCTGCATGGCTTGTTTGGAGGCCGCTAAGCCGCACGGGTTCCTGTGTCCCTGCCGCAGCTGCAGCAACATGTGGGTGGCTCGGTGTGCCCACCGCCAGCACGCTGTGCTGTGCCGTGCCACGCTGTGCCATGCTGTGCCGCTTCGCAGCTCCCCAGGTCCAATAAAGCAGGCGGTGAGAAGCAGGGCAGAGAAGAAAAGGAGAGAGCAGAGGGTGAGGTCACGCCTTAGGGAAGGGCTGGTGGAGGGCAGCCAAGGGGAGTGCTCACAGCCAGCTTCCTGACACAGGATTCGGGGGAATTTTGCTGTTTTGCAGCAGAAATGGGGGTTGCCGAGCCCAGCAGCTGCCCTGCGCTGTGACACTTCCACTCTTCTGAGGGAGGGGCCCAGGAATTGCATGTCCCCTGGAACAAAGCCTGTTTTTTTCAGCAAGAAATAGTGAAAAAGATAGATTCAGGCTGATCTGGGGTGAGGGGACCAGTTTGCTTATGGGGGAGATGTATTTTGTTTTACCAAGTTTATTAATGCATCCTCTGTTCGAAGAACAGAGAGAAGCCCTGTGTCGTTCTCGCTGACCTGTTGTGTGCAGGTTTTCCTGCTGTCTTTTAGGGATTTCAACCCAAAAAGGTTTCTTCCTAGTAAAAGGGAGCAGGGATCCAATGCCAGTGTGAGAGACCCCACATTTTACCTGGCATTGCTGCTTGCGTCAGCTGGGGGCTTTTCTAGAGAGCACAGGAAGGGGATTTTGCCCTCTTCAGTGGATTTCTGCTAAAAGAAGGGGGTGGGAGAGTTAAAAAAAAAAAAAAAAAAAAGCCAGCAAATGCTTTCATTTTTTATTGTAAAAAATGGTGGAAATGACTCTATAGCAGCAAATCTGTCCCTGTGGGTATCCTCTTTGATGTGCAAAGGAAAGGCATGTTTTAGCTGATCTCAATATTTTTAATTCTCTTGCTGATTTCTAAGCCCTCTTTCACTCTAGCTACCAAAGGATGGCAGATTACCCTATAAAAGCAGTTCTCTTATTGTCTCTCTTAACCCCAGCTAGCCTTCAATTTCCTCCCATCATTTTTATTATGTCTTCTTCCATCTGGGAATGAGCAATGAGCTTTATTATAAGAAGAGGTGAGAAATGCAATATGAAAAGCCCCCCTGCACCCTGCCCAAGGCAGACAGCCGGCTGGGGAAGCAATGCAGCACCTCCGGAGCCCAAATGGATGGAGCTGCAGGGCTCCATCGACCACAACTTGCCCGATTCAAAACACTTGATCAAAAGTTTTCCAGGGTTCCTGTTACTACTTCTGTAAGGGCTCCGTGCCTATGACACCTTTGTCAACGCGGTCAGATCACGGCTCCTTTTCAGAACCAGGTTCTTCTGCTCCGTTTTCAGGAGGAGAACGTGTTGCTTGTCATTGGCGCAGGGGAAATAGGGAAAAACAGGAAAAACATGGGAGAAGGTAAGCTTCTCCTGCTCTTTTTGCTTATGCTGGGGAATATGATTCTTTTTTTCCCCTCCCTTCAGTATGGAATATATTTGTTCAATGAAAAACACAAGAGAAGCTGCCAGGGGAAATTTCCTATGGAGTTAGCCCCCTACTCATTTCTTTCTAAGTTTTCCAGAAATAGGACCAGAGTCTCATTAGGCTCTTAGAACAAATTCAGGCCTTTAAAAAGCCTTCCTCTACCCGCCCCCCCCTCCATTATTACAGCCTGTTGTGCTGCTTCTGCATTTCCCACACAAAGCCCTAACGTAATCAGAATATTTTTGATACTAAGACCAGGCAAATGTCTCTTTACGGCCTCAGAATGCTAAAGATTTTCTTTCCAGTGGAAGTAGTGAGTTTTACAATTAAGCAGCCAAATGCTGCCTGTATTTCAGTAGATATCTGCCTCTGACATTCAATATATTGCGTGTGCAGTGATTTTATGGTGCCGCTGGTAAACTAAAGAATCCTCATGCCTTACATCGAAGATTTCACTCCTTTACCCTCTTTATTTGCACCGAGATTGACTCTCGATGATACAGCTTGCTTACTCAGTGGCTGGCTGTTTCAGATAATTGTTCTATAGCTATTAACACAAGTTCAAATGTTGTTTAATGCTGGGAATATACGGAACATTGTCGCCGATCGGGGTCATTTGGAAAGCGAGCTGAATGCTGATAGGGATGTAAAGGCAGAGTTTATGCAGGAGCCTCGCTCCTTCTCCGTAACACTTTCTTTTTCGTAGCACTTTAAGACCTTAAAATAGGAGCTGTCTGGGAGCAGGGCGAGGGAGGATCGACTGGCAGGTGTCAGGCGGTGTGAAGCCCCAGCTGCAGCGGGGCGCTGCTGCCTTAGAAGTAATAAAATATGGGAAAACTCCCGTGCGTTGTGAGATGAAGGGTGTTCTTCGTGCCGTGGGTGTTCAAACAGAGCACAACAACACCTCTGTTCGTTCATCGCGCTGTTTAATGCGCAGGTAAGATAGAGCCCGTGTAATCGTAGCTTAATTCTTATTGAAAACTCCCTGACAATTTTCAGCAGAAATGTGAGTTTTGACGGAGGAATGTTTTCGCTTTCAGATCTGTTCTCCTTCAACATTTGGTTTGCTGAAATCATCCGGCAACAAGAACAAAAAACCCCTCAGCCGCTGTAAAATGCGTCTGGAACCCAACAAACAGAGTGGGGCTGGAGCCAAGGAAAAATCAGCAGCTTCCATCAGAGCTTGTTTGCTGGAGGGCTTTGGGGGGAGGCGGCAGGTTTAGCACAACAATTCATAGTGGCAGGGCTTGGTTTTCTAACACATAACTCAGCACTGTCTCGGGAGACTTTGAACACAGACAAAATAAATCTACTTTCATTTACATTTTCAGCAGAATAACACAGCTTTTCCCTGCCCATTTCCCTTCTCAATACGTGGCCCCGTTCCCCTGAAGGAAGCGGTTCTGTGTTACAGCGTGGTCACCACCAGACTGCTCTGAACACCGGGACGGTGCCTGCGGCGTGCACGTGGCCCGGCTCCAGTGGGAGGACCCGGCGGAGGGGATTTTGTTTCTCCTTTCAGGTGATCTCCCCCTGCCTTCAGGCTGCTCAGACCTGCTGAGCTGGCAGCTGTGCCAGCTTTGGAGGTGGCATCATGCTGCTGCAGTGGGGCTGGCCTCGTCGCATCACATGGGCCCATGGACCTTGCCTGCCCCTGTACCTCCTGCCCTCTCAGGGCCTTTCCCAGAGGGAAAATACTGCTTCATCCCTCCTCAAATGGAGAGCAGTGTCTGTAAAGCATCACAAGCCCCCTTTGCAGGCTGACACCTCCCTCTAATTGCCTCTCCTCCCTCTGTGCTGCACAAAGACTTCAGCATCTCTCTGTGTCTCTGCAGACGTGCAGCAGGTGAAGGAGCTGAGCCACTGAAGGGCTTCACAGGAAACCTTCTGGCCAGAACACGTCCTACCTGCCCCAGCACATTCCGAAAACACCCTGCCCACCTCCCACCCTGCAACACTGCCAGCACTTTGGCAGGTCCTGCACACTGAGGCTGAACCAAGAGCATTACTGCCCTCATCTTATAGGACCCAGCTCTTTTCTGCTTCCCGTGGCCCTTTCCCACCTTGCTCAGCACTTCTATGGGGACAAGGCAGGGTGACAAGGCTGCCACAGACCCCAGGCTCCTGGGTTCCCAGCCACTGGTGCAGGACCGCAGGGCTCAGCCGGGGAGGAGGGGTGTCCCTTCTTGTCTGAGGGGCGTGCAAACAAGATTAAACCCCTGCAAACAGGGGAATTCTGGTTGGGTTTATCTGCGCAATGGAGGGAGGAACTTATTTCACAGTGCTAAGTGATACAGGTAATATTTCCAAAACAAAATCTCCAATTTGAAATCCAATTAGGGTTGCTAAGTAACAACATAGTTAACCAGCCAATATTTGCTAAAGCCAGGCTTTTGCAAGCAAGGGAACAGCTTCAACAAATTGCACTAACAATGTATAAATACTCTAATACTAAACCAAAACAAAAATGTATAGTTTACTGAAACACAAAACCTTTTAACATTGACTGCTAGGATTTTCCTCCTTATCTGTGTGATTTCAGAAGCTGTTTAAATGCTTTCGACTTCCCTGTGCTTAAACTGCAGCACTGGTGGGACGGGGAAGTAGTCTTTATGTTTACTTCACAGGGTAATACGTAACCTTATTGATGAGTGTATGTCTTACATGCCTGAACTGTGGGCCTGAAAAGTAATTTTGATGAAAAATAGGTGCTTGGGAATGCTCTCTAATTGTCGACTACTTCAGTGTGACTGATCTGCTGGGCACTCCCTCCAGTCCCTGCTGCTGTTGCAGCACGATGCCTTGCTTTTTATCTTGCTTTTTATTTGGCCTCCAGTTTTACTTTTTAAGCACTCTGTGGTCTTCCGTGTTCAGCAGGACTCAAGGTTGGCCAAGGGCTCTCTGTGGGATTCGTCAAATTCCTGCCCCTAAAAGCAGAATTTCTTCAGCAGAGCAGGTCAGGGGCGTAGACCACTCACTCTCTTTGCACGAGGAGCCTTTGTTCTACTGCTCACTGGCGTTTGCATGGCTGCTTTGGGTTCCCATACAAGGCGAAGCCCAATGGACTGGGCTTTGGTTGGTGCATGGGACATGCTGATCTGCTCTCTGCGAGGAAACCTGCTGCTTTGCTTTCCTGAATGCTCAGCCCAGCAAATTGCCCTGTCTCTGCTCAAGGATCTGTGTAAATATATGGACTAGAGATGGCAGGAGCTGCAGAGTAGCATTTTTTACCAAGGCAAGATTGTATTTCACAACTTCCTCCTTTTACATCAAAGGAAAGCAGAAAAGCTTTCTTAGATCAACCTATCTTGAAGCTAGTGTCAGGCTTCCTTACAAGCTTCCTCCTTATTTGTGCGGTGCTGTGTTCGAGCCTGACTTGCCAGTAGAGCATAGCTGATGAGCTGTGAAAATACCTGCTCTGCCAGCATCCCTTTGATGGGAGCACTGGGGGGAGAGCTGTCACACGGGGGTGCCACCAGAACCCTGCATCCATCCCTGCAGAGCACTAGAAGGAGAATTCAGTGCCTGGCCTGACAATCCAGCAACCAGTAAAGCCACACAAGGATGCTTCCAGGCTCAGGAAGGTTGGAGCAGCATCCTAGTGGACACAGGGCATTTGCACATGCAAAAACCAGTGCCCAGGTCCCCAAGCCAGTGTCCAGGTGGCACTGCCGGCCAGGTTGTCCCATGGCTGGTGCAGCCGGGCCCCAGGGACCAAAGCTTTTGCCCAGAGTCAGCAATGTGAAGCATCGTGCCAGCCAGCTGAGGCTGGATGTAATAGAGGTAATGAACAGTGCGGCTTCAAATTAAAATAAAGCTAATGGAAAGGGCACAGACCTCGGCTGTCACTCCAACTCATCTCAGCGGAGTTGCTTGTACTGTGCTGAGCTCACCAAGTCCAGGCAGCGTGACCCGGCGGGTCTGAGGCTGGCGTGCCATCCTAATGATGCACACCCACTCTCCCTCGGGGCGTGGGGTGAAGGACTTGAGGAGCGAGGGCTGGGGGGCAGGCACCTTTGTTTAATGCACCGTGACAGTGCATAGCTGCGGCTCTTTGTCTCACCGGATTTTGCTGATAGGTGGCAGTTCTGGCACAGGTCTGATGCAGCCTGTCCCAGTCTTTCCAATGACATTGCTTTAGCTTTCATCCCCTTACTGCCACTGTGCTGTTTGCATTCTCATTCAGAGGGGAGTAGGATGTCCCCTAAACTGGGGGACAAAGCTGGGACACCCTGCTAAAGCTGGTTCTTTTGCCCTATTGGCAAGGACAATATAATTTTTCCCAGCCATGTGGTAGCCACCTCCACAAGAGCTGGGAGCTTTTCACCATGGGCAGGGGTAACAAATGAAGATTTCCCTTCAGTTTCCTTGAAAGTCTTCTGCAAGCGGAGCAGCGAAGTAGGGAAGAAGGCTTCTGTGAGGCTTTGGTTTGAAAATGTGCTTGGATAGCCAGGGAACAAGACTTTGTCAGGAGAGTGAGTGCTTTTGAGGAGGGGAGCTTTGTGCCTTGGATACCATAAAACCACTCCTGGGAGCTTTGTCTCACTCTTTAAGAGGTTTTGTATCTAACTGAGAATTCAGCAAACACTCTCGTGGGTTGAGAAAATAGAGCTTGGACCAACCCCACAAACTGGAGGATGAAAAGGGTGGGGAGAAACCCATTAAGGATCCCAAGTGTAAAGGTGCTGGGTTGTGACCTCCTGATGCTTTCCTCCTCAGAAATGCCTGGCACATTTCTGTGTCCTGCTCTCAAAGGGGAAAAGTGCTAAATGTCCTCATGATAGGGCTGGGCCATTAAATGCCAGCACCATCAGGTTTTCCACGCAATGACAAACATTTGCTACCCCATCTGAGCATCCTCACACAGCGGGGCTGAAGAAGTCAGGTGCCTGGGTGGCTTAGCTTTATGGCACTGCTCGGGGCATGTTGCACTGGCTGCTCTCCATCTGGAATGGCCCGCTGCTTGCCCAGCAGAGCTGGGCTGCATACTGGAAGGAGGAAATGCCTGTTTGGAGAGTGAATGGTCAAGCAGCATGGACAGGAATGGGGAGCTGGCTTGCTGCCTGCAATACAGCTCTCTGTAAAGCTTTGTGCTGCTGCAGCCCTTGCCTCTGCAAGGGCTCTGCAGACAGCAGCCACTGCCTGTTGTCATAGCATGGGACCTGCACACATGCAAGGCCACATCCTCGGCTGATCCCATAGCACTTGATGGGCTCTGCATGCTCCTCCGAGCCTGTACCACTGATATTAAGGCCTCTGCCTCTGCTTTTAGCCCCAAGCCTGCTCTTTGCAGCCCCCTTACCCCCAGGCTGGGCTACGCCCAGGGGACACAAGGAGCCTACAAGTACTGTCCCTGCCCTGCAGCCCTTTCAGGGCATGTGGATGCCCCCACAGATCCCCAGTGTGGATGCTGTTCCCCTGGGCTCTGCCCTCCCCTTCCCTCATCTCGCCATGTCAGGAGGGGAATCGAAGCTGCAAGACCTTGGCGCGGGATCGATCCATCAGTAACCTGAGCAGAGGGGCATCTGCTGACTGGGGCAAAATACCCCGGTGATGAATTGGATTAGAGCGAATGCTGGGTGTAGGTGCTCAGGGAGGCAGGGCGGCAGGGGCTGCAGGCAAGGGGGTAACAAATGGAAGCTTTGAAGTGCCACCCGTGCAGCCCTTGGGGGTTTTGGTGAGCTGCGGGCAGCAGCAGGAGGCAGGGCTCTGGGGTACAGGGAGCCTGTGTCCTGTTTCAGGAGCACTGCCAATAAATTGGGCTGATCACTGTGGAGGGTAAGCAGAGAAGTGACAGTGTGGCAGTAGCAGGTCGTGGAAGCAGCCCAGGAAATCGAGCGGAATGAAGTGATCGCTCTGTCTTGCCCAGAGGAAGGAGGGGGAGAAAAGGCTTCTGAAAGCCTCTCTGCTCCATCTGCCCCAAAAGCTGTTCTGCTGTCACTCTGTCTGTCCACCTAGTTTCACTGGGCAACCCCAGGGGACATGCATTTCTGCAAACCATGGGTGCTAGCAAGGGAGCATCATACAGAGGGCAGGCAGCCTGTGGTGCTCCTTGCTGCAGCAGAGCCGTGGCACTGCAGGACCACTCAGGAGACCTTGCTGGAGGTGGCAGTGAGGCTCACACTTCCCCTGCTAAGAACTGAGGGGGAGGGCTGAGTCACGCACTGAGACTTAAGCTGCTTCCCAAGCCCCTCAGAGCAGAGCTTAAGGCAGTGAAGCGATCTGGAGCGGGAGGAGGAGGAATTACCGAGCATCAGGCTCGCTGGCTGAGTTGTGCTGGGCATCTAGGGCACAGCAAAGGGACAGCCACGGGTCTGTAGCAAGGGGAAGTCAGGGAGTGAGTGGATGGAGTGGTCAAAAAGGGTGAATATATGCCCCGCAGTGAAAACAAGCCTCATCCGTGCATTTCTAGTAACACGCTTGCTGCTGATATGTGCACCAGCACTACTTATTTCTGGGGTGCTTCTGCCTCTGCACAGTGACCCTGAGCTGCTGAGGATGGGATGCTCATCAGGAGAGCATGAACATGTGCAGCGCAACCCCTCGTGCACAAAGATTTAGCACCTGCACCTCTCGGCTCCAAGCAGGTTCCCACACTGGGTCCTCCTGCTCCCTGGGACAGCATCTTGCTCCATCCTGCACTGGGATGTGCTTCCAGAGGAGGATGGGGACAAACAGCATTGCTGGCAGCGGTGTAGCAGAGCGGTCGGAGAGCTGGGGAGCAGCTGGCAGCAGGCACATGGATCTATAGAGCGTGGGTAATAAAGCGAGCAGCTGTCGACAGCTCCCCACCCTGCCCAAAGCGAGGGAGAGGAGGAATTAGGTTCAGCCCCTGCTCCTCCCAGAGGTGGGGAGGGAGTTAAACAGCCAGCTAAGGACTGGAGGCTCTCGCAGCCTGCATCAGCCTGAAGCAGCTCAGTTGTAGAGGCTGGTTTGAAATGAGCTCTGGAACTGGAGGGATACAGAAAACAGCAAAACCGTGTTGAAACCATGAAATGCCTGGGGAAATCTGAAAGAGGCAGCGTAACGTTCAAATGTGCAGCTCTATCTGGAAGAGTTGATTAAAATGTCACTGAATTCTAGGAAAAAACAGGTCTTTGTGCTGGCCCCTAATACTACAGGCTGAAAGATGTGGCTTGCAAAAAGGCACCTCCTGGAGAGACGGAGAGTCACTGGTTGTGGACCAGCCCCAACAAGGCTCCGAGGAGAAATGACCTGGTCCTTGCCTATCAGCCCAAAACCGAAGACTGCTGTGTGCAGCCAGGCTGGCTGCTGTCCCCTGCTTGTCCCCACCAGGCCTTGGGTTCCGGCCTATCTCCCAGCTCCCGGGACCACCTGAACCGCTCCAGCAAGCCTTTCCTACAGCACTTCATTATCTAAAAGGCTTTATAAGCTTTTACAACTTTTTCTCATTTAAGTGAGTGTCTCATAACTCCACACCTGCTTGGGCTGCGCTTGGGGCTGTGTCCATGCAGCGGATTCCACCTCTTCCCCGGTTGCTGCAGGTGGGGTTCAGCAAGAGGCTGGGCTGCAGATGGATGTCGGCGGTACGGAGCAATCTGGCAAAGGTTCAAAGCAAGGGTCATTAAGATGCCAGACACCTTCCCCTGGAGATGGAGCGTGCTAATTAAAAATGCATTAATAAACCTAGTGTTTCAGCCACAGCTGTAGTGCAGGGGCAGTCAGGAATATAGTGGGGAAGCACTAGCAGCTACGGAAAGGCACAGTGGCCCTGCCAGCCCAGATTCCTGCTAAAACCCATGGAGGATGGAGCTGCTCCCAGGAGCTCCTGAGTACTCCATCCCCTCCTGCATGGTATCAAATGTCTGCATTGCATTCCTTATTCCCCAGTGTGGATTTTGGCAGTGCACCCTCCCCGTGTCCACGAAAGGAGTGCCCATACATCTTGGGCGGCCGCGCAGAGCCCGTGAAGGGTTAAGCAGTGTCACTGTCTCCCAGGTTAATGATGTCCCCAGATGATGCGGGCAGAGCATTATTTACTGAGGACACCAAGCAGGCAATCGTTCTTCGGGAGCAAGTGATAAATCTTGCTACGTCTCAGTGATCCCATCACTGCTGCTTGCAGCAACAGCAGCACTGGGCTCTGCCTGCTCTGTCCCCTGGAATCCTGGTGCTGGCGGGGAACTGCACTCACAAATGGCTAAGCAAATGGTTACAGGGGGCTCTGGACCCCAAAATAAATAAACTACAGTGCTTAGGTTTGGTGTTCCCCTGTGTGCACTGTTGGCTCTTGTGAGAAGTTTGCTGGCTGTCTGCATGGTGAAAGTGGAGGGAATGAATAGCTGCCGTGGAGTGATAGGGAGATTCCATGTCCTCCTGACAGATCCCATTGAGGCCGATGCTCCGCACCCATAAATTACAAGCTGATCCCACACCTTTTCAGCACAAGCTTTGATCTAATAAAGGATTTGTCAGGTTGAATTGCTACCAAAGCAATTTGCAGCAATTAATGCTTTCCATTGAAACCTGCCAGGAGCAGGCGTGGCTTATTTATGAGAGCAGGCTGGCTCTGACCCCTGGACACTGCTGTGGGGTTTTGCTGAGCACTGCTGGGAGCTTGGCATGGCATGCTGTGCATCTCCCTCTGCGTGCAAGGCTTTGTCACCAGTCGTGACAGCCCTGAGGTCGGTGGTCATGGACCATGTGGAGCTGAAGAATCTCAGACCTGACTTCAAGGGAGCCCAAAGCAATCTAAAACCGACCTAGCGCCGTTCTTGCAGACTTTTGGTAATGGAGCAGGTCCTTACTGAGCTGAAAGTGGAAAGGGAAGAGGCTCTGTAGAAGCAGAGGGAATTACTGGTGTGCTGGAAGGCAGGAACGTGACAGAGGAACGTGCTTGCATTGAGTGGCTCCTACCCAAGGCTCCTTGAGCTTCGTGACACGAGCATCCATGGAGTGGAGGCCAGGGATAAGGGGGAAATAAATGTACCGTTGTCTGCAGCTGTACAGAAGAGTCACAGTGGCATAAGGGAGCAGTGGAGCTGTGCACAGCTATAAACTAACTCCATCTTATTAAAAAGTGCTGAGACTCTTCCTGGGACTGGCCCTAACCTTCAGCTTCCACCCTTCACCCTTTGCTAGAAGATGTGACCTTATCCTCCTTGGGAAGAGCCATCGTGGCTGGTCAGAAAGGCGCATTTCTGTCTTTGTCAGCCTGCTCAAGCACTTCAGAGGGGAATGGCCATCGATAAATAGATTTTCTTGGCTGAAGCCCTGCCCGGTTGAGTTCTTTGATAATTTAGCGTGCCATTTCCTGATGCGCTGCTAGAATGTATAGTGTGCAGCTGTTGAGAGAGGAGCCAGCTCCCGTCTGCGGGGATGGGGTCGTGTCCTGGTGGAGGAGGGGATGTAGCGGCGTCGCCGAGTGTAGCCGACGTGGTGTCCAGAGAGGGTTGTTGTTAATTGGATTGAAGAAGACAAATGGCCATTAGCTCGGTCTCCAAAGGACCATAACTGTACTAATAATGAAGCTGAACTCCCTAATACTGATCTTTAGTATCTGTGAAGTTGTATAATGGATGGAATATCATTAGGCAAGAGGAAAATGTCCAAGTACGGGTAGGGGGGAGTTTACAGAATTTGCTGAGATCTGATGCTTGCAGCAAAACTTCAGAGCCAGCTTCTCTACAGCAAGGGGACCTTTGAGTCTCATTATTTATCCTCCTTCCCCTCTTTCCTTTTTTTTTAAAGACAAAATTACATTCCAGGCAATGATTGCTGTGACATTAAGCTCAAGTGATCAAAAACTGGTTTGCTGCACCATTGTCAGCTGTTGAAGGGACAAGTGCTTGTGATGAATGTTTGATATCTGCCCGTCTTGCTTGATATGCATCCCAGGAGGAAGGCAGGGGACAATCTGATCAGCTCAGCAGTGCGCTGGCATTTCCGTGGCCTCTGGAGCCATATTTCTCAAAGAGCGTAAGGCCAGCTTTGCAGGGTTGGGGGGGGGGAGCGTAACACTTCTTGCTGCTTTGACAAGGAGCCTATGGCCATGGCTGCAGGGCAGAGGAGGTTTTCTGACAGAAAACACCCATTTGTCATAATCGGACCTTTCTGTGTTTTCTAAAGAAAGCTCAGGTAGGAAATTAGCTTTCTGTTAGTAACATTGGGCTGGAACTAGAGCAGCAAGCAAACCACGGCACCCTCCTGTGTGCTGCTGCTCTTTCACCACCAGTCCAAGGTCCCTCTGGACCAAGAGCGGTGAACTGGGGGCATCCTGAAGCTGTGGACTTGACACACAGGGATTGGTGTCCCTGTGATAAATTGTCAGTGTGAGAGCTCATCCTGGCCTGCCAACTGCCCTGTGAGCCCTCCGCTCATCACACCGTGAGGCGTGCAGTGCTCCCATCCTCAGGGGCACCTCCTGGCTGCTCAGAGGTGCAGAAGCAGCTGCAGGTTGGCTAAAGGCTTGTGGACTTGAGGAAAAAGCCTCCCTCTGTTTTTTTTTTTTGGGAGGGGGGAATCACAGGTAAGTTTACTTCTCTGGAAGCAGAAATGCTGCA
>VXAV01001641.1:0-10731 GCA_013399715.1 Alectura lathami
AGAAAACCATCTAGTCACTGTGAGCTACCTCTGTTCACCCTGTTAATCTTTTGAAAAGATCGATAAAATTTGCATATCACCTTAGTGTTATGTTCTTGTGCTTAGATACCCAGTAGCAATTGAAAATTCTGTATTTGTGATGCTTTTGATCTGAATATATTTTATTAAGATGAGAGAAGACTATCTTATACTTTCCATTTAAAAATGTAAACACTTTGGGAATTACACTTTAAAAGCATAACCTGTGATTTAAGGGAAAAGTACCTGAGTGAAATCAAAAATGGAGTGAAGAGCATACTTGGTTATCTTTCTCTGTATACTCTGAGACCTTGATACGTACCTGCAAAACTTTAGCATTTTCAAACATATGTGTCATTACTTTAAAGTTATCTTGAAGGCATCTCTAATGGTGTTTTATTGTTACAGCAAGAGGTGGAAAAATTCCTGCTCAAATGCTTTAGGTATCAATTAGCCACAAGCAACACTATTTTCAATATCACTGTTGCTCTACCACACTTCTTTTAGCAGATTAACAGATGTTGTGGGAAAATATCCATTCTGGTCAACTTTTTTTTTATAGCAGATCCAATGCTGAAATGATTGCTGAAAAGTTTCGAAGTGTCTTTGTAAAGCATATTTTCTCCTCCCCAAAAGCATGTTTTCTCCCCCTGAATTACGTACAAGTAACAAACTGACTGCTACTTGCTGTTATCTTTTATTCTTTTATTCCTGTTGTTAAATACAGCCCTGATTTTTTTTTTTTTTTTTTTTTTTTTTTTTTTTTTTTGTGTTTATGATGCATGTTCTTGTGGTCTGTTGCAGTACAGTATGTAACAAATTTATCATACTTTTCTATTATTTCAAAACTCAGGATCATGTTGTGAGAAACTCTCACAATTCAAATAGGGAAACTGAGGCACACATCTTGTGAAGCAGCATTAATGGTTTATTCATGATTGCAATCGTGGGAGAGCCCCGTTTCAGTCAGAAGGAAAGCGCCTACCTTTGTTGAAAAATACACAATTTTTTATACCATTCCTCACAAATCAACACCACCCTTTCCAACCTTTCCAACCTGTCCAAAACTGGTATTAACAGTAAATTTTCCACACCAGGTGTCTTGGCCCAATCTGTTATTTATGTATACATACATGCCTGTGATACCTGGCTAGAAAGCAATATTTCAAACTTGGAGATATATATATACAAATATATATATACAAATATATATATACAAATATAACTTGGAGGTTATATTTGTATACTATCTTATCCTACCCAAGGACAAGAACATTCTTCATAAGGATGTAAGCATTCTTGCACAAAGATGGTAACATTCTACAATCAGATGAAAACTGTCCACCAAAGCCGAAAAATTCATTTTGACTAAGCAACTAGGCCCTCCATCTTCAGACGAGAACTTCCATTTTGTAAAAACACAACATAGCCTAATTCTCAAAATATACTCCTGCAAACAGTGTTTAACAAAATAATGCTGGACCTAATAATAAAAGTATGTCTATAGGATTGCAGTATGTCCCACGAAGTTTTTTCAGGATCTTACGTCGGGTGATACAGTCAACAATACATCTCATTTCCTTAACACTGACTAATCCAAGAGAATAACATGAGTGATTCTTAGTGTAGTACCCAGTAAAGTGAAAATCTTCAGTCTATTTACAAATAATTATTGGCAGGTGTAATGTATGCAAACACTTCTACAAACTTGTTACCCTAGTTTGTTACAATCTAAAAATTGTTTTTATTGTGGTATACTTTGTGCTTAAAACAACACTTCATTTGTTTTACATAAAATTTGTTTTAAAGTTATCAGCATCTTCGCAGTTATATTACCAGATTCCTTAACTCTTCCTCTTGTGTTAGCCACATTCTCAAATTATATCATAACCTACATTTTCTATATTAAACTAAGACTAAAATTCCAATTCTGGGTTCTCATCAATCATCAAACTGCACCATTTTAATCCTATGAAGAAATGTCAAATGACTTCAGTGATATTTTCTAGAAGAATATTTTATTTTATATTTATATTTTTTCCTACATTATTTTGAATAAAAACATTTTTTCAGAAATCAGTTGTTAGATATCTGGTTTGGCCATTCATAAATTGTATTGAAATACAATACAAAAATAATATTCTGCATTTGCTTGGTTTTGTTTGAAGCACATAATTTTATTAAAATAAATCAGTGTCAATTGATCTTTAGAATGGACTATGTTTTTTTTTGTTTGTTTGCTTGCTTGCTTGCTTTTCCCTGGAATAAGAAAGAGAGATATTATTCAGTTTCAGTTTAGAAGAACGGCACCTCTCTGATTTTAAAGTCAGTTTACTCTGAGTATATGTACATTACACACAGGAATATTTAAGCAGAGAGACACGGGCTGTACCACGAGACAAATATTTGTTGCAAGAAATAAAAAGGAAATTTTAAAATGTCTTTGGATAGCTCTCCATGTAGTTACAAATAGTTTTCTAATGAGATTTTCTGTTATATTCATTTGTTGAACTGCTTAGATTTCCTTTCTGTGTGATGTTCAGAATATTTATTTCTCAACCAAGCACAAAGGTCTTTGCTGTCTTCATTGCAACTTACATGTTGCATTTTTCTTCTGCTAAGGAGAAGGAAAGGATTCAAAAATATAGAAGACAAAACTGCATGTGCAAGAATCATTACAAGATTTAACTATGGATTTTAATGAATCAGAAGAGTTAATTTGTATTTGGAAATTCATTTGAAAATCTTGAAATCTTGAAAATTTGAAATCTTCATTTTATTTTGCATATTCTCCATCAGTTCTGCAGAAAGGAAAAAATACTGGATTTGCTTCTGTGTTGTTCAGACAAACACCACACGCCACAAGGAAGAAGGCAAATTTTTAACTCAAAAAATTGGCTAATTCAGTTTCTAAATAAAATAATATTATTTAAAATGCAATTACAGAAATTGAAAGCTCAGTTTATAACTTGTTTTGTTGTGGTGGTTAACATTGGTAGGTACATCAGCACTCTCTCGCTCCCTGTCCTCAGCAGGACAGGGGAAAAATATACGAAGAAGAAAGGTCACGGACTGAACAAAGGACAAGGAGATCACTTACCAGTTACCATGACATGAAAAACAGATTCCCTAAAGGGGCATCAATGTAATATTGCTTTTTGGTGACAGACTAGAGCACTGAGAACTAAAAGCTAACTAAAAACACCTTCACCCCATCCATACACTTTTCTTCCTCCTCTCCCTGAGCAGTGCAAAGGAACAGGGAATGGGGGCTGTGGTCAGTCCCTAACATTTTGTCTCTGCTGCTCCTCCACCGTCACTTTCTGTCTGCTCCAGGTGGAGTTCCTCCCACGGGTGCTATCCTTCCCAAACTGATCATGCATGGGCTTCTCACAGGCTACATCTCTCCAAGTCCTGCTCCAGTATGGCTCCATACCACAGGGCCCACCTTTCAGGAGCTGCTCCAGAATGAGACAGCCCAGGCCTCCTGCCCCACTGCGGGCTCCTCTCCATGGCTGCAGCTCTGGCCCGGGGCCTGCTCCTGTGGAGGCTCTCCATGCGCTGTGGCCTCCTTCAAGCCACATCCCTCTCCTGCACCACAGGTTCCTCCATGGGCTGTGCATGGAGATCTGCTCTGTGTGGTGCCCATGGGCTGCAGGTGGACAGCCTGCTCCACAATAGGCCTCTTCTGGGCTGGAGAGATCTTCATCTGGAGCATCTCCTGCCCTCCTTCTGCACTGACCTGGGTGACTACAGGTCTGTTTGTGTCAACATTTTTTCTCTCCTAACTGCTGTTGTGCATAAACCTATTCTCACAGAGGTATAATCAGTGTTACTCATAATTTCAGATTTAGAGCTGAATGAAACTGACTTTTGTTGTGAAGCATTTCTTACAGAACAACGGGCATGTGAGCAACTCAGCTTATGAACAGTCCTGCTGAGTTGACTGGGAAAAGAGAAACATTCTCAAGAACATTCCTCAAAACAAGATAAGGAAATCATATCTTGGAAAACAACTGGAAGATGCTGCAATGGACTTACTGAAGAATAACGGGATGTGATTGGCCAATAGTTAGGCACCAATCACATGTGGTAGCTAGGAGGCATATATTTTAAAGCACTCAATTGTAACTGAACACATAATCATTGTAGACCGCGTGGTTACTTCGGGAGGATATATAATCAAAAGAACTGCGCAATAAAGTGTGTTTTTTTGCTACCTTTCCATGAATGCCTTGCTGCTTTGATCTCTGGCAGACGTTTATCTGACGCGGGGAACTTCTGAGCTCTTCTCACAGAGGCCACACTTAAACTGTATTCTATCCCCCACTCAACAGCCCCTCCACTAACAAACCTCTGACGTGTCTACCCAGTACATTTACATTGGGATAAAACATCTACTGGTATTTAACTGTGAAATCCTTTGTCGAAGGAGAGACATTTCTTGTTTATTTTTTGAAATATTTGTCTTTCTCCTCTGCATAATTAAGAAGGGAGACATTAGACTTAAAAGACAACACTGGAAAAAGAATGAGTATCACAGTAGATTTCTTTGCTGCCGTACAGGGAAATTTCTGTGCCTCTATGATTCTGGCCACAAATCAACTGATATTAAAATCATGTAACCATAGAATGGCTTGGGTTGCAAGGGACCTCAAAGATCATCTAGTTCCAACTCCCCTGCCATGGACAGGGTTGCCAATGACTAGATCAGTAAATCAAACTGCCCAGGAACCCATCCAGCCTGGCCTTGAACACAGCCAGGGATGGGTCATCCACAACTTCTCTGGGCAGCCTGTTCCAGTGCCTCACCACTCCCTCAGGGAAGAATTTCTCTCTGAAATCCAAACTAAACCTCCTCTCTTGCAGTTTTAGCCCATTCCCCCTTGTTCTATCATTATCTACCTGCATAAAAAGTCAGTCCCCCTCCTGCCTGTAAGCTCCTTTTAAATATTGGAAGGCTGCAATGAGGTCTCCCCAGAGCCTTCTCTTTTCCAAGCTGAACAGTCCCAAATCCCTCAACCTTTCCTCCTAGAAGAGGTGCTCCAGCACTCTGATCATTTTGGTGGCCCTCCTTTGGACCCGCTCCAACAACTCCACATCCCTTCTGTACTGGGGGCCCCAGGCCTGGACACAGTACTCCAGGTGAGGCCTTCCAAGGGCAGAGTAGAGGGGGACGATCACCTCCCTCTCCCTGCTGGCCACCCCTCTCTTGATGCAGCCCAGGATGCCATTGGCCTTCCTGGCTGCAAGAGTGCAATGCCGGCTCATGTCCAGCTTTTCATCGATCACAACGCCTAAGTCCTTCTCTGCAGGGCTGCTCTCAAGGAGTTTTTCTCACAGTCTGTACACATACCTGGGATTGCCCCGACCCAAGTGCAACACCTTGCACTTGGCCTTGTTGAACCTCATCAGGTTCTCGTGGGCCCATTTCTCAAACCTGTCCAGGTCCCTCTGGATGGCATCCCTTCCTTCAGGGGTATCAACTGCACCACTCAGCTTGGTATCATCANCATCCCTTCCTTCAGGGGTATCAACTGCACCACTCAGCTTGGTATCATCAGCAAACTTGCTGAGGGTACACTCGATCCCACAGTCTAAGTCATTGATAAAGATGTTGAAGAGCACTGGTCCCAAGACGGACCCCTGGGGGACACCACTCATGACCGGCCTCCACCTGGACATACAGCCATTGACTACAACATTTTGGCTGCGACAATCCAGCCAATTCTTTATCCAACAAACTGTCCACCCATCAAATCCATATCTTTCCAGTTTAGAGATAAGGATATGGTGCGGGACCGTGTCAAAGGCCTTGCACAAGTCCAGGTAGCTGACATCTGTCACCCTCCCTTGATCCACCAATGCTGTCACTCCATCACAGAAGGCCACCAGATTGGTCAGGCATGATCTGTCCCTGGTGAAGCCATGCTGGCTGTCTCCGATCACCACTTGATCTTGCATGTGCCTTAGCATCTCCTCCAGGAGGATCCATTCCATGATCTTTCCAGGCACAGATGTGAGGCTCACTGGCCTCTAGTACCCTGGGTCTTCCTTTCTCCCTTTCTGAAAAATGGGAGTGATTTTTCCCTTTTTCCAGTCACCAGGGACCTCGACTGACAGCCATGACTTCTCAAATATGATGGAGAGTGGCTCGGCAACCACATCAGCCAACTCCTTCAAGACCCTGGATGGCATCACGTCCGGCCTCATGGACCTGTAAATGTTCAGTCCCATAAAGTGGCCTCGGACTTGCTCTGTTCTTACACAGGGAAGGACTTTGCTCCCACGGTCCCCACTTGGAATTTCAGGGACACGAGAGACTTGGGAAGCCTGACTGACCGTGAAGACCAACGCAAAGAACTCATTAAGTACCTCAACCTTCTCCACACCTAAAGAGGCAAGTTTTCCCTTTCCATCCATTAGAGGGGGAACACTCTCCTTCACCTGTCGCTTCTGCCCTCTGTAGCTAAAGAAACCCTTCTTGTTGTTTTTTGTATCCCTTGCCAAGCTTAATTTTACCTGCGCCTTGGCCTTCCTGATCCCATCCCTGCATATCCTGACAGCATCTCTGTAATCCTCCCAGGCCACCCATCCCTGCTTCCACTGCCTACACTTTGCCTTCTTTTCCCTCAGCTTGACCAGCAGGTCCTNACCGTGAAGACCAACGCAAAGAACTCATTAAGTACCTCAACCTTCTCCACACCTAAAGAGGCAAGTTTTCCCTTTCCATCCATTAGAGGGGGAACACTCTCCTTCACCTGTCGCTTCTGCCCTCTGTAGCTAAAGAAACCCTTCTTGTTGTTTTTTGTATCCCTTGCCAAGCTTAATTTTACCTGCGCCTTGGCCTTCCTGATCCCATCCCTGCATATCCTGACAGCATCTCTGTAATCCTCCCAGGCCACCCATCCCTGCTTCCACTGCCTACACTTTGCCTTCTTTTCCCTCAGCTTGACCAGCAGGTCCTTGCTCAGCCATGCTGGTTTCCTGCCTCCCCTGCCTGATTTTTCATTCTGGGGGATGGAGAGTTCTTGTGCTCTCAGAAAGATGTTCTTCAGGTGCTGCCAGCTCTGCTCTGATCCCTTGTCCCTAAGGGCAGTTTCCCAGGAGATGTCTTCCCGCAACTCCTTAAACAGCCTGAAGTTTGCTCTCCTGCAGTTCAGTGTCCTGACTCTGCTCTTTGCCAGGCCCAAGCTTCTCAGGATCACAAACTCAAACGGCATAGTCACTGCAGCCCAGGCTGCCTCCAGTCTTAACATCTTCAACCATCTCGTCCACATTAGTGAGCACTAGGTCCAGCAACACATCACCTCTATTCGGTCTGTCCAATGCCTGAAACAGAAAGTTATCATTGATGGACTCCAGCACCCTCCTGGATCACTTCAGCTTGCTGTGTTGTTGTCCCAGCAGATATCTGGGTGGTTGAAATCCCCCCTGAGATGCCTTTTTCAGCTGAAACAAGAAGGCCTCATCAACAGGCTTTCCTTGATCAGGTGGCCTGTAATAGACCCCAATCACCAGGTGCCTTTTATTGGTCCCATTTTTAATTTTCACCCAAAGGCTCTCAACCAGCTCCTGACTGTTACTCAGAGGCAGCTCCTCACAGTCTATGCACTTCTTAACATAGAGGGCAACTCCCCCACCCCTCCTACCTTGCTTATCCCTTCTAAAAAGCTTGTAGCCCTCCATGGTGGCATTCCAGTTGTGGGAGTCATCCCACCCTGTTTCTGTGAGAGCGACAAGATCGTAGTTCTCCAAGTACACCATAATTTCCAGGTCCTCCTGCTTATTTCCCACGCTGCATGCATTCGTATAGAGGTACTTCAGCTGGGCTATCGGTTTCCCCTCAGACCCTGGCACACCTCTCCTAGGCTGATCTCTAATACACATGGTTTTAAACCCTTCCCCCTCTGAATCTAGTTTAAAGCCCTCTCAACCAGCCCTGCCAAATCGCGGGCAAAAACCCTTTTCCCCCTTTGGGATAGCTGGGCCCCATCTGCTGCCAGCAGGCCAGGTGCCGAATACACTGCTCCATGGTCCAAAGGGCTAAAATTCCACTGATGACACCAGCCTCTTAGCCAGGTATTGATGGGGTGGATACCTGCCTCTGGTTTTTCCTGCTACTAAAGGGATTAAGCATAATACCACCTACGCTCCAGATCCTTCAACTAACTGCCCCAGCTCCCTGAAGTCTCTCTTAATAGCCCTTGAGCTTTTCTCAGCCACTGTGTCACTACCTACCTGGACTATCAGCAGTGGGTAGTAATCGGAGTGTTTCACCAGATAAGGGAGCTTCTTCATAATACCCCTGACCGGCGCCCTAGGATGGCAGCACACTTCCCTGTGAGGAGGGTCCGGTCGACATATGGGACCTTCCGTTCCCCTCAGAATGCAGTCCCCTACGACGATTGCCCTTCTTTTCTCCATAGTAGAGGCATTCTTGAGGCCCAGGCTTTCGGGTGACCAGCATGCCCTAGACAACCTCTTGAATGGACCTGTGTCTGCAAGCACCCTTACTTGTTCCACCAATTTCAGAGCCATGTACCTGTTGCACAATGGCACCTGGGCAGGTGAGGTAGGCTTGGGGGGGGGGGGCCTGTCTACCACTCCGAGCAGGGACCTTTTTCCATTTTTTCCCCCCATCTTCTGGGCCCTCTCCTTCTGACTGAGCATGAGAAAGTAGGGGATCTACCACTACCTGTGGAACATCCTCCCGGTGCTTTTGTCTCAGAGATGATAGGGATGAGATCCACCCGTCTACTTGCCTCTCGCAGTCCATCACGGTTCTTCACCTTTCTACCTCCTCCTTTTGCTCAGCCACTAGGCTGATCAGGTCATCCACCTGCTCACAGGGCGCAAGGGAGGTACCTCCACTACCCTCTGGCAGCAGCGTCCGACTGAGGTACTTCCTGCAGCCTGAGACCTGTACCGCTGCCTGTACATTTGCAGCCTCTGTCTGAGACAGTGATTGATATAGGAGATTCTTCTCTTTAGTCGCTGCTGTATTAGTACACAGCTTGTTCCACACAGAGAGTGTATAAAACATTTATTTTCTTTTACTTCAGAACTGTTGATAGCACTGAGCACATTCAGATCTTATAAACAGCAAACTGCAAAGACTCTCTGGAATGTTTTGTATGGTGTGTAACAAGAGTGTCTCTAAGGGCAGTGTTTGACAGCAGTGAACAGCAAGATTCAACAGAAAGTACCTTCAAAGTGGTAAAATATTTGAATCCACAAGCCATCTCAGTGTCATAGCTAGCCATTCCAAACATGTGCACTCTATGTCTAGCTCTGGGGCTCTACCTGTCCTAAGAAGGCTGAAAAGTGATGGTTCCTGCTCCCTGACAATCAACTGAATGAATATCAGATTTTTGTGGCCCTTTCTATTTTACAATCTCAAGCAACTTTCTGTTGTATAGCAGAAGTAATTCTTGCTCCAGTTATGTTGTAAAGACATCTTAAACAAGATGCTCTGTCAGATTTGCAGTATGTATTCATTTCTGAACAACAGGGAAATTAGAATTTTCTAAGTGACAAATGTTTAACAATTAGAGACCATACAGAGCAAGTGAGATAGCTGGAAAGAAAAGTAGAGCTCTTTAGGAGGATAAATGACTACAAAAGACATTAATAATACAAGGATAAAGCTACAATAAACATGGAAAGCAGCAATTCTGACATGGTGTATGGAGAAAAGAGAAAATCAGAAGAAAGAGGAAAAGAGCTTAATAAATGAAATATGATCAAGGAGGAGGATCCACACACTGATTAAGGGAATGAAAAAGTCCTTATGAAAGGTCTGGGAATTAATGTTTAGGCAACAGGTTTTTCTGTCATCTATTTCTTCTACTTTATAGATCAGTAAAGTAGATAATAATACAGACAAGGCAGAATAGAAGAGGACTATTTGGAAAGTTCTAGTTTAAATCACTCAGGAATGAACTTTTCAGGTAAAATAGTTTCATGATATTGGTCATTAGGGATGATAAAATGTTCACAAAATATATTTCATTTATATTTCGAAACACTTCATTTTGGAAATGTTTGAAATTCATTTTTGAAGTTGGAAAATTAGAATAAAAAATGTGAATAGATAAGAGTATAATACATGATGTTAGTAGTAGTAATATCAGTATATCATGCTGTATGATAACGTAGCTAGATAAATATTTATATTCAATGTATATTTAGCTCATGCTTATTACAATGTAAGAGGTAACATAATGAGTATCCTTTCTTGCTCAAAATAATCTTCTTCTAAAATGCAAACCGTAGATTGTCAGCGAAAAATTTTCCTGTTGATTCTGAAAAGCATTTCTTTTTAATTTAAAAATGAGGCTAGTGCAAAGAAATGGGCAGAAAAAGTACAATTTTATTATTTCTTTGTCACATGTGTGAAACAATGATTATAACATTCATCAGAATGAATCCCATGATTACTTATCTGCTGCTCCAACCTGTGGACCAAAGATATCAGTTCTGTATCAGAAGTATTTGAACAATAAATTTGATGTAACTGATTAATAATCTCCAGGGCCTGTTCTTGATGTATTCTGAAATATTAGCCCTAGGTTTGCTACTGACCAGGTCTGTTTTTGACTGTAAGTTTATGGATATTGCTACCCCTATTGGTAGGAAGGCTTGATATTTTCTTGAGTAAGAAATTAGGTGAATTAAATTTGGCAGAAATTAGAATGAAGCTGCTATCTC
>VXAV01001641.1:10842-36795 GCA_013399715.1 Alectura lathami
TTTTATTTTTATTTTTATTTTTATTTTTATTTTTATTTTTATTTTTATTTTTATTTTTATTTTTATTTTTTTATTTTTTATTTTTATATTTCATATCCCTTACTAAAAAATAAATTTCCTTCATTAAAAATTTTTGGATAGTTAGCCTAGGACAATACTAAAGGAAGTTGTATGCAATAAGCTATCAATTCTGCAATCTGGAAAACTGTCATTTAACCCTAAACCAATTAAAATAAAATCTAATGTTGGCTAATGATGAGTACAAGAAAAACAGGATTATCCAGTGTTAAAGCATATAAAGTGTAAGTGATATGACACTGTACTCAACATGGATACTGCATCTTAAAATACATTTTCAGAATAGGTGCAGAAAACAGAGCATGAAAAAACATTAAGTTACTTCTATAAAAGATTTGCCTTACTGTCCTCAAACATAAATGACCTAATTAGATGGGCCCTATATATTACGCCTCATATTCTGCCTTTTGTATCTCCAGAGCATAGGTGATCATCTGAGTAGATAATAAATATTTTAGAGGCTGTTTAATAGCCAAGCAATCTTTCTGGGTCTGGCTCTGCTTCAATTTTATTAAAACATTGCTGTGTATTTTGCATATATATGTATATATATATGCATATATATATATATAATATATATTTTGCAAATATATTTGTGTATTTTTATATATGTATAATTGAAAGTGGAAACTGTATTCTTAAAATTAATGTTTTCAGATGAAAATATATTCAATTAAAAATAAAATCAGAGAGCATACTTTACACTGAATAAGTTTTTACAGTCATAGAATCATAGAATGGCTTGAGTTGGAAGGGATATTAAAGACCACTGAGTTTCAACACCCTGCCATGGGCAGGGTTCCACCCACTCAATCAGACTGCCCAGGGCCCCATCCTACCTGATCTTGAATGCCTCCACTGATGAGGCATCCACAACTTTTCTGGGCAACATGTTCCAATGCCTCACCACTCTCCGAATAAAGAACTTCCTTCTAATATCTGGTCTAAATTTTCCTTCTTATAGTTGAAAACTGTTTCACTTTATTGAACCCTGTTAGATTCATTTGAGCCCCCTTCTTAAGCTTGTTCGGGATCCTTTGGATGGCATCCCTTCCTTTTATTGTATTGAACACACCACTTAGCTTACTGTCATCTGCAAGCTTGATGAGGGTGCACTTTATCCCACTGTCTAGGTCATTGAAAAAGTTTTTAAAGAGCACCAGTCCCAAGACCAGTGCACTGGAGATGCAAAAGGCAGAATATGAAACATACTGAAGAAAATCTATATGGTGCCACACTGAAGACATTGCAGACTTAATAGTAAAAAAACAGTTACAAGCTTGAGCACATACTTATCCATAAGAACATGGCATCCTTGGGAAGTTGTGTACATCATCTGACAGACATTTATAAATAAGCTTCAAACTCCTAAAACTTCTTGTTCTTTTGATGCTTGTTTATAATAAGTTTTATCGTAATACAGAGTAACACCTGGCATAACAGTAGAGTAGCATCTCTACCTTTTGCGGGCATAAATGGAAAAACTTTGTGCAATTTCACCGAAAATCAAAACTCTAAATCTTGCTGATTAAATTTTATGCAAAGAACTATCACTTCAGCTTCATTTTTTTTTTTTTTTTTTTGTTATTATGGAATTTTTTAATGGCATGTTGTGGTTCAACCCATCAGGCAGCTCAGCATCACACAGCTGTTCACTCACTCCTCCCACTCCTAGTGGGATAGGGAAAAGAATCAGGGAAAAATTAAGTAGAAATTGTAGGTTGAGATAAAAACTATTTACTAAGAGAGTAAATAAAAAAAAAAAAAATAAAAAGAGATAAATCACAGCCATGATAATTTCATATATATGTGTATGTGTACATATATATATAAATATATATGTATACATACATGTACATATGTATATACAAAACATGTGATGCACAATGCAGTTACTTAACATCCAGGGGGTGGTAAGACCAACGCCCACCTAGTACCAAAGCAGTGGCAGCCCCTCTGGCAAACTCACCCGAGCTTTATACTTTTGCAAGATGTCATCTGTTATGGAATAACTCTTTCTCCAGTGTATGTCAGCTGTTTTGGTTCCTGTGAGAATCTGTAAAACTGTAAATACTATGCCTCAAGAGATTGCTCTCCTTTCTAGGCGAGTTGATCTCCGTAGCCAAGTTTTTTTTTCCCTCTACAGGGGTAACTGATACCTGCAGAGGTTGTTTCTGTGGTTGAATTGCAGGGTTCGAAGGAGCTGGGTAAACTGTGGAGTTTGAAGTAACTGCACAAGTGCATACATTTGCAGAATGGGGCAGGGCGAGGCTGGGCTGAGGCACTGTGGTGGGCTGAGGCAAAGGGATTGGAGCTTCAGCAGGACCTGTCACAGGCTCTGAGGCAATTTCTTCCGTTTGAGTGCACACAGAGGTCAGAGCAACCACAGGCTCCGGGGCACTCTTTTCCCCTTGAGTGTGCTGAGCAATGTTGAATAGGGCTCAACAGGCATAGGCCAGGCTAGGCCAGGACCCAAATGATTTGTGTACCCCTAGATCTGCTGGAGCTACAGCACCCTTCTCCCAAATACTTGCCTAAACTTTCAGGATTCTGCACGTGTTCAGAAGTAAAACTCCATGACACTGGAGGTGCCCACTTCTCCAGATTTTTTTCCACACTTTCCTACACACCCTGCCACTCATTATTATCCAGCTTTGGGGCAGATCACTGACTGATGATGAAAAACACATTCAGGAGACATGTCAGTATGAGTATGAGTATGAACACGCTTTTCTGAGCGTTGCAAAAATATATTAAATTCTCAAAAAAAAAAAAAATAAATAAAAAGAAAGAAACCTGTGAGGGGAGGAAAACTTGAAGAAACACTTAAGAATTTCCTCTCCTGTTTCTCTCATAGACATGATCCCCAGAAATATAGAATAAAAAGTGTAATTGCTAGCTATCTCCGGAGTGTGGTTTCTGAGGCCCAGAGATTGCCATTGATACAGTGAATAGAATACTAGGAGCTGAATTAAAAGTAAGATGTTGTCTGCTTGGCCTGCCAAGGTTAAAGAGGCCCCAGTAACTCCTTGTTATCTACACAAGCTGTATGTTTGGCACAGTCTGAAGCTCTGCAAGGCCGTCTAGCACTTCTGTCTGGTTAAGACCGGCTCAGCTTTTTCTGTGCCAGGGGTCAAGAGGCACGGTGAGGAAGACTTCTGATTCATCCAAGAGACCCCAGCCCACAACCACCAGATAGCAGTGCGCCTGCGTCAAAGGGAGGAGACATATGATAATGATTTCTTGGAAATAATTATAATAATCCCACCTATTCCTAGAACTGATTGTGTAATAACCCAGCCTATAGTTGTGAATATGTATGATTTTGTGTAATAAATAAGCGCCTGTTGTGTGATCTGGTGTGCAAGCTTGGAGGAGTGATCCCCCTTGCACCTGGCACTGTAATAAACACACCTGCTTTGTAACTTTCTGAGTTACAGAGTTTGTTTCTGCACATCACCATGCAGTGACCAGACACCTCATTGGTATCCATACCAGTGATTGCATTGTCATAAAAAAAGAAAATAATCTGAAAAATAATGTAATCTTCTTAAACAAGCTCCAATATGTTTTAAGTAATACCGTCCAAAACACTAAAGAGTTAATTCCCAGGACAAACCGCTTAATGAGCGAAAAAGCAAACATTTTGGACTAGGGCTTATCAAATTGGCATAATGCATGCAACAACAAACTCTGCTTCAGTGCGCTCCAGTCAGATCTGCTGTTATCTTAACCCTTTGTTGCCCATGTTGGGCTCCAAAAAGACAGTGGCAGTTTAACCCATGGTAGCTTGCAACAGTCACTCACTCACCACACCCAGGCTGCAGAAGCCCAGCCTGCTGGCATACTGCCAGCGGCTGGTATCAGCGGGATGGTGGAAGGAAGTGAGAGGGAAAAAAAATGTAGGACTCAAGAGTTAAGATAAAAATGATTTTACGAAAATGACCGAGGAACAAAAGATATTCAAAATGCAAAGGGGATATAAGGGTAATGATACTGATAATTGGAATAAAACAGTGACTTACAAGAAGGCGATTTCTCACCCACATGCATGCCCAGTCCAGAAACCCAGAAAAAGAGATACGCATTCCACGGCTTCTCCCCCTCACCGGAAAGCAGCAGGAGGGCCATGACATGACGTATATGGTATGGAATACCTCATGGGTCAATTTAAGTTAGATGTCCTAACTCTGCTTTCCCATCCCACAACTTTCTAATTCCTTCTTGTTCAGCATTCGCAGATTCAGCTGTACTAGAAACCATGACAGGTACTTAGTATTTGCTGTGGTGGGTTCATGGGAGTCTGATATAAACAATCAGCCAAGCCTCCTCATTTTAATTTCTATTTAAATTTACATTGATATGTAAGAAAAATATACGAAACATTTATATATATAACATTTATATATACAATATTTATAATACAAATTTATAGTGTGGCAACACTCAGCAGTGGTGTGCCTCAACATGCCCACAACTGAAGGGTCATTCAAGAGATCGGTCAAGGCAGACAGCTGTTTAATGTCCTCTGTCTCCAAGGCAGATATACCAAAATCCCACCAGTATTGTTTTGTGTCCTGGAAGTACCTTCTCCTGAGGTAGTCTATACCAAGGATGCATGGAGACTCTGGGCCAGTCACAATGGGATGCTTTTGCCATTTATTCCCAGTTAGGCTCAGTTCAGCCTCCAATGCATCTAGCTCTTGGGAACTCTCTGTCAATACAGAAATATGGATGGATTGTCCCCTTTTATAACTTGATGGCATTAGGATACAGTGTGCACTGGTGTCCAGTAGAGCCTTATAATCCTGTGGTTCTGATGTGCCAGGCCACCAAATTCACACAGTCCAATAAATCCAATTGTCCCTTTCCTCCACCGGGTTGGAGGCAGGCCCCATCTAGTCCTGTTTATTATATTTCTTACTTCTCTTGAATGCAAATCATAAGTCCCTTCATTAAGATCAGAAGTAAGACCAGCTCTTTTACTCTGTGTGGGGAACTACTCAATAGCAATTTTCCTGGGAAAACAAAAACAAAAACAAACAAACAAAAAATAAACACCTCCTTTGTGTGACTCCTTTTCCTCCTTTTCCTTGCAACTCATGTATATGTTCCTCTAGGGTCAAGGTAGATTTTCTATCCAACATGCTCATGTCCCCTCCATGGTCACTTTACACTGCAGTGATTTATGTCTTTGGAATTTCCAGGGTGACAGCATACTTTTCCAAATATTTCACCAGTTTTTCAGGATTCTGTGCTTATTCAGATGTCAAGTTCCAAAGCACTGTAGGTGCCCACATTTCTAGGTGACTGCCACTCATAACTATCCAGCCTTGGGGCAGATCTCTGAGTGGTATTCTTAAACATTTATCTTACCTTGAACAAGACTGGGAACACATTCAGAAGACATAGCAATAGGAACATGCTTGTTTGAACTGAAGGATATTAGATATTCTTAAGAGATGTTGTAGCTATCCTGTTGGAGAAGGACAAAGTGAAGGAGAAAGAGAGGGTGAAGGAACAAGGGAAAGTGTTCTTCCTTTTTTCCCTGTAGGTTGGCTCCCTGAGGAAAAAGGTGAAAAGTGTAATTACTAATAGTTTCCAATAGGTGGTTCCAAAGAATGGAGATGACAGCAATGCTCAATACAAATACCAGATTAGCCTCATGATCAGTAATTTTACATAAGCCAGTGTTACATAGTACATCAAAATGATAACCTTAAACTTGCCCCCAAAGATGATAAGCAGCACAACAGGGAGGAGAGACAGTAAGTACGGTGTTAAAGTATCCAACTCCGAAAACAAACACAGCAATACTGAGAGCAATGAGAAATTAACACTGTGACCAGCAATAGTTCAATATGAACCTCATAACAATTTTATTTTAACACACTCTTATCATGTCCCTATCTCAACTTTTCATGACCCGTGCTGGATGCCAAAAGAATTGTTGTGGTTTAACCCAGCAGACATTTAATCCCACACAGCACTAATGGGATGGGGGAGAGAACTGGAAAAAAAGGTAAAACCCGTGGTTTGAGATAAAGACAGTTTAAGAGGACAGAAAAAAAATGAGGGGAAAATAATAATAACAAGTAATAAAAACAAAAATCTAAAACAATTACAAAAAATATATTAAAAAAAAATAACTACTCTGGAGAAGATTTTGTTTGGGATGTGTGATACCTTATGAGCTCTGAACATCTTGGTAGTAGTTTGTAAGAGCAGTCCTGTTTTTTTCTACCTTCATATCTGCTATTCACTTATTCTGGTAATACACAGCTGACTTCACACTTAGAGGTTCGTTAATACTTACTAAAGCTTCCCAAGATGTGATGTTTTGTTTGTAAGAGAAGAACACTCTTTTAAGTGAATCACTGCTTTTATTTTTCTTTGAAGCTATTATTTTATAGTGATGTGCAATATGAAATTTAAATGAGGAACTTGCAATCTTCCATTCAGCCCTACCAATAAATGCACTATTGTCATCAACATGGCTTTCAGGTTGATTTGTCTATTGTTACACTCTGATGAATTCCTATGCATGGTAAAACTCTTGTATTTATCTTTAGAGTCAAGAGTGGAGAGTGGAGACCATTTCTTACAATTACCAGTCACATTACAGATATTTATCTCCAGGCAGTGATGTAACTCTGCTTCAGAAAAAACATTAACTTGCTTTGTACAGTAAGGTACTTCTTATCTGGAAAAAAAAATTACAATTATTCTATTGAAAGGCAACATGATATTCAAATAACAATATATGCACATTCATTTTGTTGTTATCTATTCTCTCAGAAAATTTTTCCTTTTAACTGACAAATAGAACTGAAACGCTTATGTTATTTGAAACTGTATTCATGTTATGGTTTGGACCGTTAATGTGATTTCCATCATTGTAACCCCATTGTATGCTGCTGACAAAATGACTTTGGTCTTGAGAAATAAATTCATTTTTGAGGAAATTAAAATAGAAACTGCAATTCTGATGTTTGCTAAATAATCTTCATCCCAAAATGCAGAAATAATGGTGTGAGCCAATGATTGATTCTTGACTAGCTCTGGAACACACATAGTAATAACATTATGAAACTAAGTTTAGTTCAAAATAAGGTGCTGAACCTCACAGGGGATAGCTGTGGACGTCTCATTACCAACCGCTTTGATCTTTTCAATTCTTTTCCAACAGATTGCATACAAATATGCAGAAAACACGTTAATCTGTGGCTTTGTTCTACTGTTATTCTTCTAGTTCTTGGATGATAGATATTTGTTTAAGAGAGCCTAACATTTTTAAAGAATCTAATAGCTCATTGCTGACTTTTTATTTCAGAGGACCTCAGTGAAGTTTCATAATGTCTCACAATAGCTTGCAAGGCATCCAATAGAGTCTATCAAACAGATTTTCTGTTCCAGAGTTTGGATAATTAGACCAATTTACTGCCAATGGCTGTAATTGCTGACCTAATGTCTTTATCACTTTTAAGTACATTATTGAAATCATCTTTATATTGGCCATCTTTCCAATCCATCGTAATTTTAATCAAGACTTATTCAAACACCTATATCATATGGATAGAGATCTAGTTATGCAATTTGATGTATCTGCCTGTTTATATATGCTAGCACATTTTCAATTGGTTGGCAATTTGTGGCAGCTTTATATCACTAATCGCCAAAAAATGTTAACTTCTGTGATATTTATGAACTCATATATTTCTTCTTTACCTGTGGAGAGTGCCTACAAAATCATTTAAAGTTTCTACAGTCAATATTTCTCTTCAAAATTAGCTTTAACATATCTTTCTATATGAGTCCTGAACCACCTGAGCAAACTGAACATCCATAAGTCTATGGGTCCCAACATGATGCATCCCAGAGTCCTGAAGGAATCAGCTGATACAGTCACCAAGCCACTCTCTACGATATTAGAGACGTTGTGGCACTCAGGTGAAGTCCCTGGTGACTGGAAGAAAGGTAATGTCACAGCCATTTTCAAGAAGGGTGCAAATGATGCACAAAACTGGCATGATGATACAAAACTGCCAGGATGATACAAAACTGGCAGGAGTGGCTGACACGCCAGAAGCGTGCGCTGCCATCCAGCGAGACCTAGACAGGCTGGAGAGTTGGGCAGGGAGAAATTTAATGAAATTTAACAAGGGCAAGTGTAGAGTCTTACATCTGGGCAGGATTAACCCCAAGAAGCAATATACGTTGGGTACTGACCTGTTGGAGAGCAGCGTAGTAAAAGGGACCTGGGGGTCCTGGTGGACAGCAGGATGACCATGAGCCAGCACTGTGCCTTCGTGGCCAAGAAGGCCAATGGCATCCTGGGGTGGATTAGAAGGGGTGTGGTTAGGTGTGGTTAGTAGGTCGAGGGAGGTTCTCCTCCCCCTCTACTCTGCCCTGGTGAGACCACATCTGGAGTATTGTGTCCAGTTCTGGGCCCCTCAGTTCAAGAAGGACAGGGAACTGCTGGAGAGGGTCCAGCGCAGAGCCACCAAGATGATGAAGGGAGTGGAGCATCTCCCTTATGAGGAAAGGCTGAGGGAGCTGGGTCTCTTCAGCTTGGAGAAGAGGAGACTGAGGGGTGACCTAATTAATGTTTATAAATATGTAAAGGGTGGGTGTCAGGAGGGTGGATCCAGGCTCTTCACTGTGACATCCAGTGACAGGAGAAGGGGCACTGGGTGCAAGCTGGAACATAGGAGGTTCCGCTTAACTATGCGGAGAAATTTCTTCACAGTGAGGGTGACAGAGCACTGGAACAGGCTGCCCAGAGAGGTTGTGGAGTCTCCTTCTCTGGAGACATTCAAAACCCTCCTGGACGCATTCCTGGGCGATCTGCTCTAGGTGTTCCTGCTTTGGCAGGGGGATTGGACTAGATGATCTTTCGAGGTCCCTTCCAATCTCTAACATTCTGTGATTCTGTGATTCTGTGATGACCCAGAGTGATTACCAACCTGTCAGCCTCACCTCTGCACCAAGTAAGATCATGGAACAGATCCTCCTGGAAGCTATGCTAAGGCATGTGGCAGACAGGGAGCTGATGTGAGACAATATGCATGGCTTCACCAAGGCCAAGTCCTGCCTTAACAAAATAGTGGCCTTCTATGCTGGCATAACTGCATTGGTGGACAAAGAAAGAGCCACTGGCGTAATCTATTTGGACTTCAGTAAGGCCTTTGACACAGTCCCCCACATCCTTGTCTCTCAGCTGGAAAGAGATGGTTTTGATGGGTGGACTGTTCGATGGATGAGGAACTGATTGCTAGATCGCATCCAGAGAATGGTGGTCAATGGCTCCATGTCAGGATGGAGATCAGTGATGAGTTGTGTCCCTCAGGGATCTGTTCTGGGACTGATACTCTTCGATATCTTCACCAATGACACCGACAGCGGGATCGAGTGCACCCTCAGCAAATTTGCAGATGACACCAAGCTGAGTGGTACAGTCAACATGCCTGAGGGATGGGATGACATCCAGAGAGGCCTAGACTGGCTGGAGCAGTGGGCCCAGGCTAATCTCAAGAACTTCAACAAAGCAAAATGCAAGGTCTTGCACCTGGGTCGCAGCAACCCCCACTGTCAATACAAGCTGGGGGGTGTAAGGATTGATCAAAACCCTGCCAAAAGGGCCTTGGTTGTACTGGTGGCTGACAAGCCGGACATGAGCCAGCAGTGTGCCCTCACAGCCCAGAAAGCCAAACAGATCCCATCAAATTGAAAACAGTGTCACAGAAATGGTAAGGTTTGTCAAAGTTTTATAACTTCTGTATTTCTTGTGAAAAACATTGTCTTTTCAACAGTTAACTTTACAGGTCAATGAGAGGGGTTCCCATGAATAGCAGCTATTTATTTATTTATTTATTTATTTTTAATTGTATCACTAGATGCTATCACTTTATTATTCTAATTTGGTGTTTCACAAAAATAAAATGTCCAATTCATGTCAATTTATAAAAAGTACTACATAAAATAAGTGCAAACACCATTATGGTTTTATATATTTGTCCACACAGAAACAAAAATGAAGAGTAAGTTGAAACTTTTTTAAGACTGATGTTTATCATCTGTGTCTATGTAATACCAGCACAGAGTAGTAAAGTAGAAGAAAATGTGGCATATTAAAGAAAATAACCTTGTGACAAAATCTCAGAGGTGGGGAAATAGATACTTCTTGCTTAATGAAAAGAAACTAGAGTTAGTAATGCGCCAGCAGATACAACACACTTTAAAGACAAATAAGAAATTCACATTGTACAATACACCAAGTTCCTCATTGAATTCTTTATCTAATTTTCCCATTTCAGCCACAAGCCAGACCTGTCAAAGGCAATCAATGCAGTGCTACGTGCTTGCTGAAGCAATACCAGTTATATATAAGCCAACTGGGTGTAGATGGTCTAATTAATTTTCTTGAATTTTCTGTCTTGTGACAGAAGCATATATATTTCCCAAATAATTACAATCAGGTTAAGTGGAAGGCTCATGCCATTTGTTAAATAAATATGTTGATGTGTTTCTCTTCCATAAGGTACAGTAATTTAACAGCATAATAATAAACATGTAAGTCTCTGTTTCATACTAAGATTCTTTCAAACTTAGCTGATACTCAGCTGACCCATTTGCCCACGTTAATAGACATGCTATTAGGTAACAGCTAAGAACATTTCTACTGTTATTTTTGTACATAGCTAATGAAATCTCATTACATAACCATTAGATTTATTTAAAGTAAATCATTTAAGACTAATTTCTGCCTAAGTAAGGTCACGCTTTTGCTCACTGTCACTATCTAGCGGACTACTCATGATAGTAATCATGAGTATGTAATCAAAAAAATTTCTGAGACTTTGAATACCTGAATCTGTTATCACCTCTATCATCTATTTTCACCCATTCTGAGGAAAAATTGTGATAATTTTCTCTTATAGCTGCAAAAAAATATTCTGTAAAACAAAATATGAAAATAGGATAACTCGTATACTGCTGAGTTCATGAAAAAGTAAAGACAGCTAACAATAGACATAGTATAATGAAATACAATAAAGATTATTAAAGTTTTTCTGTTCGTATGTTTTACAAATGGAGAAAATAGGAAATTTATAATAAAAATATCTAAGAAAAAAGATAAAGTTTTAAAACTCCTTTCAATCAATTTCTCATTTTTATCTTTACTTCTTGTTTCCTATATATGTTAGTCTTACAAATCACTGCTAAATTTAAATTATAAAATTATGGGCCAAATTAAAGCTTTTTAAAAGTTTACAATGTATTTTATTTTACTTTGTTTTATTTATTTATTTATTTGTAGTTGTTCAACTAAAAATAGCAGTGGGATAGGACAAGGAAGAAATTGAATGGATGATTTAGAAATCAAAGCTGAAATGAAAAAAAAAAAAATGTAAATCTAGAGGAACTATTGGACGTGTTTGGTGTTTAAATGAAGGGGAAATTTTTTAAGGTATATCTAGAATAACTGGTGAATAAGATCCATCTTCAGAATACTAGAAAATAAGGAAAATTTTTCTTAAGCAAGAAAATTACACAGACAGGCTAATCCTCATTTCATCTGAATATTGAATTTATGGATGGATGGAAACTCAATAGATGGGTTTGCAGCTTTTGCTAAGAGAAGTTTTGAGAAACAGGGTTTGAAGGAAAAGAAGTGAAGGTCTTGTTTTCTCTGTGGCTCAAGAGGAAAAGATATCTATTGTTCATTGATGTTTCAGTTAACTTGCATGCCTGGTATGGTATGTCAGATGGCTGCAGCTGGTGTGAATAGTTCCAGTAAACATCACTTACTCTTGACTGAAGAAGCCAAAGAGCTGAATTCCAGAAACAAAATCAAGTATAGAGTAGTGCTATCCATCTCATGTTTACCGAAGAATTCACCATACTTTTACAATATTTAGAATTTAGAATAGTTCAGTCTGATGGGACCTACAAAGATCATCTTGTCCAACTGCCTGACCTCTTCAGGGCTAACCAAAAGTTAAAGCATATTAATGAGCTCACTATCCAAATTTGTCTTGAACATCGGCAGTCAAGAGGAACCAACCACTTCTCTAGGAAGTCAGTTCCAGTGTTTGACCACCTTCACAGTAAATAAATTTTTCCTGATGTCTAGTCTGAACCTTCCCTGCTGCAGCAGTATCCAAGTCCCTATAATTGGTTACCAGGCAGAAGAGATCAGTGCCTCCCTCTTCATTTCCCCTCCTCAGGAAACTGTGAAGAGCCTCTTAATCTCCTTTACTCCAAACTAGACAGCACAAGTACCCTCAGCTTCTCTTTATAGGACATGATTTCCACGCATGCCAAGATGAAATGTGATAAATTTGAATTAAGGATTATTAGAATTTCTTTGGAAAATGTATATTATTTTCTCATTATATATATATATATTTGTATATGTGTGTGTATATATGTGTATACATGCATATGAATACTTTTCCAAACTTAAGTCATGACAGATGAGAAATACTAAAGTTACTTAGTTTGTACTCCCGCTTGTCCTATCATTATCCACCCATTCAAAAAGTCGGTCCCACTCCTGCCTGTAAGCTCCTTTTAAGTATTGGAAGGTCGCAATGAGGTCTCACCAAAGCCTTCTCTTTTCCAAGCTGAACAGTCCCAACTACCTCAACCTTTCCTCATAGGAGAGGTGCTCCAGCCCTCTGATCATTTTGGTGGCCCTCCTCTGGACCCGCTCCAACAACTCCACATCCCTTCTATACTGGGGGCCCCAGGCCTGGACACAGTACTCCAGGTGAGGCCTTCCAAGGGCAGAGTAGAGGGGGACGATCACCTCCCTCTCCCTGCTGGCCCCCCCTCTCCTGATGCAGCCCTGATGCATCTGACTGCTTTGCACATTTTGTCTGACATCTCGTTGAAATGTCATTATCCAAATAACGATTAGAAGGCTATTCCTGGTTTACTGTTTATAACACAGTGGATTTGAGATAATTCATATAATCATAGAATCATAGAATGGTTTGGGTTGGAAGGGACCTTAAAGATCATCTGTTGCAAATCCCCTGCCATGAGCAGGGAAGCCTCCCACTAGACCAGGTTGGTCAGAGCCCCATCCAGCCTAGCCCTGAACACTTCCAGGGAGGGGGGTCTTCCACAAACTCTCTGGGCAAATTCAAACTGTTTCATGTGTAGTGGCTGTATAACCATTTGAAGACATCTGTAATTTTATATGATATTAAATATTAGACATCACTGGGTTTTGAGTCAAAACGCTGAAGTTATTTTCATGTAGTTATACTTTTTGAACAATAATGTGTGTGGTTGTTGCTCAGCTTTTAAACAATCCTGAGTGGGTTATTTAATGATCTGTCAACTCAACATGATTTTTAAATTTTGTAGTGAGTTCTTCAATATTTACAATGTACAGTGACACAAGGTTGCTACTAAACTAGTCTGTTTTTCTTTGTTGTCTTTTTGAACACAAGTGAATTGCTGTAGAAAGTTAATTTCTTGTGAGGTTAAACCTGACATAAGTAGTCAAACTTTGATGAGTAGTGATATGAATACAGTTATATCAGATATGTTTAGAAAAATCACGAGACACGTGTTTATGTATTTTTTTTTTCCCCTTGGCTGGTTCTGTTTTCCTCAGCCTGATTTTTTATATCAAGAAATGCTAATTTATTTAAAATGATAATAATTATGAAATGTCTATAATTTAAATTACATATAAGTTGACCTAGTAATTGTATCACTTGGTCATTTCTTGGGGAAAAAAAAAAAAAAAAAAAAAAGAACTAGAACATCAACTTTTTGGTAATCTCTCATTGTTTGAAACAATTTTCCTTGTGGCAGTATAGTAAATGAATTTTCATAAATCATGCAGATATCTAGTATCATACATAATTTACACCAGGAAATATAAAAGCTTCCCTTAACTTGTACTAATAGTCTATTTTTTTTGTTGCTAATACAGTATCAGATTTAGGAAGTAATGAATGCTTTGGTGGTTTAGCTATGTAAGATCCGCAAAAATAAATCAGATGAACTCTTCTATCACCTGTCCCTAATGTAATCCCCTGAAATCAATACAGTAGTTCCAGTGCCATACTCTGAAAAGACAGCTTAGGTACCTATGCATTTTAGATAGTATAGGTATTACTTAAATATATCTGCTTTAAATAGTCTTCATGAAGTATCCACACACACAGGACACATTTTTCTTCCTTTCCATTCCAATATAAATTGAAGAAAAAAATGAAAAGGTTTGACTTGGGCTATTCTTACAAATGTTTTTGAGGTGCACATTTTTGTTATGTTGACCACTTTTAAACATTTTAATGATAACATTTTAATATATACCATTTTGCAGATATCTAAATGTTTATAAATCTTTAGCTGGTTTGCGTTAATTTGGCTGGCATTTTTAAGGCTTGTTCCTAGCTCAGCTGTTTTGGAGGAATGCAAGAAAATGTTTTCTTCGCAGTAGCTTTTGGAAGGCAAAATAATTTAGTACAATAGCTTTAATTATGCCACTTCAGTTTGTTTAGTGCTGTTTTTAATCATGCCTTGGGTATGTCACTTTAATTAAGATGTGGAAATTATTCAGCAAAAGTTACTCTGTTACATACAACTGTTAGATAGTAGATAATCATTTGGGGATGGAAATCTTGCTTCACAGAATTTAATAGAAAAAATTCTCATTGACTTATCATGACCAAGATTTTTTGGGGGCAGTTCTTATCTATGCCATTAGATGATTTATATCCTTATTAAACTCACCTAATCATCAAGTGATTAGTATAAATTGTCTATAAAGCTCTATGCCAATTTGTTACTGTCAGTTGAACTACTTCTACCAAACCATGAGAAAAACTCCAGGTTTATTAAACAGAGAAAATTTAAAGCTTAAAATTCATATTAACTTTTATCTTATTTTAGGATTAATTCAACAATTTTATTTTTATCTCATGGTTATTAGTGTGAAGGAGGGCACAGAAGAATTTATAATTATTTATGGCATTTTTATACGATTAGTGAGTAATATTACATCTGTCAGCTCCAGATAGAAGTTAAGTCTTTTTGTCTTGTGGTCTACAAAAGTTCTGGTATTGAATATTCTTGATTTTGCCTATGCTGGATTTTCTGACATTGCTACATTAAACAAGGCTTCGGTAAATACAAAATAATCTTATTCCAAGTGAGAATATAACCTTACAATGTCAGAGTTAGACAGAGTACTTGAAGGAAAACAAAAAAACAGGCAAACAAACGTGGTCAACTAGTTTTACTGTCAGAATGTTTTTGTTGTCCAGTGATACCAGAGAGTTTCCAGTTACAATTTCATCATTTCCTTAGGCTGCAATTTGAAGACAGGCAATGTTTTTTTGTAACTTGCTTTTTGAGATAGTTTCCATGGTGGCAGTGAAGATGAGCATAATTGAAGTTAAGGTTTTAAGAACTTTCTAACATTATTGCTTTATTCATTTTTTCTTGGGAAAACCAGGATTATGTTTTTAATTCCTCCTATCCTAAATGGATGGCCTGGTTTAAATTCTGCTAGCAAGCTGAAAACAGGTGTGTGCACAACAAATTTCACTGCAATTCATCCAGTTTATAATTTGTATTCTGATGGTACTAAAATATATGTAAATTATTAAATAGATATTTCCTCTTCAATACAATTACCTAATTCCTGAAAGAAGTTCATTCTTCTTAATTGCTTGGAGTGGGTAAAATTTTATATGTCCTATAGAGTAAACAATTAAGTTCTTTCTCATGTTGAGCATGGAGCTCTCTAAAACAAGAAGATAATTGGTATTAGAATTTCAGGGTATTTTAAATTGCTTAACTGTATTAGTGTATGGGCTGGGATAAGTGTTTTCAAGAAAATCTCACTGCTGTTGCCACTTAAAACACTTGCATCTCATTGTATGAGACCCAAGACATTCTATGATTCTTTGATTCTATGATATAAGCAGTAGCAAAACATGGTCTAAGAGGAAAACTCTCAGGTCCAAACAGGTGAACCAAACACTCCACATTTATTTTGTCATTAATTAGTGAATACCTTCACCAAGTAAACACTTCTGTGTCAAATAGGACATATAAGGACTTCTAAAAACCCGTTAGGCTGATGTGGTTGCTGAGCCACTCTCCATCATATTTGAAAATGGTGGCCATCAGTCGAGGTCCCTGGTGACTGGAAAAAGGGAAACATAATTCCCAGTTTTAAGAAAGGGAGAAAGGAAGACCCAGGGAAATACAGGCCGGTGAGCCTCACGTCTGTGCCTGGAAAGACCATGGAGCGGATCCTCCTGGAGGAGATGCTAAGGCACATGCAAGATGAGGAGGTGATCTGAGACAGCCAGCACGGCTTAACCAAGGGCAGGGCATGCCCGACCAATCTGGTGGCCTTCTATGATGGAGTGATGGCATCACTGGACTAAGGAAGTGTGACAGATGTCATCTACCTGGATTTGTGCAAGGCCTTTGACATGGTCCCGCACCATATCCTTACCTCTAAACTGAGAGATGTGGATTTGATGGGTGGACTGTTCATTGGATAAAGCACTGTCTGGATGGTCACAGCCAAAATGTTGTAGTCAATGGCTCTACATCCAGGTGGAGGATGGTCATGAGCAGTGTCCCGCAGCAGTCTGTCTTGGGACCAGTGCACTTCAACATCTTTATTGATGACTTAGGCTGTGGGATTGAGTGCACCCTCAGCAAGTTTGCATATGACACCAAGCTGAGTGGTGCAGTTGATACCCCTGAAGGAAGGGATGCCATCCAGAGGGACCTGGACAGGCTGGAAAAGTGGGCCCACGAGAACCTGATGAGGTTCAACAAGGCCAAGTGCAAGGTGTTGCACTTGGGTCGGGGCAATCCCAGGTATGTGTACAGACTGTGAGAAGAACGCCTTGAGAGCAGCCCTGCAGAGAAGGACTTAGGCGTTGTGGTCGATGAAAAGCTGGACATGAGCCAGCAGTGCACTCTTGCAGCCAGGAAGGCCAATGGCATCCTGGGCTGCATCAAGAGAGGGGTGGCCAGCAGGGAGAGGGAGGTGATCGTCCTCCTCTACTCTGCCCTTGGAAGGCCTCACCTGCAGTACTGTGTCCAGGCCTGGGGCCCCCAGTACAGAAGGGATGTGGAGCTGTTGGAGCGGGTCCAGAGGAGGGCCACCAAAGTGATCAGAGGGCCGGAGGACCTCTCCTATGAGGAACAGTTGAGGGAGTTGGGCTTGTTTAGCTTGGAAAAGAGAAGGGTCCGGGGAGACCTCATTGCAGCCTTCCAATACTTAAAAGGAGCTTACAGGCAGGAGTGGGACTGACTTTTTGCATGGGTGGATAGTGATAGAAGAAGGGGTAATGGGCTAAAACTGAAAGAGGGGAGGTTTAGGCTGGACATCAGGGAGATGTTCCTCACTGAGTGAGTGGTGAGGCACTGGCACAGGCTGCCCAGAGAAGCTGTGGCTGCCCCATCCCTGGATGTGTTCAAGGCCAGGCTGGATAGGTTCCTGGGCAGTTTGATCTAGTGAGCTAGAGGTTGTCAGCCCTGTCCACGGCAGGGGGGCTGGAACTAGATGATCTTTGAGATCCCTTCCAATCCAAGCCATTCTATGATTCTATGATTCTATGATTCTATGATTCTATGATTCTATGATTCTATGATTCTATGAAGGTGAATGTGGTATTTTATAGTTTTGACAGTTTACCTGCAACAAAAATCCTTGTGCCGTAAAAATAAGACTAGCTATCCTATTTCAGAAATTTGTAATTTGTCTCCCTAGTTATTTGTTAGGGTGACTGGCAGAAGAAGAGGTGATGTGAGGAGAGGAAAAAGGGAGGGCAAGGAAAGGCAAGGCAAAGGAAAGGAAATACATTGCAAGGCAATGAAAGAATAGGAAAGGCAAAGCAAAGGGAAGGGAAGGTAAGGCAAGGCATGACAACACAAGGCAAGAAAATGAACGGTAAGTCAGGGCAAAGCAAGGAAAGGCAAGGCAAGGAAGGGAAAGGCAAGGAAATGCAAGGAAAGAAAAGGAAAGGCAAAGCAAGGAAAGGAAAACAAGGCATGGCAAGACTTGGAAGGGCAAAGGCAAATGCAAGGGAAAGGCAAGGAAATGAAAGGCAACGTAAGGCAAGGAAACAATTAGTCACTAAGATCAGTGGCTTCAGAGCTGGCCCGACCTGAACTGGAGCAGCAGATCTCAAGGTACAGGGGAGTTTTGGTGGTTTCCTTTGCCAGGGAGACAAGGAGAGAAGTGACACCGCATCGCAGCTGGCAGCTCTTTCGAGAGAGGCTGACATGGTGCGGGCATTGCCAGAGCAGCAGAGTCCATACACTGGCCCTTAAATAGCCTCCACTTGGGCAGAGTCAAGTCGCTGCCCACCAAGCACAGGGCAGGCTAAGAGTGTACAGGCGCCAACCGCAGTGCTCTGTAGCTGTCAGGAGGGTACCTTGCAGGGCGGGGCACTGAAGTTCTACCGGCTCCGGAAGCAAGGGGCGCAGGCTGCAGCTGACTCTCAAGGCTATGTGGTTTGTGCTAGACTCCTCCGAGTGAAGAACACAGCTTGGTGCTATGCATCATCCGCCCCAGGGAAGATCACTGTCTCCATCCAGACGGAGTTGCTGAAGGGAGAGATAGCTGTGCAGAACCCAGTCTGTGGGGAATGCCTATCTCTCTCTCCTAAAACAGAGGTGGGAGGCAAGCTTGCCTGCAAAAGGTGCTCCCAGTTGGAGGACCTCCTGCAGCAGGTGGCTAAGCTGCAGGAGACAGTCAAAAGGCTGCAGAGTATCAGGGAGGCAGAAATGGGGATTGACAATTGGACTCAAATGCCGTCTGCACCTCATCAACAGCCTGTGGCCAAACAACCCCAAACCCCCCCATCAACACATCCAGATGGAAAACCAGCAGGGTTGAGGAATGGCAAATTGCCAAGAAAAGAAGGAGCAGGAGGAAGAAACCTACCTCCAAGCCTACTGCTGAACCTGAAGTGCCTCTGCACGGTTGCTTCACAGCACTGCAGATGGAGGAGAAAAAACTACATGCATCAGGTAAGTCCTCAGGTGGGTGTGTGATAGTGGTGGGTGACTCTCTTTTGAGAGGTACAGAGGCACCCATCTGTCATCCTAACCCACTATCTAGGAAGGCCTGCTGCCTGCATAGTTGAGAGGTTGCCTGGCCTTGGACATCCTAGTGATTACTACCCATTGCTGCTGTTTCACATGGGCACTACTGACACTGCAGTGATCAATATGAAGACTATCAAGAAGGACTACAAGGCACTGGGAGAAGAACCCAGGAGCACAGGGTAATCTTCTCACCAATCTTCCCAGTTAGGGGGAAGGGGTGAGAAAGGGCTAGCTGAATTGAGGAAATCAATGAATCGTTACAAGAGTATTGCTGTGGGCAGGGTTTTGGCTATTGTGGTGGTTTAATTCACAATAGCTCTCAACAGTGCCTCACTCATCACCCCCAGGCTGCAGAGGTCTGGGCCTGCCAGTGTACCGTCAGCGGCTGGTGGCAGCGGAATGGGGGAGGAAATGAGAAAGAGTTAAAAAAGTAGAACTCAAGAGTTAAGATAAAAATGAGTTTACTAGTACAGCTAAGGAACAAAAAATAATAAAAATGCAAAGGGGATATAAGGGTAATAATACTGATGATTGGAAACAAACAGTGACTTATGAGAGACGATTTCTCACCCACCACAATCCCAACCTGGAGAGGAAAAAAAAGACACACAAGCCGTGGCTTCACCCCGCCCACCGGAAAGCAGGGTGGTGTTCATGACATGGTGTATATGGTATGGAATACCTCGTTGGTTAATTTAACTTAGGTGTCCTAACTCCAACCCTTCTTTTCCATCATTCACAGATTTGACTATGCTAGAAACCATGACAACTATCTAAACCATGGGACTCAGTTGGAGAAATCTTGTCTGCTGGAGATGATGGGTTCTGTCTTTCACAGAAGGGGAAAAACATCCTTGGCCAAAAGCTCTCCAATCTAGTCAGGAGGGCTTTAAACTAGAGTTGCCAGGGGAAGGGGTCCTCAGTCCATCCCACTTCAAGACTATTGGTGGTAATGGGTGCCCTGTGTCATGTGTCTGAAATAGGTTCACAGGCTAGGAAGAGAGCATGTGAAGAGCAGGATGGGGCAACTCCAGCTGGTAAAGCAGTCTCAGTGGATGCCCAACTCGCATGTCTGTACACCAGTGAATGGAGTATGGGGAGCAAAGAGGATGAGTTACAGATATGTGCAGGTCTGCAGGGCTATGAGATCATTGACATCACGGAGACATGGTGGGATGGCTCTCATAACTGGAGTGTAGGAATAGGTGGTTATAAACTCTTTAGGAAAGACAGGAAGGGGAGAAGGGGAGCGGGTGTTGCCCTCTACGTCAATGACCAGCTGGAGTCCATGGAGCTCCACCTGGGGATGGATGAAGAGCTGACTGAGTGATTATGGGTCAGGGTTAAAGGGAAAGCAGGGAAAGAGACCTCATAGTCTGCTACAGGCTACCTGATCAGGATGACCAAGTGGATGAGGCCCTCTATAGACAGATTGAAGCAGCTTCACATTCACAAGCCATGGTCCTTATGGGGGACTTCAACCACCCTGATATCTGTTGGGAGAACAACACGGCAGGGCACCAGCAATCAAGGAGGTTCCTGGACTGCACTGATGACAACTTCCTCTTTCAAGTGATAGAGGAATCCACAAGGAAAGTTGCTATGCTGGACCTTGTTCTCACAAACAAGGAGGGGTCGGTGTCTAATGTGAAGCTCAAGGGTAGCCTTGGCCGCAGTGATCACAAAATGATAGAATTCAGGATCTTTACGGAGTCAAAGAGGATGTGCAGCAAGCTCGTTAGTCTGAATTTTAAGAGAGCAGACTTTGGTCTCTTCAGGGGTCTGCTTAACAGAGTGTCATTGGACAAAGCCCTGGAAGGAAGAGGGGCCCAGGAGAGCTGGTGAATATTCAAGGACCGTTTTCTTCAAGCCCAGAAGCTGAGCATGCCATGAAAGAAGAATTTCTACAGGTACAACAGTGATTAGAGGAAGGCTAGGGAAGATGTGGGTCCTTGATGGAAGGAGACTGGAGACCTACTCATGAGCGATATGAAGAAAGCTGAGGTACTCAGTGACTTCTTTACTTCAGTCTTCACAGGCAAGGTCTCTAACCACACCACCTAAGTTGCAGAAACCAAGAGTGAGAGCTGGGAGAAGGAAGATCCGCCCACAGTAAGTGAAGATCAGGTCTGAGACCATCTAAAGAACCTGAAGGTGCACAAGTCCATGGGACCTGATGGAATCCATCCATTGGTCCTGAGGGAATTGGTAGATGAAGTTGCCAAACCACTATCCATCATATTTGAAAGGTCATGGCAGTCTGCTGAAGTTCCTGCTGACTGGAAAAATGGAAACATCACCACCATTTTCAAAAAGGGGAAAAAGAGTGATCGGGCAAACTACAGGCCAGTCAGTCTCACCTCTGTGCCTGGCAAGATCATGGAGCAGATCCTCCTGAAGGCACATGGAAAATGAAGATGTGATTGGTGGGAACCAGCATGGCTTGATCAAGGGCAAATCGTGCCTGACTGTCATGATTTCTAGCATAGTCAAATCTGCAAATGCTGTAAGAGAAGGGATTAGGAAGTTGGGGGGGGGAAGCAGAGTTAGGACATCTAACTCAAATTGACCCACAAAGTGTTCCATACCATGTACACCATATCATGGCCCTCCCCCTGCTTTCTGATGAGTGAGGGAAGCCATGGCATGCATGTCTCTTTTTCCACTTCCAGGTTGGGATTGCATGCTGGTGAGAAATCGTCTTACTCGTAAGTCACTGTTTGTTTCCAATCATCAGTATTATTACCCTTATATCCCCTTTGCATTTTTATTATTTCTTGTTCCTTAGCTATTTTAGTAAACTCATTTTTATCTTAACTCTAGAGTTCTACATTTTTTTCCTCTTTCTCACTTCCCTCCTCCATCCCGCCAATACTGCTGCTCATGGTACACTGGCAGGCCCGGGCCTCTGCAGCCTGGGGGTGGTGAGCGAGCGACTGTTGGGAGATACCGTGGATTAAACCACCACACTGACAAACTTGGTGGCCTTTTATGATAGAGTAAAAGCATCAGTTGATAAGGGAAGAGGAACTGACATCGTCTACCTAGACTGGTGCAAAGCGTGTGACACTGTCCCGCATTACATCCTGGTTGCTAAATTGGAAAAGAACAGGTTTGACGGATGGACCACTCACTGGAAAAGGAACCGTCTGGATGGTCACACCCAGAGAGTTGTGGTCAATGGTTCAATGTCGAAATGGAGACTGGTGGCGAGTGGCGTCCCTCAGTGATCGGTACTGGGACCAGTGCTGTTTAACGTCTTTGTTGGTGACATGGAAAGTGGGATCTAGTGCACCCTCAGCAAGTTTGCAGATGACACCTAGCTGTGTGGTGCCATTGATATAGTAGAGGGTAAGGATGCAATCCAAAGGGATCTGGACCAGCTAGAGAGGTGGGCCCATGCCAACTTCATGAAGTTCAACAAGGCCAAGTGGAAGGTCCTGCACCTGGGTCGGGGCAATCCCAAGCACAAATACAGGTTGGGTAGAGAATGGCTGGACAGCAGCTCTGAGGAGAAGGATTTGGGGGTATCAGTTGGTGAAAAACTCAACTTGAGCTGACAATGTGCCCTTACAGCCCAGAGGGCCAACAGCATCCTGGGCTGCATTGAGAGAAGTGTGACCAGCAGGGTGAGGGAGGTGATTCTGTCCCTATGCTCTTCTCTCATGAGACCCCACCTGAGGTACTGCATCCTGTTCTGGGGCCCCCAACACAAGAGTGATATCAAGCCGTTGGAGGGGGTCCAGAGGAGCGCCACAAAGATGATCAAAGAGGTGGAGCACCTCCCCTGTGAAGGCAGGCTTAGAGAGTGGGGGTTGTTCAGCCTGGAAAAGAGAAGACTCCAGGGGGACCAGATAGCAGCCTACCAGTACCTGAAGGGGCCTACAAGAGAGCTGAGGATGGACTCTTTAGAAGGGCATGTAGAGATAGGACGAGGGGTAATGGCCACAAACTGGAAGACGGTAGACTTAGACTAGATATTAGGAAGATATTCTTTTCTGTGGGGGTGGTGGAAGTGTTCAAATCCAGGCTGGATGGATTTTTGAGCAACCTGGTCTAGTGGGAGCTGTCCCTGCTCACGGCAGGGGAGTTGGAACTAGATGATCTTTAAGGTCCCTTCCAACCCAAACTATTCTTTGATTCTATGAAAGGCAAAGTAAGACAAAAGGCCAAGGCAAGGAAAGGCATGGAAAGGCACAGGAAAGGCAAAGACAGGGAAGGGAAAGGAAAGGAAAGGAAAGGAAAGGAAAGGAAAGGAAAGGAAAGGAAAGGAAAGGAAAGGAAAGGAAAGGAAAGGGAAAGGGAAAGGAAAGGCAAAAGTCAAGGCAAGGAAAGGGAAGGAAAGGCAAGGTGTATGAGACTGTTAAGAAAGCGTTGTCTCAGATCGACAGGAGCAGTTAAGGCCAGAACCTTCTACAATCAGCAACACTTGTGACAGTTTTACATTTGAAAACACTGCTTGGACAAAGCCAGAAGCTGTTGGCTTTCACATGAGAAAGACCAAGGCAGGAGATACTGGATGGTGCTGCCTGAAGGCTCTGGCCTGGGAGCAAATATTTTCAGCTTGGTAAAGGAAGTTAGGAGATGATGCCATTGTGTTCTGTGAAGGCTGGACATAGTCTGGCATCTACCTGCTTCCTCTTACCTCTGCTGATTTTAATTTGCAAGGCCTGGAAGACGGAAACAAAGGAAATCCCTGCTGAGAACTTGGATGCCAGAAACTGCCCCTCCAAGAGTGGTCTGGGACCACTGGACTATAAGTAAGCAAGCATGTATGCTCAGTGGGTGGTGGTCAACATCAACTCACCATCACACCTTGGACGATATACCACTGCCAAAGACCGGCATCTCCTGACACCAAGACATTGCTGGATCTGAGGAGTGGTGAAATCTCTCTGCTTTGCTGTCTAGGTATCTATCTTTCTCTCTGTCCATCTGTCTCTCTGTCTTCTCTAACTCTCTCACTATCTGAGCTTCCCTGTCCCAGATTCTTGCTTATTCTTCTACCTTACTCTTTTTTTTTCATTCTGTCCTATTGCTACTCTCTCTGAATTTTTGGTAATAAAACAAGTTTAGTTGCATGGCATTTGACCTAATTTGTGTCTTAATTTCGTCTCTTGGCATTGTAAAGAAACCTCCCCCAACATCAGATCGGGACACAAGGAAAGGCAAGGCAAGGAAATGCAAGGCGAGGCATGGAAAGGCAAAGGCAAAGGAACACAAGGCAAGACAAGGATGGGAAAGCAAAGTGAAGGAAATGAAGGGAGAGCAAGGAAAGGCAATGGCAAGCAAGGCAAAGGCAAGGCAAGGGAAGGCAACACAAGGAAAGGTAAGACATGCAGGGCAAGGAAAGACAGGGCAAGGGAAGGAAATGAAAGGCAGGAAAGGCAAGGAAGGAAAGTCCAGGCAAGGCAAGGAAGGGAAAGGCAATGCAAGGCAAAGGCAAGGCAAGGAAAGTCAACACAAGAAGGGTAAGGCAAGGAAAGGCAAGGAAATAAGAGGAAAGTCCAGGCAAGGCAAGGAAAGGAAAGTCCAGGCAAGGCAATGCAAAGGCAAGGAAGGGCAAAAGCTAGGCAAGGCAAAGGCAAGGAAGGGCGAAGGCAAGGCAACACAAAGGCAAGGCAACACAAAGGCAAGGAAAGGCGAGGAAACAAAAGGAAAGTCCAGGCAAGGCAAGGCAAAAGCAAGGAAGGGCAAAGGCAAGGCAAGGCAAAGGCAAGGAAGGGCAAAAGCAAGGCAACACAAAGACAAGGAAGGGCAATGTTAAGGCAATGTATATCTGTGATTTTTCTCTTGTTCTCAGAAGTATGTGGACTGTATGCCATACTTATGACCGGTATTTCACTACTTGAATTATTTTAAAATCCAGAAGGCACTGTCACAAACAAGAATTCTAATGTCCAAAACTGAATTACTCTAGGCAGATACCTGTTAGTCAACACATTGGCTGAATGAGATCTGACAAGTTGTCTTCGCACCTACTGACCTACAGCATGTTTTAATTAATATTGTTATTTTCACTTTCATGCTTTGGAAAAAATAAAACATCCATTCTTTTCTCATAACGAATTATTCAGTACAACAGAATATATGTATCTTATGTGAAATATTTTCAGTAACATTGGCACAAAACACATCACAAAATGACAAAGACTGGTGTCCTTGTTGGCTCAAATGTATTAAGTCTAAGCTTACTCTTCTTAAGCTTACTTTTCTTCTTCTAATATTCCTGGAATAGATCTTGAGGAGTGCAGAGTAACTTCTTGAGAATACTTATAGTAGCTCATGGCAACACTTCTAAATAAAGTAAGAATGTTCATTAAATGAAATTATGAATCCTAGTCATTGAATTTAATAACTTGTTAGTTGTCTACTGTAGTTTCACACTGGATATAGCGTCCACAATACAGAGAGCAAGCAGTTTTAAAGCATAAGAAAATGGTGAAGGAATGGGCATGTCCAATATGTTTAAGCACACATGATAGTAAAAATGCATAGGCTGTATGTGCAGAAATGGTATTATTATCCTGTGCCTCATGTTTTAAACCATAAATGATTATCCATGTGTACTGCCCAGTTTGCCCTTTTTACCTCCGAGTTTTTCAGTGGTTTTTGTTTCCTGAACTGCTGTTCTTTTCCTCCATCTTCAGAGAGTTTCTCAAATGTCATGGGCTAGGAACTCTCCATTTTAATAATTCAATCCAAATTTACACTTGCTTTTGGTATTTATTTTACTCAGCAGAAAAAAAAAAAAAAAAA
>VXAV01001641.1:41416-57497 GCA_013399715.1 Alectura lathami
TTTTTTTTTTTTTTTCTGTAGGCTTTGGCTCCCTCTCAGTTCTATTTACCTGAACTGTGTACATTTATGAAAAACCAAAGTAGGTCTTGTGTTACATAACAACTTTGAGAGGAAAAAGAGGAAAAAAGAGAGAGAGAGGAGAGAGAGAGAAGGATAGAGACAGACAGATCACCAGTCCTGGATCCAGAGTCATACCTGCCACCAGGAGTGTTTGGTGTAGACAAAGTCCCCCCTAGACTTGTACATGTCCCTGTTTATTGCCCTTAGTTCTTGGCTTGAGTGTACTGTCTGGGCTTGAAGTACAGTCATTTGGGCTTGTCCCTTACAGGTTGGAACACCTCTCTTTTGAAGAAATGTTGAGGGAGATGGGCTTTTTCAGCCTGTTGAAAAGAAGGCTACAGGGAGACATCACTGTGGTCTTCAAGTACTTACAGAGAGATTATAAACAGGAGAGAGACTGAATTTTTACACAGTCTGATAATGATAGGACAAGGGGGAACAATTTAAAACTACAATAGGGCAGATTTAGATTAGATGTGAGGAGGTAGTTCTTCACTCTAAGAATGGTCAGGCACTGGAACAGGTTGCCCATGCCCCACACCTGGAGACATTCAAAGCTAGGTTTGATGGGGCCCTAGGCAACCTGATCTTGTGGGTGGGTGACAACCGTGCTCATGACTTGGGATTTGGAACTAAATGATCTTTAAGGTCTCATCCAACCCAAAATTTGAAGTAACTTTTAAAAATTTCCTCTCCTGTTTCTCTCATAGACATGTTCCCTGAAAAAACAATGTAAACAGTGTAATTTCTAGCTGTCTCCTAACTGTAATTTCTGAGGGTCAGAGAGTGACACGCTGTACACAAACTGTTGATTGGTATGCCTACCAGTGATTTTATTGTCGTAAAATAAGAAAATAATCCGAAAAAGAATGTAGTCTTCTTAAACAAACTCCAATAAGTTTTAAGTAATACCATCCAAAGCACTGAAGAGTTAATTCCATAAAAAAATCGCTTAATGAGGAAAAAAAACATACATTTTTGGCTAACTGTTATCAAGCTGGCATGATGCCCACAACATCTACTTCAATACGGTCTGGTCAGATCTGTTATTAACTTAACCCTTCGAGCCCCATGTTGGGCACCAAAATACTGTGGTGTTATAACCCATGATAGTTCCCAACAGTCACTTGCTCACTGCCCACAGGCTGCAGAGGCCCAGGCCTGCCAGCCAGTATCAGCTGGGTGGAGGAGGGAAGTGAGGAAGAAAAAAGGTAGAACCCATGAGTTAGGATGAAAACTATTTTACTAAAATAGCTAAGGAACAAGAGATAATAAACATGTAAAGGAGATGTAACTCTAATAATACTGGTAATTGGAAAGCAGTGACTTATGAGGAAGGCGATTTCTCACCCACACGCAAGTCCAACCCAGAAGGGGGAAAAGACACATGTAAGCCGTAGCTTTCTCCACTCACTAGAAGGCAGGAGGAGGGCCATGACATGATGTAAATTGTATGGAATACATTGTTGGTCAATTTAAGTTAGATATCCTAACTCCATTCCCCCAACAACTTCATAATCCGTTCTCCTCCAGCATTTGCAAATTCGACTATGTTAGAAACCAGGGCACAAATATACTTTCACAAGGTATAATGATTTTTTTTAATGTGTAACAGTATTTCACATTACAGTTACAATCATATAGATAGTATCAGAACATGTATATATATGTATTTATTTTTCAATAAAATTATTGCCTACTGTGTGTTTTTGTCATATGTTGAAGAGATTTAGCACAGCTGACATATTACTTTCATTATTACTGTCATTTAAACACTCTAATTAAATGGGTTATTTTTTACTCTTATTATTAGGTTAAAAGAAAATATTCTCATACTTCTGTCATAATAGTTTTATAATACTTTTACTTTAAATAGAAGTCTGATATGAGAGTGAAATTTTCTACTGAGAGGGCATGAGATTAGATGTCTTAATGATATCTTCCCTTTGTACCTTAACTAGAAATAATTTGTGAGTTTCTTCCATTTTTCATTTCATGCAATATAATGTGATTATTTTAATAATTCTACATATTACTTATATAATTTGAAAACAATTATTTTGTTGTTTAGTGTTAACTAATTGTTTCAATTTATATATATTAATGCTAATACACATTTTATGTAAATATAAAAACATTATTTAAAAGTCAGAGTTTCTGTAGTTAACATTGTAGTTTGTGTTAATGAAATAAATAAGGAAATACATCATGAAGTAATTTGCAATATAAATGTTATTCTTTATTCTGTTAACAAGTAATCTTTATTTTCCATTGCTTGTATGTTGTTTGCTTTGGATTCTTACTGAAACTGGATGAATAGAAAACTAGCCAGAATCCAGGTTTCATAGAGCACAAGGGACACACACTGACTTCATGTGTCATCCATGTATGACCTGTGTTTATGATGTATGTATGTCAATGATACCAGATTTTATTTCTTTATTCATTTATTTATTTATTTGGATCATGTCAGCTGACGTAATCTCACACAGACTTCGCAAAAGTTGTGCTCCTCCAGTCTTTAGATGTATGATCTCAGCTGCTAGTTATTTCCCTCACTAGTAGAATCCCAGCAGTCTAGTCAGATGTCCTCATTTTTTGAAAAATAGTACCGCTTACACAGTATGCTACTTGGATAGAACAGCAGAATGTTATTCTTAAGAACCATAAATGCTGTTCATTCAGTCAAGACAGAAGCTTCTAAAGCATGAGTTTCTGAACTGCAGACTCCTCTTTTAGAACAACAGCAGTTCCATGTCTGGTTGAGCACACAGGAAAACCAGACTGCAGGTTGTACAACAAGCTTAGCATTTGTCATTAAATGTTTAGTAATTAAATTCTAAAGCAACATTTTGAAACTCATATCCTGTTCTAAACCAAGGACATAAAAACTTGGGTGTCTGCTATCTATTCCTGGACACAATGACCTCATCTGTACACAACTTTGATGAACTTCAGATCATACTCTGAAAAATTCTCCAGAGATGGCAGACATTCATTGTAATCTTACTAATAGCAGAACAAATGATTTGAACTTTATCTTAGCAACTCAAATATATGTGGATATAGTGAAAGATAGAAAATGTTTTACTGACATATTTATGCTTGTTTTGCAGTGTCAAATAGTATGGTACTCAGGACATTTTTTTTTAAGACCTTAGTATCACGCGTGCTAGCCCAAGACCCTTTTTTTTTTTTTTAATTGTTATTTCTCACTTTCTGTGTTTATATTTATTCATCATCTTTATCAGCAAAGAATGCTGTGTGTGTGTATGTTAATAAACTGTCAGGATTATGTTACAGTTATGCTGTGGATAATGAAGTTAAACCTAGGTGTTATTTGTCAACGGAAAAAAAAAATAATTCCAATGGTAAATTTTCATACTTACTGATCCTTTTTTCAAATATGGTTTATACAGATATTATGTGTAAATAATTTATACTTTACTTAGCAAAGCTGTGTCTAACATATATGTTTTTTTTTTGCTTTGATAAATAAAATGTCACTCTGGCTTAGTAATATTAGCATACAGGTTAGAATAGCTTTCTGTAGCTAAAATTATTCAGACTCTCAAAAATTGAATCAACACTATGACAGTCTTTTCAGTGCTGACCTCCTGATGTCAGATCCTAGGAAGAAGTGTGATGTTTATGAAAATCACTAGAGAAGCAAATCTAGGTGCAATGTTTATACAGCCAATGCAATCCTGATACATGTGTTTCAAGTACAAGAATATCTATCTTGGACAGGTTGCCTTTTGATGCTTTTCTGCATTCTTGCATATTTTTGCAGGAGAGATAAAAGAAACACCTAATCTCTTCCATAAATCTTCTTGGAAGGAAAACATTTATTTTGAAATTAATAATTGAAAGGATCTAAGAAATATACAGAAGTAAATAACTCACAGCTGAGTTATAACATGGGAATCAGAGTATATTCAATGGGGGTAACACTTTTCAGGAAGTAATGAATCCTTTAGACTTTGAGAAAAATCATAAATAGTAGTCTCAATCACATTCTAAACTCTCTGGACACCCGTAATTAATCAGCAGCTCTATTCTGTGCTGTGGAAATAAATATATTTTAAGGAAATTAGGAAAAAAAATAATAATTTTTCTCAGTGATATTTGTGTGTTTTGTCCAAATAAACTCTTTCTGCATGGTCTATTAATATTAATAAAACAAAGATCTCACATTGAGAGGAATTCTTCAACCCAAGGCAAGTTCCTGCAGGCAGGGCGAGCAGGTGACGCTGAGCAACTCTCCATGCTCTAGAGGGCAGAGCACTGTCAGTAACTACCCTCTGATAGTTCCAGACCTAGCCATGGTTGCTTCCCAGCAGAGAGCCCTCACCAAAAAGAGCACGGTAACTCAGACAGAGACTGCACGGGTGCATGCAGCGGTCCAGGTCTTGGGCTGCAGGGAGTGCCTGAATCTGGCGCTGCTGCCAGAGCATAGGAGGTAGCTCCTGCCTGAGATATGAGCAGGTGGATGATCTCTTAGTCGGGTGGCCCAGCTCAAGGAGGAGGTGGAAAGGTTGAGAGCCATCAGGGACTGTGAGAGGGAAATAGACAGGTGGATCTCCTCCCTACCACAGCTGACAGAAAAGCACCAGGAGGATGCTCCATGAGTAGCGGCGGATCCCCCACCCTCTCAAGGTCAATCGGAATGGGAGGGCCCAGGAGACGGGGGTGAGTGGAAAAAGGTCCCTACTAGGAAGGGTAGACGGACCCCCCCCCCCAAGACTACCTCACCTGCCCATGTACAACTGGGCAACCAATATGTGCCTCTGCAGGTGCAGGAGCAAGTGAGGGAGTCCAAGGATGAAGGTAGTTCTGAGAGGATGTCTGAGGCGAGCCAGTCGCTCAAATCGCCACACCTCAAGACTGCCTCTACCAAGAAGAAAAGAAGTGTGATTCTTGTAGAGGACTCCCTCCTGAGGGGAACGGAGGGTACTGTTTGCTGGCCGGACCCTACCCATAGGGAGGTCTGCTGCCTTCCTGGGACCCGAGTCAGGGACACTGCACAGAGGATCCCTGACCTGGTGAAATCCTCTGACTACTACCCGCTGCTGATAGTCCAGGTAAGCAGTGACATGGTGACTGGGAAAAGCTCGAGGGTTATCAAGAGGGACTTCAGAGAGCTGGGGCAGTTAGTCGAGGAGTCTGGAGCACAGATGGTGTTTGGCTCCGTCCCTTCAGTGGCAGGGAGGAACATTGAGAGTTATGGGGAGAACCACCTCATCAACACCTGGCTGAGAGGCTGGTGCTGTCGGAGGAACTTTGGGTTTTTGAACTTTGGAAAAAGTTTTGGAACTTTGGAACTTTTTTGACCATGGGGCGGTCTATTCGACACCTGGTCTGCTGGCGCTAGATGAGGCCCAGCTACCCCAAAGGGGGAAAAGGATTTTTGCATGGCAGTTGGCAGGACTAGTGGAGAGGGCTTTAAACTAGACTCGAAAGGGGGAGGGGTTAAAATCAAGTTTATCAGAGATCAGCCTAGGAGGGGTGTGCCAGGGTTGCCGACCACCAGATCACTAGATCAAACTGACCAGGAACCCATTCAGCCTGGCCTTGAACACAGCCAGGGATGGGGCAGCCACAACTTCTCTGGGCAGCCTGTTCCAGCACCTCACCACTCTCTCAGTGAAGAATTTCTACCTGATGTCCAACATAAACCTCCCCTGTTTCAGTTTTATCACATTCCCCCTTGTCCTACCATTATCCACTTGTGTAAAAAGTTGGTCCCCCTCCTGCCTGTAAGCTCCTTTTAAGTATTGGAAGGCCACAATGAGGTCTCCCCAGAGCCTTCTCTTTTCCAAGCTAAACAATCCCAACTCCCTCAACCTTTCCTCATGGGAGAGGTTCTCCAGCCCTCTGATCAATTTGGTGGCCCTCCTCTGGACCTGCTCCAACAACTCTGCTATACATACTAAAAGGAGTCCAATGTAGGGCCACCAAGATGATCGAGAGACTGGATCACCTCTCCTGTGAGGAGTAGCTAGGAGGGTTGGGACTGTTCATCCTGGAGAAGAGAAGATAGAGTATTATCAATGTCTGTAAATACCTGAAGGAAGAGTATGAAGAATATAGATTCAGGCTGTTTTCAGTGGTGCCCACTACCAGGACAAGAGGCAATGGGCACAAAGTGTAACAGAGGAGGTTCTGTGCAAGCATGAGGAAGAACTTGACTGTGCGGAAGACACAGCACTGGTGCTTTTTGCCCCAGAGGTTGTGGAATCTGCTTCTCTGGAGACCTTCAAAAGCCTCCTCAATACGGGCCTGGGCAAACTGCTCTGGGTGCCCCTGCTTGTGCAGGGGTATTGGACTAGATGGCCTCCAGAGGTAACTGCAAACATCAACCAGTCTGTGACTCTGTGAAACAGTATTCTGAAATGAAATAAAATGCAGTCTTTGCTTTAGCATTTTGCACTCCTGGTATCTGGTAAGAATTTAAATATATTATACTTTCATTCATTAAAATAAGATTATACTTTCATTCGTTAGAATAGTCACATTACAAAATACCTCTCACAGGTGGTTAGGATTGTTTTAATTTTTCTTAAACCAACTATAGACTTACTTACAAAATAGAAAAGGAGTGTTGATAGTGTTTGAAGATTCCAAAGAAATTACTGTGTTATCTTTTAAAAGCTGAGCATTTGAGATAACAAATACATTCATGATTCAGCTTGTATATAACACTGTATTAGAAAGTTAACTAAATGTATTGAAAAGTCTGTAATTCCCCAAATTATCTTTTAAGTCAATCTCATTACCTTTGTTACACAGAGATACATGTTTCATGTTATTTTGAGATTCATAATATTGTTATAAATCTCCTAAGGAATCTTATTATAGAGCTCCTAAAATACCCTTGTCTTCAGCATTATTCCTAGTGGCAAATTGTTTCAACCTTGAGAATTTTAGCTAAGCACACCTTTAGATAATATCTTGCTCTCCTGCAGCAGTCTCATGATCTAGTTTAAGAGTATGTTCACTTAAAAACATTCTAGGTGTGAACTCATTAATTGAATCAGGCATTTCTATCTGAACCATGGTGATGTTATGAAGACACCAGGCTGAAGGGGAATACAGAACTGGGTGCAGTGTTCATACTTAAACATCTTTCAGAATTTTCTCTTCAAGCGAGTTATCATTTTAAAATGTTGCTTGCTGTGGTGGTTTAACCCACAATAGCTCCTAACAGTCAGTAGTAGCTCAACCTCCACCGTCCACAGCCGCAGAGGCCTGCACCTGCCAGTGTACCGCCAGCAGCTGATATCAGCAGGATGGAGGAGGGAAGTGAGGAAGAAAAAAAAGGTAGAACCCGTGAGTTAGGATGAAAACTATTTTACTAAGATAGTTAAGGATCAAGAGATCATGAAAATGCAAAGGGGATATAAGGGTAATAGTGCTGATAATGGGAAAGCAGTGACTTATGAGAAAGTCGATTTCTCATCTACACGCAAGACCAACCCAGAAGGGGCAAAAGAGACATGCCAGCCACAGGTTCCCTACTTCACCGGAAGCCGGGGGAGGGACATGACATGTCCTAAATACTATGGAAGACCTCGTGGGTCAATTTAAGTTAGATGTCCTAACTCCGCCCCCCACCCCCAACTTCCTAATCCCTTCTCTTCCAGCATTTGCAGATTCAGTTATGTTAGAAACCATGACAGTATCCACCCCTCATTCCATATCATTTACATCTTGTTTGAAATTAATAATTTCTATACGCTCTATTAGCACCTCTTATGTTATATATATATATATATATGATGCAAACCCTGGTTCAGCTCATTATGATCCTGCTCCCATTGTCTGTTTGTTGTCTTTGTGAATTGTCAGTGAAGTTCACTTAGTCTGTTGCATTAGGCTCCATCTGTCTTCACAGTCATTCAGTGCAGGAGAGATAGTGCACAGTACTGGATTGTTGCATGTTGGAGCCCATTCTGGTTCCATCAGGATTCATTCTTCTTTAATCTAATTAGTCCTTGTTATAATACTATTGATAATAGAATGCAGTGATTAACATCCTACATATCCAACATGGGGATATACATATTTGCATATATACATGAAGCTGTATGCTGTTTACCCCAGCATTTGATCTCCCTGAGGTACACATCGGACATCCCCATCTTTCTTCATTCTCCACCAAGCGCACCCAGGCCCTTAGGCAAAAACAGTCCCAGGGATGGGTATGCTTGCCTTTGCCTGAGGCAGGAATAGTCCAGGCTGTTTTAACCAGCATGTTCTTAGTTTGTACTACTGGGACTTTATCTCCTTCTACAGTACATTAAAGGTTGGATTGGGCAGGGCCAGCTTGAATGGCAGATTCCCAAGTGCTGACTAATCAGGTGGCTTCTGTTAGATGTTTGTGCCAATGTTTGAATGTCCCACCGCCCATTGCTCTCAGGGTGGTCTTTAGTAGTCCAATGTATCATTCAATTTTCCCAGAGGCTGGGGCATGATAGGGGATATGATATATCCACTCAATGTCGTGATCTTTGGCCCAGGTGTTTATGAGATTCTTTTTGAAATGTGTCCCGTTATCTGACTCAATTCATCCTGGAGTGCCATGTTGCCACAAAACTTGCTTTTCAAGGCCTAGGATGGTGTTTTGGGCCATGGCATGGGGCAAGGGATATGTTTCCAGCCACCCAGTGGCTGCTTCCACCATTGTAAGCACATAGCACTTACCATTGCAGGTTTGTGGCATGGTAATATAATCAACCTGCCAGACCTCCCCATATTTATAATTTCACCACCGCCCTTCATGCCAGAGGGATTTCATTCACTGCTTAAATGCAGTGCATGTTTCACATTCATGGATAACCTGCACAATGGTGTCCATGGTTAAGTCCATCCCTCAATCACGAGGCCGCCTGTATGTCACGTTTCTTCCTTGATGGCCCGACATGTCATGAGCCAACCGAGCCAGAAAAAGCTCACATTTGTCCTGTTAGCCCAAGACTATTGGAGCCACTTCAATTTTAGCAGCTCGATCTACCCGCTGTTTTTTTTTTTTATGTTCCTGATGTGGCTTGTCTCTTACGCACATGGGCATCTACATGACATACTTTTACAGCCCTGTTTTCTACCCGAGCAGCAATGTCTTTCCAGAGTAAGGTGGCCCAAATGGGTTTACCCCTGTCCTGCCAGCCGTCTTGCTTCTGTTATTGTAACCACCACCAAAGAGCATTTGCCACCATCCAGGAGTCAGTATAAAGGCACAGCATTGGCCACTTTTCTCATTCAGCAATATCAGGGGCCAACTGGACAGCTTTTACCTCTTCATATTGGCTTGATTCACCTTCACCTTCAGTGGCTTCTCCAGCTTACAATATAGGACTCCATACAGCAGCCTTACACCTCCAATAATTCCCCACAATACAGCAGGGCACATCTGTGAACAAGGTGTGTTTCTTTTCATTCTTTGGTAATTAATATATGGTGGGGTCTCTTAAGCATGCATTGTCCCTTCCTCTGGCGCTGTTTCAAAATTCTTCCTTTCAGGCCAGTCCATGATAACCTCTTAAATTCCTGGACAACTGAGGTTTCTCCTCTGAAGTTGCTGTGTAATCAACGCAATCCACTTACTCCAAGTAGCATCAGTAGCATGGTATGTGGAGGGGACCTTTCCCTTCACCCCGACTGCAGTGTAGAGCAAGTTTGTCACACCTTGTCCTGCTCAAACTTGTCGCAGGGCTACTGCTCAAGCTACGTCCTGCTTAATTTATTCAAAGGCTTGTTGTTGCTCAGGGTCCCATATGAAATTGTTCTTCTTCCATGTCACTCAATAGAGAGGGCTTACAATGAGACTGTAATCTGGAATGTGCATCCTCCAGAAACCCACAACATCTAAGAAAGATTGTGTTTACTTCTTTCTAGCTGGTGGGGACATGTCAGTGATTTTGTTAATCACATCCATTGGTATGTGATGACATCTGTCTTGCCATTTTATTCCTAGAAACTGGATTTCCTGTGCAGGTCCCATGACCTTACTCCACTTAACAGCAAAGCTGACTCACAGGAGGATTTGAATTATTTTCTCCCCTTTCTTGAAAGCTTCCTCTGCTGTCTTGCCCCCATACAATGATGTCATCAATAAATTGCAGGGGCTAAGGAGCCTCACCCTGTTCCAGTGCGCTCTGAATTAGTCCATGGCAGATGGCTGGGCTCTGTTTCAACCCCTGCGACAACAAGTTCCAGACATATTAAAGGACCCTCCAAGTGATGGCAAACTGTGGCCTGCATTCTTTTGCCGATGGCATTGAGAATAATGCATTGGCAATATCGATTGTAGCATACCACCTGGCTACCTTTGACTCCAGTTCATATTGAAGTCATAGCATGTCTGCACGGCAGCATTCACTGGTGGTGTTATTTCATTCAGGCCATGGTAGTCCACTGTCAGCCTCTACTCTCTGTTGGCTTTTTGGATTGGGCTATTAAAGGGTGAGCACATCTTACCGATCACTCCTTATCTCTCTAATTGATGGATCAGCTGATGGATGGGGACCAGGGAGTCCCAGTTGGTATAATATTGCCAATGGTGCACTTTTGTAGCAGCAGTCAGCACTCACTGTTCTTCTGCTCTTAGCAACCCCACCACAGAAGGGTCCTCTGAGAGACCAGGCAAAGTAGACAGCTGCTTAATATTCTCTGCCTCCAAGGTAGCTATCCCAAAAGCCCACCGATACCCTTTTAAGTCCTTAAAATACCCTTTTTTGAGGTAGTCTATGCCAAGAATGCATGAAGCCTCTGGGCCAGTCACAATAGGGTGCTTTTGTCAGTCCTTCCCAGTAACGCTCACTTCAGCCTCCACTTCAGTTAGCACTTGGGAACCCCCTGTCACTCCATAAATTTCAGTGGGTTTTTTCCCTACATGGCTGGATAGCATTTGAGTGCAGTCTGCACCAGTGTCCACCGGAGCCTCATACTTCCGTGGTTCTGATGTGCCAGGCCATCCACACAGTCCAATACATCCATGAATTTGTTTACATGTAAAATCATGTCTTCTAACCATTTCCAAATTTGGACTCAAAGTTTAAAAAGTGATATAAGTTCTTTGTCTTGAAAGATTATAACCAAAATCTTGTGCTATGAATCTGATGTTGTCTTTGTTAGGCAATTTTTGGAGGAAGGGGATTTGACTAAATATTTAACTAACATATTTTCTTAGAAGTGCAACAGTAAACAAGAAATACTGGATGTTGTGTTGGAAGATGAAATTTATTATGGCTGTTGTAGTAGAGCGTTTCAGAATTCATATAAAAATCATGTGCAAATAGGTCTAATGTATCTTACATGTGAAGGAGTTAGGGGAAGTGCCATAGAAACAGACAAGTTAGAATGAATCTGGCTTAGTGTAAGTTTTAATAGATTATTCTCTTAGTTTACATATTTTTTATTTTTTAATATTTTGAATTCTAAGCATATGAATTATTCTATTTTTTTCTACCTTTGTCTTACAAAATCTTGTCTTTGAAAGAAAAAATCTCACTGGCACCAAAGGGCAACAGAACAGATGGAAGAGGAGAAGATAAAGGATTTAAATGTAACACTGCCAATTGAGTAATTATGTGTAAGAAGAGATATGCAACTTACATATTAGTTTGTTCAGTATCTGAGATGGTAGAAATACACAGAGGGACAAAAGTGAAAGCCAATCCAATTTATAATCTAATTGTTTTAAAATCATCTCTAAAATTACATCCGAGATTATTTCAAATTGTTTTCTAACCACTTAGAGCAGAGAAGGAAACAGCAAGACTGAAAAATCGTCAGTAATTTTAACCAAGAGAGACAGAACAGGAGAGACCTTGGAGGACAGAATAGATGTTGAGGTACAGGTTAACAAGTAGACTAAAATTTCAGACAGACTCATTTTGAATATGTACATAACAAGTGAATAAAATATTTGGGAAACTTTAGAAGGTACGTGACAGCAACCTGGATTATTTCCAGGGATCATACTAGAACCGTTTATTTTTCTACAATTGTGTGAAAACTTCAATTTCAAAAATTAAAGAACTAGATACAGAATTTAATTCTCTTACTACAAATGTTTTTTAAAATTAAAAATGCATGAGAGATTTTCCAGGTGATACTTTTTACAAAACCCTTAACTCATTTTTAGGATATTAAGCGAATTTAAAGCAAATTGTAAAAACAAACAAACAAATCGAAAAAACATACTCATTTTCTGCGTTGTGCACATTACATTAAATGACTATTTTCTGCACGTCTAATATGATTAGCAGAATCGGGACATATATTGCTCTGCTGTGACCTTTCTTGAAATACTATACACACCAGTCACAAGCAGGAGAATGAAATAAAACTCTGAGAGGGTAAATAAGTCTACTCTAAACAGTATAAATAAATCTGTGACTTTGGGGAATATCATGCTGTATTTGATTTATACACTTGTCAGTGAGATAACACTGGCCAAATCATTTACGGAGGAGATGAGGAGGCAGTTATTTGCTGCTGGTGTATGTTTTATTCTGTAGTCACACAGAATGACCATGTTTTCATTCTTTTCTTTAATATTTTAAATACCGAAACTTTGTGTTCTTAGAAAAACTAAAATATTGTAGGTGAAAAATACAAGTTATAAGAAATTATCTGTGAAAATAAATTGTATATAATTAGATTTTGTGCTGATTACCGTACCAAGATTATAACAATATCCTATGAGGTAAAAATGTTTAAAAGGGCTCCGAAGAGAGAGGAAGCAGGCTCTTTTCCTTTTCTTAGCTATCTAGAATCACATTCTTGTTTCAATAAGCCAAAATAAATAGAGCACTAAGATTAAACATATGAGAGATAATAGATAAGAAACTTTTTAAGTGTAAAGAATTTAAACTTATTGTCATTGGAAGACTTAAAACATCACATGGATTTGTTTCTCCTTCTAAATTGACTCTTCTTTCATAGATGTTAGTCTGACATAATTCAAGATTGGGGTTATCTTGTTCTCTGTGAATCAGAAACAGCAATATTTTTCACAGTATACCTCAAACTTGGAATAACCACCTCTGAAACAAACAAACAAAACACCTGCAGTTTGGCCTCTCAGTATGCATTTGAAGTTGGTGGCATTATGACTATAGTCTTGCAGTTTTAGATATTTGTGTAGTGGGATAACCCTGAAACCAGACTGATTCTCCTTGGACGAGTAGCTAGACTATGATTAGTTGTTCTGACAGTGTTTCCAAGCACTACATTGTTAGATCTGAACTGAAAACTCATGTGCAGTACATATCTGAATTCTTTATTATATGACATCTGCTGTACTCAGATGATGAACTTCGGTCATAACAAATCCATGCAACAAATCCAGGATAGACTTAGGGAATAGTAGCTGAAAAGTTGCCCAGCATGAAAGAACCTGGAGGTACTCATCAATAACCAAATGAACATGAGTCTATAGTGTGGCCAGATGGCCTAGAAGGCCAATGGCATCTTAGCTTGTATCGAAATGTCGCCTATAGGACTAGGGAAATGATTGGGCCACCCACTGCAAGAAGGATCATAGAATCGTAGAATCATAGAATCATAGAATCATTGAATGGCTTGGGTTGGAAGGGACCGCAGAGATCATCTGGTTCCAAACCCCCTGCCGTGGACAGGGCAGCCAGCCACTAGCTCGCTAGATCAAACTGTCCAGGAACCCATGATGTTTCTATGATGGAGTGACGGCATCAGTGGACCAAGGGAGGGCAACAGATGTCATCTACCTGGACTTGTGCAAGGCCTTTGACATGGTCCCGCACCATATCCTTATCTCTAAACTGAGAGATATGGATTTGATGGGTGGACAGTTTGTTGGATAAAGAATTGGCTGGATTGTCGCAGCCAAAATGTTGTAGTCAATGGCTGTATGTCCAGGTGGAGGCCGGTCACGAGCGGTGTCCCCCAGGGGTCCGTCTTGGGACCAGTGCTCTTCAACATCTTTATCAATGACTTAGACTGTGGGATCGAGTGTACCCTCAGCAAGTTTGCTGATGATACCAAGCTGAGTGGTGCAGTTGATAGGCCTGAAGGAAGGGATGCCATCCAGAGGGACGTGGACAGGCTGGAAAAGTGGGCCCACGAGAACCTGATGAGGTTCAACAAGGCCAAGTGCAAGGTGTTGCACTTGAGTCGGGGCAATCCCAGGTATGTGTACAGACTGTGAGAAGAACTCCTTGAGAGCAGCCCTGCAGAGAAGGACCTGGGCATTCTGATCGATGAAAAGCTGGACATGATCCGGCAATGCGCTCTTGCAGCCAGGAAGGCCAATGGCATCCTGGGCTGCATCAAGAGAGGTGTGGCCAGCAGGGAGAGGGAGGTGATCGTCCTCCTCTACTCTGCCCTTGGAAGGCCTCACCTGGAGTACTGTGCCCAGGCCTGGGGCCCCCAGTGCAGAGGGGAAGTTTAGCTGTTGGAGCGGATCCAGAGGAGGGCCACCAAAATGATCAGAGGGCTGGAGAACCTCTCCTATGAGGAAAGGTTGAGGGAGTTAGGATTGGAAAAGAGAAGGCTCTGGGGAGACCTCATTGCAGCCTTCCAATACTTAAAAGGAGCTTAGAGGCAGGAGGGGGACCGACTTTTTATGCAGGTAGGTAATGATAGAACAAGGGGGAATGGGCTAAAACTGAAAGACGGGAGGTTTAGTTTGGATTTCAGAGAGAAATTCTTCCCTGAGTGAGTGGTGAGGCACTGGAACAGGCTGCCCAGAGAAGCTGTGAATGCCCCATCCCTGGATGTGTTCAAGGCCAGACTGGATGGGTTCCTGGGCAGTTTGATCTAGTGAGCTAGTGGCTGGCTGCCCTGTCCATGGCAGGGGGTTTGGAACCAGATGATCTCTGCGGTCCCTTCCAACCCAAGCCATTCAATGATTCTATAATTCTATGACCTACTCTTGGTGAAGCCTTGCTGGCTGTCTCGGATCACCTCCTCATTCTGCTCCATGATTTTCCCAGGCACAGACACAAAGATCACCGGCCTGTAGTTCCTCAGGTCTTCTTTTCTCCCTCTCTTAAAAATGGGTGTGATGTTTCCCTTTTTCCAGTCACCAGGGACCTCGCCTGACAGCCATGACTTTTCAAATATGATGGAGAGTGGCTCGACAACATCATCAGCCAACTCCTTCATGACCCTGGGATGCATCCCGTCAAAGCAACAGGAGATTTTTCTTTCCAGTATTTCATTGCTTATTCCTCAGAAATAATGGGTGGGAGATTAAGTTACTGCAAGTTACATTGCTTGTTTACAGGAAAAAAATTGCTGGATTTATGAAGTATGCCAGCATTTATCATCAGTAATCTTTTTTATGCAACTTTTACTCATAATAGGTTAGTAGTCATCTAAAGCCCAACTGATGTGAACAAAGGTAGATTTTTACCATTTTTTTTTTTTATTGATTTTCCTTTTAAATCTTTTAACATTTAATTTCTGCAGGTACCGTTTCTGAAAAAGTATGACAGCTGAATTGTTCCTTTACATCATTTAGTGATATATGTGGATAGTTTTTTTTTTTTTTTTTTTAATCAAAACATGTCTGAAAAATAGCGCTGAAAAAGTCTTTGCTAGTTCCTGTGCCTTAAATGCCACTAGCACATAGCACATATTACTAGTAGTGCCAGGTACAAGTAATATCCCTGAAAGCTTAGCGGTGAAAAAAAAAAAAAAAAAAAAAAAAAAAAAAAAGAATTGAAATTATTTGTAATTGCTAATTTTAGAATCATAGAATCATTAAGGTTGGAAAAGACCTCTAAGATCATCTAGTCCAACCACTAATTATATTACAAAAATATTTTCTCAGATTGATGTTGAAATCACAAGATAAGGTAAAATCACAAGATAAGGTGAACTCACAAGATAAGGTGAACTCACTGACAGCTCAGGAGCTGAGGCAAACAGGGAGCAAGATCAAGAAGGAAGTAGCAAGATGCTAGTGAAGAGGCTTTATTTAGAGGAATTAATAAATTGTAGTTGAAGAATGGAGACCACTGCTGCAGAT
>VXAV01001644.1:0-26541 GCA_013399715.1 Alectura lathami
TGATCTCTGAGGCCCCTTCCAACCCAAGCCATTCTATGAGTGTATGAAAATTTTGTTTAAACAAAAATGAACCAGCATCAATTCTATTCAAATGAGTGGTGATAATCTTCATATATATATATATATATATATAAACAATTCAAAACTACAGGAAAATCTTATGATAAAGTAATGGAACCATACCCTGATTTGCGTATTTGCATCCAGGTTTACCTGTGGCAGAAATTTTTAGAACTGTACCCTGTTAACAGGCAGTCTGTCAGCACTTCCTGTTGTCCTGATTTGTCTCTGTGTAAATATTGCGAGTAAAGGGAAGTGCTTCTTCATCCCAAAATAACTAGCTTAATAAGAAGTAGATCAAAATGTTATTTTTAGGGAACATCCAATAGTCAGCCTCTACTTTGGGACACAGAAGATCCTTACAAAAAGATAAGCACTACACAGGGCTGTCACAGGGAAGGTCGCAAAATTGTGTGCACTCTATTTCACCCCTTTAAACCCCTTAAAGTTCTCTTCCATAGCAACTGAAACTCCAGAAAATAATTTTAGGTATTTATATAAAAGAAAACCTTGGCAGGCACGTGCCATTCATTGCATGTAGTTATTTTATTTTTACTAACCAAACTCAAAGAAATGCACAGTTAGGTTTCAGTTATTAATACACAGTTCTCTAGAAAATATCCCCTTCATGTTCTCTTCAATAAGCCATGTGTTCAAATGTTTGCAGTACATGCTACAAGTAGCATGTATTTTCTTCTCCCTTCCCCAAAGGGACTTTTTCTACTTTAATATAAAGTATTGTAAACCTCTTATTGGAAAAAGAAAATTCAGGAAAAAAGCTTCTTAAACACCTTTTAAAATCACTGTCTGGCGCTGCACGTTAAGCAGTTTCTTTTGGTATAGACATCCTTGCGTTTTTCAGTCAGGATGGGTCTCTAAGTATTTTAGATTTAAGGCAGACAATACACAGTTTAGAAATACATTAGCACATATTTGTCATGATATGGCATTTTCAGCAGACATTATCAGTTTTTCGTACGTCATTATGCATTTCTTATTTCAGAAAGCTTCTTCACTGTTTAACATCAGCCTTTTTCCAACAGTATTCTTGTTCTTCTGCGCTTCCATTCCTGCTCTCAGAGTGTATCCCCTGGGTGTATGTGCTCATACATTCCTGAAAAGTTTGCTCTCTTTACAGAAGAGAAACATTTCTTCATACTTCATGCAGTAACATCTTTTCTCATACATTTCAAGATGGTTGGCCATATCTCAATCAAATGCAACAATCAAAGACATCATTTCTACAAATAGTTATAACAATTTTACATTTTTACAGTTTTATTTGTCTCTACGTATAGCAATAATTATCTCAACTATGGAAGCTTTTAATCAGTACTATGACTTGACAAAATTCAGGTTTCTTTTCCCGCAAATCCATTCCTCCTCTGGCTTGTTACATGACTGTTGCAAGGTTGTGGAATATATTTTGAAGCTTAGCATATTTATATTGATAGGCAACAAACCAATATTAGACAATACTTGTTTGCACATTTTTTTTTAGGATACAATGTGTACTTACAAAAAAATTCTTTCACTTCAAATATAAGTGCAAAGCAGTAGTTAGTATTTTAATTCTACATCGTAGCAGCAGTCATGTATGCATAAAACAGCACTTTTCCTACAACAAATCACAGCATTTTAGGCAGCATATTGACTACAGTAAAGTGTGACAAATGCAATGCCAACTGAAGAAAGTTTCTAACACAAAAAAATTGATTCTCTTAATACAAAGGCTATATAAAAATATGGCATTATATAGTTCTGCCGTAGGTCTGAGAGCTCTTGAAAAAAGTAAAACACAAAGGTTACTACATTTAGCATTAGCAAATTCAACAAATCACTGCATTTACATCCTCAACAGCTTTTTGAGAAAACCATGATTCTGTCTGCTCCAGGACCTAAACATTTACACTGCAGGTGATCACACACATCCCCTGAGACCTAAGAACTACTTGGTCCTATTCACCCAGCTAAGAATACTCATCCCGAATGATCAAGTCCTTTACACAGACAGACGTGTTACAATGGACTATATATATTTTTCTGACCGACATCACAAAATTATACTGCAGTGTAAAGATATGGCTTTCTCTAAAAATTATAAAATATTGAAAAATCCACGAAACACTTAAAAATTATCCTTGAGTTCCACACTATATTTAAGCAATCAAATAGACTATGTAATCGGTCATACTATAGTAGAACAAGCAGAAGACTTTTTATTCACTTGAAAAAATAGCAGACTGGAAGATCTCTTCATTGCATTACACAAACTTCCCTGAGATTTTTACATAAATTATGTTTAGTCTACTATATATTGGAAACCAGTTAGCTACTGAGTGCCATACACTGCAAATTTTACATAGTTTCTGCATATATTATCCCAGCTAAAATGCTGTTTCAATGCTTTAAAGCTTTTTTTTTTTTTGCTACAAAAAACATGTACACACAACTGAGACTACAAATGCAAACATATTCCTTGCACAAAACTTTTAAATCATCCTGAAAGCAATGTACATATATAGAGAAAACACGTTAAGTTGAACAAAGCACTTTAAAATTCTTGGCAGCTTAAAAACTGCTTGTGAAATTAGTTTAAAGGTTATCTATACAAGAGTTTGGTAACAAGAAAACAAATTTTTATTAAACACAAGGGACAGAAAGAGAGGTGATGCTGCCCTCCTCACTTATCAATCTCCAATATTATAAAATCATAACTTCAAATGAGTGATTGTGGGATAGAAACATCACAGTGGTACAAAACATTGCTCTACTGGCACTATGTTACAATGAACAAGGAATTTTTCCTTTTCCTTTTTAATTGAGTTAAACTTCCAATAAAATGGATGTAGTTAATCATAAATCTTAAGGAGGCCTCACAATGAAGTAATTACTCTGTTTCATATATTCACTGACAGAAATTTAAAAAAATGAACACTTCATTTTAAATACAAATCTGGATTTCAAGAGTTTGCCAGGTTGCGTAGCCTTAATTGAACCTGTCTCAGCAAAAATTCAAGCAGCAGCAGCATTGTACTTTGCAAACAATATCTCAGAATGAGGAAAAAAAATCAGATTTGAATTTGAAATAAACAGAACTTGAAACCTTTACTGCTTTGAGAGATGAGATTACTCCCAAGTTTTATGCTTGGAAGCAAAACGAAATAGTTGCCTCATCCATACATTTGTTAGACTTACTTCAAAAGTGAAATTACATACAGCAATCTGTTCAGTTAGCTTTGACCTCCCTCCAGTTCTCAATAACTAGGATCATCATCTCCCCCCTAGCTGGCTGTGAAACAACAGCACTTAAATTTCCTCCTTCCAAATGGCCTTACCACAGAAAAATAAAAGGAGATAATTTTGTAATGAATTGGCCCAAAGTTGACTCAATGTGGTTGTGACTGGCCATATCAGATACTGAGCCATAAACATTCTTTTCAGGGTACTGGAAGGAATGCATTACATGCTGTTCCTACCATCAAAGTGAGGAACTAGAGGGAATTTTCTGTATTTTCAGTTCTTCTTCAAAAAGTTTCTAATTTATTGATACATTGAGGACTGCATAAAAGCTACAAAGATGGAAAAAATAAAAGAGCAGCATTCAAACGCAGTATGTTTGGCTTTTTCATGTTCAGAAACAAACTGAATACAGCCTTGTACAAAATGGCTTCAGTTCTACTTGTTATCGCTCTATTCTCAAACATGTAAAAGGAAGCTAATACGCAGTATTACGCAGTAAGAAAAACTGGATAACATGTTTGCTTTTTCATTTTAAATTAAAATTTCCACATGGGTAAGTTAGCTGTCTGTCTGTATTAAAAACAATTTGCTCCCTTCCCCTAAAAATATTTACGGTACATCACACAGCCTATTTAGTCTCTTTGCATATATTGCTGACCGGTAACTGATTCACAGGCACATTAAAAGTTGCTGGATTACATAACCAACTTCTTTTTGTTATACAGAGAAGCCATTTCTGCAACAATGATGAAAAGTGTATTAACAAAAACAAGCCCTTGTGCAAAACACAAAACAGGGTGCCAAGTCACTGTACGCTCAGAGCAAGAAGACAAAATCTTTTCTGTGTATCTCCATTTCAACAAGGAAATACACTCAACTGTCTTTGCATTTCTTAATCTCACCACATTTAAGTCACCTCTTTTTTGCATTGCCAAGTAAGGCAAATAATGGTGTTGTAGACTGACCATATATTAGACACTTTTATTTAGAAAAATAATTTGTCTTGAGAATTTCAAGATGTTCTCATAGTAACAAATATATCCTGATAAAGAAAACCAGCAGGATTCCTCTGTTTGCAGATTCAGATAGGTTATTCACTACACACATTCCACTCCCAGCAAAGATAGATGTACATGTGTACATATGTCAATTATACACAGCAGACCAAATACATTTTGTTCTGCATCCTAATGTATCCTGTTAAGGAGGGACAGTTTTCTCATCCACCCATATTGTCCCTTATATGATCCACTCGCTGAGCAAGATCCCTAAAGGTGGGGCGCTGGGTAACGTTATTGTTCCAGCATTCTTTCATGATAGCATAAATCTGGAGGAGAAGAAAGAAAATTAATGTTAGGTAAACAGACGCCACACTTAAGTCACTTTGTACTGGCCCAAAGACCACCCAACTTAACTGTATGCTTCCAGGCAACAGTGCCACAAGAGTGTAACTAAAATCCTTCTATCCCAATCACTTTCTTTGCTTGATCCCAAAGACAGCAAAGAGCCCCTACTATAGAAGGAGATTTTTAAAAAAAATTAGTATGGAAATTGACTGAACTAGTTTTCAAAGCTAGTAAGAAATTATGTTCCTAATTTGTTTTTTTATCTTCTTGCTAGTTCTTATTTTTTTTTGAAAGATTAAAATGTTTCAAATGACAAATGCTTTACGAGTTTGACCAAAAAACAGATTTACAGAGACAATAATTCAAGATTACGATTCCTCTGCAACTTTAACATACAGTTCTCCAGATTCTTATATTAAGTTATAAGTTATTCTTCATAGCTAATCTGAAGGAAGACAAACGTTACTGCGCAAACTGAACCTGATTTTAGTAAAAACAGATTTAGATCATTTTTGGACGATATTTTCATTGCAACAGGCATTTAGCCACACTCTCCTCTTTCCCCAAACATGCAGCTGATATCTGATCACAGAACAGTAGTTCTGTGCAGGTCTCTTCATTTGTGCTCTTCTTGTTAATTTAATCCAGTCCATAACCAACTTCTCATACTCCCAACCATTTCTCAAGTGTTAAGAGCTATCTGCAAAGCTTCCAAGACAAATGTAGATCTCCGTTCTTCACTTTTCAGCACCTCTGAAGTTCTTGCATTGACCTCAGTCCAAAGCAGCTTGTAAGCTAATGACACCTAGAAGTTTTCATGTCTGTGGCCTTTTAAGGTTCAAAATGGGAAGGGCGTACTGTCTAACAGAAGAGAGGCATTCCCGTTTTGCTTTGATATCTGAAGACATGTCAGATGTTGGAAACTTTGCATTTACAGTTTTAGTAAAACAGATTCAGTATTGTATTATCATATTTACATGACATTCAGGTTATCTATGAAAACCCAAACCTTCATGATTCAACAGTTGTTGTATTCATACGTATAGTACAAGACAGATAACTTCAGAGACTTTTCCTTTGATTCTCTATAGATTATTTCTTTCCCAATCCTTCCCTGCCCCACCTGTACCATTCTTCTTCTCTGCTAGACCACTTGACCCTGATTCTCTCCTGTCTCCAGTTTCACAGGAATTATTTCAGGACTTATTGCCAAGCATGTCTGATTGTAAAGGGATGCAAGAATCGATCTGAGCTAGAAGTTATACAAACAAAACTTCTAACTGTCTTAGTTACATTCTTTCCTCACAGATTCCCTCACCCAACCATAACAGTTTGACTCAAACTGAAGTGCACCCTCCTCTAAAAAACAGAGAATTAAAGACTTAGAAATAATAAGCAAATATTTTTAAAACCACCTGGAGTCTTAGCAAAATAAAAGAACACTGAATTAATGCGTGCTTTGAAGATGTCTTTACAGGCACACACCGTATCTATGAAAAGCACAAATACAACTCTAAACGCTCAAAACACAAAATCTGATTCGTACACTTCACTGTATCTACAGTCTGCAGGTAGCTCCTGGCCGAGAATGCTTGACAATGAGTAACATGCATGATAAGCATACATCAGTATTCCTACACTTGACAAAGGAAGAGTAAGAGAGGGAAATAATGAAGACAAAAGGTTGCTTAAAGCTCAGAATTAAAGGTGATCAATCAAACCTTAAGTACATATTAAGGTTTCTCTGCTAAATATTAATCATGTCAAAAAATCTACAGTACACAATTTTGGACAAGAATGTTTATATGGGACCTCCATGGAACAAATTCCATATGCTAACTTTACTGTATTTATAAATTTACAGTTTTGAAACGGAAGCCTGAATGCTCCACTATAGTAGTCATTCATAATAATCCCTTATATATTCAGGAAGAATACATTTTAGGCTCCTGAGTGAATAAAATCTAAGAATTAAAAAAAAAAAAAGTGATTATATAGACCATGCAACTGATGAACCAACAGCACAATCATTCAGGCTGTATAAATTCTTTAGCAATCCATGCAGAAGGAAACATGAGGTTTGCATTTACCACGTACTCACCCCTACTGAGCACCTTTCAGACTACAGTAATGTATTACTCTGAAAATACTTCACCTCATCAGGGCATCCATCTGGTCTTGGCAGTCGTCCATTATTCTTCAAAAGCTCTATCAAATGAAATACAATCATCTGCCCTTGTTTATCATTGCCAATCATGCGCATGAATTCCTGAAACAGAAGGCCAACCATCACAAATAAGATTTGAAGGAAATAAAAGATGCTGCAAAATCGTTACCAAGGTAAAGTTCTTCATGAGAAAAATCTTAGAAATTCTATAAATAGCACAGTATATAACAAAGATAAAACTTTAAGAGAGAAGTTCAGATAATATACCAATAATCTTTTTGTGTGTGTGTGTGGAAGAAAACAGGATTATACATACATGATGATTTAAAGCAGTAAGTTAAAATCTTCTTTTATATTCATCATAATCTGATGATTATCTAGTTTTAAAAGAATAAATCTTACACTGCTAATTCTAAAGAGATCTCTGAAATGTTAAAACAAGCTCTTGATGCTTTGAAAAATCCCTGTCAAACAGAAAACAGATAACAATATGAAATGTTATTATTAGCATTTAAATATACAATGTTAATTTATAACAAAAAATGAATAGGATTAATCCATAACTAGAGGCCTGAATGGGTAGCATAATTAAAGCCAGCTAAAATGGTTCAAGATCTTGCTAGCCAAAATTCAACATAACCCTGAAAGTAAATAAAAATCTCTCACACTGCCAGAGATCTAAAGTAAATGAAAAAATATTAACTGAAAATAATTTCTAAGCATAATATAAATATAATATAAAATTAAATAATATAGTATAAAAATATTGTTTTTTCTCCAGTGCTACATAGGTTTTGTTAATGGTGTTTGATATGAAAATGTGAAATAACTGTTGGTGGAACATGCTAATAGCCAAACCCAGTGAAGGAATGAGTAATTATAAAGATGATGACAGGCTGCTTTGGTTAATTGATAAAAATGAATTTTTCTTGATGCACATTATCAAGACAGCAGCCTAGCTCATGAAGTGATGAGCCCACAAAAAGTAGATTCAAACTATGTTCCACCTGAGCCCATGACTTACTCCATTACTTTTCCATTTCACAATTTCAAAAGAACCCCAGATATCTGGAATGTTTGTTACTACGCAGGGAGAGATGTCCCTGCTTTGAGAGTTCTTTCTCCATCGCTTAGTAATTGTATCAAGTTACTAAGAGGTCCGCTGAGGTCAATGCAGAGGTCTTCAAAGTACAGTTTTGCCTATAATCATTGTTTAGCTCTCAAAACTACATTTGTCAGGACTGAGACACTGGTGAACAGTGAGGACAGCTCCAGTGAACGTTTGAGTCAACTCTCCTCTGTAATGCCTGCAGAGCAGTGCTAGGTATAGAATCATAGAATGGTTTGGGTTGGAAGGGACCTTAAAGATCATCTAGTTCCAACCCCCCTGCCATGGGCAGGGACACCTCCCACTAGACCAGGTTGCTCAGAGCCCCATCCAGCCTGGCCTTGAACACTGCCAGGGAGGGGACATCCACAGCCTCTCTGGGCAGCCTGTGCCAGTGTCTCACCACCCTCGCAGTAAGGAATTTCATCCTAGTATCTAGCCTAAATCTCCCCTCTACCACTTTGTGGCCATTACTCCTTGTCCTGTCCAGCACACACCCTTGTAAAAAGTCCCTTCCCAGCTCTCCTGTAGGCCCCCTTGAGGTACTGGAAGGCCACTATATGGTCCACCCTGGAGCCTTCCCTTCTTCCGGCTGAACAAACCCAGCTCTCTCAGACTATCCCCACAGGGGAGGTGCTCCAGCCCTCTGATAATCTTTGTGGCCCTCTCCTCTGGACCCCCTCCAACAGCTCGATGTCATTCTTATGTTGGAGGCCCCAAAACTGGACGCAACACACCAGGCGGAATCTCATGAGAGCAGAGTAGAGGGGCAGGATCACCTCCCTCGCCCTGCTGGTCAGACTTCTCTTGATGCATCCCAGGATGCAGTTGGCCTTCTGGGCTGCAAGCGCACATTGTCAGCTCATGTTGAGTTTTTCACCAACCAACACCTCCAAATACTTCTCCTCAGAGCTGTTCTCAAGTCACTGTCCAGCCTGTACTTGTGCTTGGGATTGCCCTGACCCAGGTGCAGGACCTTACACTTGGCCTTGTTGAAGTTCATGAGGTTGGCATAGGCCCACCTCTCCAGCCTGTCCAGGTCCCTCTGGATGGCATCCCTTCCCTCTAGCGTGTCAACAGCATCACACAGCTTGGTGTCATCCGCAAACTTGCTGAGTGTACTCGATTCCACTGCCCATGTCACCAACAAAAATGTCAAACAGCACTGGTCACAGTACTGATCCCTGAGGGATGCCACGCGTCACCAGTCTCCATTTTGACACTGAGCCATTGACCACAGCTGTCTGGATGCGACCATCCAGCCAGTTCCTTATCCAGCGAGCGGTCCATCCATCAAATTCATGTTTTTCCAATTTAGTGACCAGGATGTCATGCAGGACAGTGTCAAAAGCCTTGCACATGTCCAGGTTCCAGTCAGTGGGAACTTCACCAGACTGCCAGGACCTTTCAAATATGATGGACAGTGGCTGGGCAACTTCATCTGCCAGTTCCCTCAGGACCCATGGATGGATCTCATCAGGTCCCACGGACTTGTGCACCGTCAGGTTCTTCAGATGGTCTCAGACCTGATCTTTGCTTACAGTGGGTGGATCTTCCTTCTCCCAGTTCTTACCTACGCTCTCTGCAACTTGAGCAGTGTGGCTAGAGCCCTTACCAGTGAAGACTGAGGCAAAGAAGTCATTGAGCACCTCAGCTTTCTCCTTATCACTCATGACCAGGTCTCTAGTTTCCTTCCAGAGAGGGCCCACATCTTCCCTAGCCTTCTTTTTATCATTAACATAGCTTCACAAATCCTTCTTCTTCCTCTTTATGTCCCTGGCTAGACTTAATTCTATCTGGGCTTTGGCTTTCCTAACCTGATCCCTGGCAGCCCGGACAACTTCTCTGTATTCCTCCCAGCTAGCCTGTTCTTGTTTCCACTCCCTATAGACTTTCTTTTCATGGCCAAGTAAGTCCAGGAGCTCCCTGTTCATCCACAGAGGCCTCCTGGCATTCTTGCCTTCTAGCTGTCAACGGTCTGCAAAAAAACTGCTCCATTTATTTTCTGAACTTCAATAAATTATTAGCTTGAGTTCTGGTAAGATAACAAAATAACTTTGTTACCTCAATTATATCAACTTAATGTTTGTTTGGCTCAGCCATAGATTTGGAATGGCATTAACAGTACTTGTCATGTTGCAAAAAACAGTTGCATTTAGGATTACTCTCTATAAAGGATCAGAAAGAGAAATCTATAATTAGACACTTCAAAATCTTTTACAAACAGATGAGAGTTACAGGGTGGATTAAATCTACACAGACTATTTTCCAGATATTTTTCCCCAGAATGACACTGCTTCCAACTGGATGCTGTCTCAAGATACCTCCAGGAAAGGTTCAGTGACTGTCAACTTATCTAGGTATAGAACAACTCTGTATCTCTTTGAAAAAAAAAATAAACCAGAACCTCTGGGAAACATTAATTAGGTACTTCATTAATTGGGTACTTACAGCCGGTGGGCTTTTGCTCTTTTCAATGTAAGTGAAGAGTTCATACAAGACCACACCAAAACTCCACACATCTGAGGCCACAGAAAATTTGCTCTCTGTCAGAGATTCTGGAGCATACCTGAAACACATAGTAAAAGAACATTGTTCTGTGTCACTTGTGTCTTTTTACTCTTGAAGATATTTCTTTTATAAAGATGTTTTTTTTTCCATGATTAAAGTACCCTTTGCTCATAGGCATTACCTTCACTAATAAAGGTGGACAAGTACACTGTCAATGGCAGATAATTGGTATTCAAGTGCTAATATTTTTCCTGTGTGTAGCAAGGGTAAACAGCATTTTGATGTGATAAGGACTGGAAATAAAGACTATTATAGCAAATAAATACCCCTCCATCACTCACTTGTGGTAAGCTCTGAATTGTGTCCCAGGCACTTCTGGACTCGATTTTTATTACTCAGTGACATGTACTGTTATACTACTTTATATTATTTTATTTACCCCTTAATTATTACATTTTTACAGTGTGTACAGCAGCAGTACAGACTAAAAATCACAGGTAAGAAATGGTGTTTTCTTTTGCTGTCCAGACAGAAAATTGTTTTTATCATAATTATCTGTCGGAGTATTTTGTAAGGCATTCTTGTGTCTTCAGTATGAATACAAAGAAATACACATTCTAAATGCAGCTCCTGAAGGGTGGGCCCTGTAGCACATTTGCCCAAACATTCAGCCCAGCACTTTATCTTTGTTTGTTACAGTCCGTGGGATTTAACTCCACTTGGCCAACAGATGGTCCATCCAGTAGATCTTAGCAAGAAGATGTATACTTTGTTTAGGGGTGCAAAGCTTTGCAAGCTTATTGGAAATGGGCTCCTTTAGATTTCTTTTATCTCTAAATGCATTTCCTGTGGCTTCTTTTAAATAGTTACTTGAATAATTTTCAGGGTTTTTTTTTGGCAAAAATACATTGAGAATTCCTACATTTATATACTGTTTTGTAAATTCAAATATCATGCATGTGACTTTCAGTGCTCTCAAAACTGACTCTGAGATTGTACTTCATAATTCCATAATATGCAAAACAACTAGCTGATACTGCAAAGCCAAAAGCATGCCATGATTCCATATATCAATAGAAGACTTACCAAAATATAGGGCTTTCACCAGGTTCTTTCACTTTGTAGTACTCTTTATCCTGTGGCAAGACTTTAGTCAATCCAAAATCTCCAATTTTAACTCTGTTTTCGTTCTCCACTAAGATATTTCTTGTTGCTAAATCCCGGTGAACGTATCTTTTTGTACCCAGATACTCCATGCCCTAAGCATAAAGTTCACAAACACAATAGAAAAAAAAAAGTCACTTTTACCATGAAGCGGCTGCAATTTCTCTTAAGGGATTAATTAAGCTCACAATTGAAACCAACTACAGATTGCTACCTAAATTGGGGTGCTTATTGGGGTGCTTGAACATTTGTCTTCTTATTAAGTTTCTTTTTCCAAAAGCAGGCAGTCTCCTTAACTGAAGGAAGCTCGACAGAGCACCACCTCTCAGAGCCAAGTGTTTTATGATTACGTAGTGGCTGTTATAGCTCCTTTCTGTATCCATGTGCAGTTTGCCAGTAACAAGGAGACAAACAAAATTTGGGCTAAGCTGCACAATATAGGGCAGATGAGAAGATGTCCTTTCAATACTAATTTCAGTTAATCTTCTTCCCTCATTTTTTTTTTTTTTTAACATCTACTTTCCCAACTGCTTTACCAAACTTTTTTTTTTTTTTTTTTTTAATGTTTCTTTAAATGTGATAACTTTTCTCTGGCNATTATATAGACCATGCAACTGATGAACCAACAGCACAATCATTCAGGCTGTATAAATTCTTTAGCAATCCATGCAGAAGGAAACATGAGGTTTGCATTTACCACGTACTCACCCCTACTGAGCACCTTTCAGACTACAGTAATGTATTACTCTGAAAATACTTCACCTCATCAGGGCATCCATCTGGTCTTGGCAGTCGTCCATTATTCTTCAAAAGCTCTATCAAATGAAATACAATCATCTGCCCTTGTTTATCATTGCCAATCATGCGCATGAATTCCTGAAACAGAAGGCCAACCATCACAAATAAGATTTGAAGGAAATAAAAGATGCTGCAAAATCGTTACCAAGGTAAAGTTCTTCATGAGAAAAATCTTAGAAATTCTATAAATAGCACAGTATATAACAAAGATAAAACTTTAAGAGAGAAGTTCAGATAATATACCAATAATCTTTTTGTGTGTGTGTGTGGAAGAAAACAGGATTATACATACATGATGATTTAAAGCAGTAAGTTAAAATCTTCTTTTATATTCATCATAATCTGATGATTATCTAGTTTTAAAAGAATAAATCTTACACTGCTAATTCTAAAGAGATCTCTGAAATGTTAAAACAAGCTCTTGATGCTTTGAAAAATCCCTGTCAAACAGAAAACAGATAACAATATGAAATGTTATTATTAGCATTTAAATATACAATGTTAATTTATAACAAAAAATGAATAGGATTAATCCATAACTAGAGGCCTGAATGGGTAGCATAATTAAAGCCAGCTAAAATGGTTCAAGATCTTGCTAGCCAAAATTCAACATAACCCTGAAAGTAAATAAAAATCTCTCACACTGCCAGAGATCTAAAGTAAATGAAAAAATATTAACTGAAAATAATTTCTAAGCATAATATAAATATAATATAAAATTAAATAATATAGTATAAAAATATTGTTTTTTCTCCAGTGCTACATAGGTTTTGTTAATGGTGTTTGATATGAAAATGTGAAATAACTGTTGGTGGAACATGCTAATAGCCAAACCCAGTGAAGGAATGAGTAATTATAAAGATGATGACAGGCTGCTTTGGTTAATTGATAAAAATGAATTTTTCTTGATGCACATTATCAAGACAGCAGCCTAGCTCATGAAGTGATGAGCCCACAAAAAGTAGATTCAAACTATGTTCCACCTGAGCCCATGACTTACTCCATTACTTTTCCATTTCACAATTTCAAAAGAACCCCAGATATCTGGAATGTTTGTTACTACGCAGGGAGAGATGTCCCTGCTTTGAGAGTTCTTTCTCCATCGCTTAGTAATTGTATCAAGTTACTAAGAGGTCCGCTGAGGTCAATGCAGAGGTCTTCAAAGTACAGTTTTGCCTATAATCATTGTTTAGCTCTCAAAACTACATTTGTCAGGACTGAGACACTGGTGAACAGTGAGGACAGCTCCAGTGAACGTTTGAGTCAACTCTCCTCTGTAATGCCTGCAGAGCAGTGCTAGGTATAGAATCATAGAATGGTTTGGGTTGGAAGGGACCTTAAAGATCATCTAGTTCCAACCCCCCTGCCATGGGCAGGGACACCTCCCACTAGACCAGGTTGCTCAGAGCCCCATCCAGCCTGGCCTTGAACACTGCCAGGGAGGGGACATCCACAGCCTCTCTGGGCAGCCTGTGCCAGTGTCTCACCACCCTCGCAGTAAGGAATTTCATCCTAGTATCTAGCCTAAATCTCCCCTCTACCACTTTGTGGCCATTACTCCTTGTCCTGTCCAGCACACACCCTTGTAAAAAGTCCCTTCCCAGCTCTCCTGTAGGCCCCCTTGAGGTACTGGAAGGCCACTATATGGTCCACCCTGGAGCCTTCCCTTCTTCCGGCTGAACAAACCCAGCTCTCTCAGACTATCCCCACAGGGGAGGTGCTCCAGCCCTCTGATAATCTTTGTGGCCCTCTCCTCTGGACCCCCTCCAACAGCTCGATGTCATTCTTATGTTGGAGGCCCCAAAACTGGACGCAACACACCAGGCGGAATCTCATGAGAGCAGAGTAGAGGGGCAGGATCACCTCCCTCGCCCTGCTGGTCAGACTTCTCTTGATGCATCCCAGGATGCAGTTGGCCTTCTGGGCTGCAAGCGCACATTGTCAGCTCATGTTGAGTTTTTCACCAACCAACACCTCCAAATACTTCTCCTCAGAGCTGTTCTCAAGTCACTGTCCAGCCTGTACTTGTGCTTGGGATTGCCCTGACCCAGGTGCAGGACCTTACACTTGGCCTTGTTGAAGTTCATGAGGTTGGCATAGGCCCACCTCTCCAGCCTGTCCAGGTCCCTCTGGATGGCATCCCTTCCCTCTAGCGTGTCAACAGCATCACACAGCTTGGTGTCATCCGCAAACTTGCTGAGTGTACTCGATTCCACTGCCCATGTCACCAACAAAAATGTCAAACAGCACTGGTCACAGTACTGATCCCTGAGGGATGCCACGCGTCACCAGTCTCCATTTTGACACTGAGCCATTGACCACAGCTGTCTGGATGCGACCATCCAGCCAGTTCCTTATCCAGCGAGCGGTCCATCCATCAAATTCATGTTTTTCCAATTTAGTGACCAGGATGTCATGCAGGACAGTGTCAAAAGCCTTGCACATGTCCAGGTTCCAGTCAGTGGGAACTTCACCAGACTGCCAGGACCTTTCAAATATGATGGACAGTGGCTGGGCAACTTCATCTGCCAGTTCCCTCAGGACCCATGGATGGATCTCATCAGGTCCCACGGACTTGTGCACCGTCAGGTTCTTCAGATGGTCTCAGACCTGATCTTTGCTTACAGTGGGTGGATCTTCCTTCTCCCAGTTCTTACCTACGCTCTCTGCAACTTGAGCAGTGTGGCTAGAGCCCTTACCAGTGAAGACTGAGGCAAAGAAGTCATTGAGCACCTCAGCTTTCTCCTTATCACTCATGACCAGGTCTCTAGTTTCCTTCCAGAGAGGGCCCACATCTTCCCTAGCCTTCTTTTTATCATTAACATAGCTTCACAAATCCTTCTTCTTCCTCTTTATGTCCCTGGCTAGACTTAATTCTATCTGGGCTTTGGCTTTCCTAACCTGATCCCTGGCAGCCCGGACAACTTCTCTGTATTCCTCCCAGCTAGCCTGTTCTTGTTTCCACTCCCTATAGACTTTCTTTTCATGGCCAAGTAAGTCCAGGAGCTCCCTGTTCATCCACAGAGGCCTCCTGGCATACTTGCCTTCCACTTTCTTGGGACGCACAGCTCCCAGGCATGAAGGAGATGGTCCTTGAATATCGACCAGCTCTCCTGGGCCCCTCTTCCCTCGAGGGTTTTGCCCCATGACACTCTGGTAAGCAGATCCCTGAAAAGGTAAAGTTCAGAGTAGCGAGCTTGCAGTGCACCCTCTTTGACTCCCTAATGACCCTGAACTCTACCGTTTTGTGATCACTGCAGCCAAGGCTACCCTTGAGCTTCACATTGCTCACCAGCCCCTCCTTGCTGCTGAGGACAAAGTCCAACACAGCACTTTTCCTTGTAGGTTCCTCTAGCACTTGAAAGAGGAAGCTGACATCAATGCAATCCAGGAACCTCCTTGACTGCTGGTGCCCTGCTGTGTTGCCCTCCCAACAGATTTCAGGGTGGGTGAAGACCCCCATGAGGACCATGGCTTGTGAATGTGAAGCCGCTCCTATCTGTCTGTAGAGGGCCTCATCCACTCAGTCATCCTTATCAGGTGGCCTGTAGCAGACCCCCACTATGAGGTCCCCTTCTCCTGCCTTCCCTTTAACCCTGACCCATAAGCACTCAGTCTGCTCCTTATCCATCCCCAGGGGAGCTGCATGGACTCCAGCTGGTCATTGACATAGAGGGTAACACCCCCTCCCCTTCTCCCCTGCCTGTCTTTCTTAAAGAGTTTATAACCGTCTATTCCTACGCTCCAGTCGTGAGAGCCATCGCACCACGTCTCAGTGATGCCAATGATGTATGTCACAGCCCTGCAGATCTGCACATATCTGTAACTCATCCTCCTTGTTCTCCATACTCCATGCGTTAGTGTACAGACGTGAGTGAGGCTCCCATTGAGGCTGCTTTATTTATAGGAAATTTTTTTTTTTCTACCTTTTGTGACCTAAGTGTCAATACACCTCCTATAATAACCTAACAGAAAAGAAGAAAAATTGAGATGAACTTATTTCCATTTTGCCTTATTTTTTGCACTTTAAACTATTTTTTTGAATAACCATTTTTCATGAGTACCATCTTTCATTTCTGTATTTAAAAGAGGAAGAGAGAATGGCCAAGTCTGAAAAATACACTCAGTAATCAATCCCCTCATTCTCCTTGAAGTGAAAAAACACACTGGGCATATCTCAAGGACAGGGGGAAAGGAATTAAGTGCAGGCATGAAAAGGCAGAGCTACTTTTACACAGTGTGAACATTTCATTTAAAAAAAATAAGTCTCCTATGAGCTCACCTGTCCTTGCAAAGAAAACACTTAGCAGTCATTAAATGCATATGTGCAAGTACTGACTGATGGACTGTGGGAAAGAAGAGGAAGGCATCTCTCATCTGAAGGAGAACAAAGGAGGATGTTAGGGCTGGACAGATGATCTGGCTGCCTCTGTAGCTCCCAGTAAGCCTATATACTCCATTCTGCAGCTCCAACATCTGTGCAGCCCTGCAGCTCCCTAATAGCACAGAGCATCAGGCTGACCTGTGCTGGCCCTTGAAGTTGTTGCCTTACACCCTGCTCAGCCACAATGGTAAGGTGATGAAACTGCTACAACCCATCATAACGCTTGTACAAAGTATACAAATAAAATACATAAGTGTTGTTGATGTCAGCAGAAATGTAAGGTTGACCTCAGTGAGCACTGAATCTATTCTGTAGTTAAAGCTTAAGTTATTGTTATATGCAGAATGTTGTACTTGTACCGTCTACCTTAAAAACACATTTTGTTTTTAATGCTACAAAACCTTTTTGGAAAGCAGCAGTGGTAATTTTATTAAGTTTTAGATTTGAAATACAAGATTAAAATGTCATTTGACACTGCTTTTTCAGAAAGCAATAAATTCAGTCAGCTCTGAAACTACAAATTCGCATAGAAAATCAGATCAACAATTTATGGACACTAATCTTTCCCAGACTCCTATTTTGCGCATACAAAACCTGTAAACTGACATTTTCAAATGCCTGCTAAACTGAATCAGTAGCAGATAAGTTATTATTCTGTGAGGTGGAAATCATTTATCAATTTTATTTTAAAATAGATAGGAAACTAAAGCCAATCAGTCTTTTTTAAAAATATAGCCTCTTAACACTTTATAGTGTGAAAAACATTTATCCAATGTGTCTAACAGTTGACTATGAAATATAATTACTATTTTGCTGTTTATTTTCAAAACAGTGCAGATATTCTTAAACTTTTACTTTGCATAATAATTATACTTTGATAATTATTAAAATATTAACACAAATATATTGATCTTGTTTTTCCACTCTTCAAAAGCTGTGTCCTAAAGAAAATACTAAGAGCCATTTGTTGGAGAAAAATTGAATGCAAGTGTTCTTCATATGTAACTTCATGGACGTCTAGTACTTTGACCATATTTGTGACTTGTTAGAATAAAATTTGAAAACAACATCACTAAATACAAATAATGTGATTCTTTTGCCAGTTAATCAGAGAAAAGTTAACCATATAATGTATGCAAAAGAGGTGACCACACCTTCCTAGAATCTATGTGCTTATTTTTCCAAAGACCAATGTTCTTTCATCCTTGGAGAAGGGAATGGTCATCTACTGTAAAAAACACTGGCAAAAGAATCACCGCATTAAAGTGTCTGGTTAGGAACAACTGTTGTACATGGAAGTAGGAGGCTGGTACCCAGCCTGGCTAGACCTGGAATATGTGTCATGCATACAGTGTGCTATATGCCACCTTCATTATGGATGACTAAAGGAAATAGAAATCAAAATTAGAAATTGTTAGTCCAAAGAATGCTTTTTGCAGTCTAAACTAAATACGATGATCTAGTTTGAGTGAAGCTACAACAGCACTAAAACTGTCATTCAAGTTATCTGTTTTCTATTAAATTAACACTAGTCAATACTATGTACATTTCTATTAACTCAATTAATTGTATTTAGTAATACAATAAAACAATAAACAAAGATTCTCTCACACCTCTTCTTGGCAGAAGTTTTGCTTTTTCATAGATGGGATAGTGCGATGATGTCACCATTTCAATAGATAGTTTAATATATATACCACACAGTTCCCTACTGATTTTGACAGAACACTATCTTCAGTGTCATTTTTAGAGACGTGTGGCATGTGTTTTGAAGCAGAATGTCTGCATTAATGGGGATGTCGTTATAAAAATTTCACCTTGCTTTTGTTTCCATTCATCCATCATTGGTCTAACCAAAGAAAGCACGGGCAGGCTAAATGCTTTTGTAATGTGTGCCTTTCAAACCCTGCTCCTCGTATTCCCTCCTACGGGAGTAGCTGCAGGAGCCGGCTCTCTGCCAGCTCCTCTGTTTCTGCCGACCTGCGCGGGCTGAAAGCGGCAGGCGCTGACGCACCTGCACGAGCTCGCTGAAATTCGTCGTTCTCTAGCACCATCTCGTGGGCTGCAGGAGCGCGGTCGTAAACCTGTCATCACGTCAACAAGCCACGAAAAAGTTCTCAGCAGATGAAAGCCAAAAACACTCAACTTTTCTGCACACAGTGACTGCACAACTGATATAGGGCCTAGATCTTCTGTGCCTGCAGTGATTGAAGAGGGCAGCTAAGCAAGTCAAGGGAAGGAAATTTTCCTCTCTAATTCGCGCTTGCAAGGCCACTTTTGGAGTACTGTGTTCAGTTTGGGGCTTCCCAGTACAAACTGGAGCAAAGATGAGGGCGAGGCACTGTATGCGTAGGACGAAGCCCAGAGGTGAGGAGGCTGAATCTTCACCTGGCTCAAGGGGTTGTAGAGAACATGGAATCAAACTTTGTAAGTCACAACAAAAGGACAATAAGCAGTAGTCACAAGAAGTAGCAGGAGAAATTTCATTGGTGAAGGAAAAAAAAAAAATCACAAGGATATGTAGAAATTAGAACAGGATTTGTGACTTTTTCAACATTTGACTGGACAAGGCCTGCTGCAATTTGACTTAACATTGAGGTAAGCCTGCTTTGAGCTCATGGCTTGACAAAATGACCTCCAGCAGATCCTTAGAACCTAAATTATATTAAGATATCCTGACTCAAGACAGAAGCACTCCATCTGTGTTCAGCATGAAGACAACAACAATACTGCCAAGGTTATAATGAACCCCATTGTCCCTCGTGGAAGAGCTGCTCCAAATCCTCTGCTTGCTGCTGCTGAGCACTACAGCTTAGCTACATCTAAGGATACTAAGTACATCTGTACTGCCAAATGCAGTGGTACTACTGCCATCAGTTTCCCTGGCTTTGAATGTTGAACACTACTGCCTTTCATGTATCTCTTACTTCGGCTTAAATATGTAACACCAGTTACATTTCTTAAAAATCAGTGTACATCAGTAATGTACAAGTGCCCAAGATTAACCAGGGGTGGGGTGCCAGGACTGGGAACTGGCACTAAGAAGAAAGCACCTCTGAGGTTTTTCGTTTGGAACCTGCTAATGTTGGCAGAAACAGACTGTAGAAAGGCACAAGTGCCACTCTGAATTATGGTTTCTTAGATTTCCTAGTAACTGCCCTGTTTCTTGAACACCGTGCCAGCTCAGCTGCAGAATGAATACTGTGCTTCAGTTCTCTTCTGTTTGAATGGGTCTTTAATACAGCAACAAGAGAATAACTTTGCCTAAAATGTGAACATACAATGCTAAAGCCTCCTATTTGGCAGAATATCAGATGCAGATGTAAAATTCCACAGCAATTTTAATTGCTGTGTTGAAATCCATTTCTTTTCAAAATTGGTGCCTAAGTGAAACATGATTTCAAGGGCTGAAAATCCAATAAAGCGTCCCTTTTCCAGGGTACTCCTAAAAATGGTCCTGTAGCTGGCAAGTTTAGCAAATGGTAAATCAAACATAGCTTGGTGCTGCCACAATATCAAAATCCAGGAAAAGGTCAGCTATTCTTACTCATTGTTAACAACAGAATGGAAAAATGATAAAAAATCTGAATTCCTGGATGGAAAGACATGCCCAATTTTGCTTTAGATGTTGAAAGAGACTAGAAGGACTTGTTTTACATTCCCATCTAGAAGTTTAGTTTCTACAAAGAAGTTGCTCAAACAGTAACAATGAATCTTACAACATATTGATCTATTTCTAACAGTAGAACTAAGCCAGTAGAACACATTCTACAACAGAGCAGTCATTTTAGTTTGAACATTTGATCTATCAGCTCCATCACGGAAAATGATTACATGCTCTTAAATTACCTTACTTCCTTTTTTTTTTTATTATTATTATTTTTATTATTTTTAAGGACTGTTATAAAGGCAGACTTCTTCACCACCCCCAGACCTTTCTAAACAGATGCAATAAGAATAGGTGAATAGGTTTTGGATTACTTCTTCTCAGTTCCACTGAAAATCAATACGGAAGGCCTATTTGTTTTTTTTTGTTTTTTTTTTTTTTTTTTTTTCCCCCAACACACAAAAAAGCCCAGAATTGGCAAAAAATTATATTCTTCTAGCCAATACTACCAGAAAACAAAAACAAAAACCAAGAAGCAAGGAGGCCAAGGAATAAAATTACCATGAGAAAAGGGAAAGCATCATTTTCTATCATGTTTGAGTTAGTGGGAAATCTGGCATGAAATGTATACTATGCCACGTCTGAAGACCCTTTATCTAGTAGCAGCATGAATAGTTTTGCCAGGATTAATTATCAAATTGCTCCTTTTAATTAAGTGCAGTTACTTAAACTTCCTTAATGTTTGCTTTTAAAAGCTGTTATTCTGCAGAAAACATACTTTAAAACAACATACACTGGAGTTTATTGGACTAAAAGAAAGAGTAAAATAAAATGACACTCTTTTATTCAAAATACAGAACTAGACTTCCTGTGAGATGTCAGATGACTACAGGAGCTTGTCCCTTGTGTAGAGGACCCCGATATGTGATTTCTTCATTTAAATTAAATAAGAGAATTCAGCATAGGATTGGATTGCCCACCTTTGAAGAAACAGATGCACAACTGCCCAAACATGATCCATACTTATTGCAGCAACTGTTACAAAGGTATTGTTCCATACAGTAGTTTTCTTACTGAGAGACACTTTTCAGCTTGGACTCACGGAATACCAGTAAACCACCTGAGCTGGAAATGGAATCCTTTGCTGATCATGTAGGGAATAATGATCTAACTTCCTTTAAGAACAGCACCTGCTCAATCCTCTGTTACCAGTCAATCATCTCCAAAACACAGGACAGTAAAAGGGTGAAAAAAGGAGGCGTGTTTCTTCTGGAAAACAAGACTTTTAAGCACTTTAGTTTATCTCTGAAAACAAACTACTAATGTAATTATTAATGTTAGCATAAGTATAAAAATAATTATCCAGTCCAGTCTCTCTCTCTCTTCCTAATTGAACATAACAAGCTGCATTTTGAATGCAACTAAAGCAAACACTCTTTCATAAACAAGTGCCCTGAAAACAGTCCAAGAATCACCTGAAATTGTGAAGAATCGGAAAAAAAAAAAAAAAAGACTGTAATGATTTAACACAATTCTGAGAACAGTTTTCAGCCGGCAAAGACAAGTTGTAGCTAGGCTTTTGTTTGTCTAACAGGTGACTGTGCATACCCATTTATGACAAAATTAACAGGAGGAAATTGCTAACAAAACAGGCATAAGGTTTTGCAACAATACGTCAGTTACACTTACACCTCAGACAGTACAGCACTAAGAAATGACTGAAGTACTGCGTATGTAGTTCTTGACTTCCTGTGTTTGTTTTTGTTTTAGACCTGTAGAACACTGAAGTGCTCCCAGATTCTGTAGTAAAATATAGAGGAAAGTTTAAACGACTGGTTCAAACATTTTTAAAGCTCTCAAATTTTTGTAAATGATGGTGAAATAACAAATAATGTTACCTACATCTCTTATTGTATGTATATCACAATAAAATTGAATATTATGGACAAGATCTTGAGACATTTTTGTTCACTGTGAAACTACATCATCTGACATTGTAATCTGGCTAAATTCAGAGTTTTTAACACGCTGTTTCAGCCATTTTTTGCCAACAAATGAAGTCAATTGTTTTTACTGAAAAGCGATCCTTGATCAAGTTCTGATCAGTAAGAATGATAGGAAAAATGTGCTTTGTTATTGGTAACAAAGACAAACTTTTATTTTACTTTCAGTTAACATCTTTTCCAAGATCAGGGAAGACAACTTCTCTTCACTCCTTGAGCTGTAATATGATCTTTTCTAGGTTGTAGATCTTGTGCTGCTGTAAGCATTAAAAGGCAGTTGGCTATTCAGTTTCCTCTGGTGAGTGGACAAAACACATTTAAACCAACCATAAATCATCCATAAGAATCTGAATTAAGAGTTTAAATAAATCCCTAATGAATAATTTGGAAACCCTTAAAATTCAGTTAAAACTTCACACACTTAAAACAACAACAAAAAGATAAACTGTATTTCAAAATAGAAATTAAAGGGATGAATGAGCATCTTACAACCTCATTCATTTTTATATTGTACATTTCTATTTCCATTATATAAACTGAAAAAAAAAAAAAAATCTCAGTGTTCACCATTTCGTTGAAAGAGAACTGTAGAAAATGCAGCTCCTTTCATTAAAAACCTTTCAAATTTCTGGGAAAATTAGTTCTTTAACATGAACACAAGAAGTAAGGGAATTTGGCGTTTAGGAGTACAAAGAACTTTTGGACAAAAGGGACAACACCCAACATCATGAAGTCAGAAAGGCAGAAAAACCTCAGATTTCATTCTGATTCACCTTTGGCTGTATGTTAAGGGAGCCACGAGATGGCTCCCTTAACACTGTACATCACAGAACACCGCATTACTATGTTGTAACTGTATGAGACAAGTTCCACACCTTAGAACAAATGAAAAAGTATCTCCACTTGTGGTCCACGGATTTACAAAGGCGAGGTGTTATTCCAAAGCAATAAATTTAATCTTCCCGGGGGAAAAAAAAAAAAAATTAACTGAAAACTTCTGAATGTATAAAACTGTGGAACCGATAGGTTTAGCAAAAACAATAAAAAGCATGCAGTGTACATAGGCAAACTAATAAAGCAAATTGGGTTAGATTCTGACAATACTGTGCTCTTACAATGCACTACAGCCAACGACAGTCATAGTCATCCTAACACTAAGTAATTTTTCCCAGTAGAAAACCTTATAGAGGCAAGATGGCAGAGAAAAATCAATAATGGAGGCATGCAGAAAACACTCATGGTGTGTGAGTATGTTAGAACAATGACAAGAGAGGTGATGGTCAGTGCAGCAGCAGTCCTTGCAGCAGCTCAGGTGCGCAGCTGAGGATTCATTTTACTTTTAACAGCAGGTTAACTCTAAAACAGGCACTCCTTTCTTTAGTTAGATCCAACAATAGACAGATCTGCAGGATATGCCAGATGAGGCAGCCGATTACATTGAATTTTTCTGATGTATAAGGTTAGATCAGATGGTAAAATCTGATTGTATGATCTCCACAATATAACACATGGCAAAGTCTTTTTATAGTGCATTAAGTGCAATACAAACCCATACCCTATGTATAGTAAAGTTGAAGTCCTTTCCATTTCTGTTTTTTTGTTTGTTTGTTTGTTTGTTTTGGTTTTGGTTTTGCTCCTCCCCCCCCCCACCACCACTTTGGTTGCATTTCTAATTGTCTTTCTAATGGAATTTTATTGCAATGTCTTTTACCTGATAAAATCACCTATGTGTGTCAAAAAGCTCCTGAATGCCACCTAAAATTTTCCTAAAATGTCTTAGATTTCTAATCTAATTCTTATAGAATATCTGGAAATTCCTTTATGTATCAACGAATTCCCTTAAACACCAGACAATAAACAACATTTTAGAATACAGGCACCATAAAAATAACAGAAATTATAGTCACAGATACATTCTCTTAATATAAGCCTTCCCCATATACATGTTCACTGACACCCAAGAACTATTTTACTGAATATTGTAATGCCACTATAGCATCTAATTTTTTTATTTATTTATTTTTTTCCTTACAGTCTTGCTTTAATATATTACAGTTACCATATGGTATGTTGAATGTGTTTTTGTGTGTGTGTTGAATGTAATGAAGACATATGTGTGTGCATGGTAATTTCAAAAATGTTTGTTCTTGCAGAAATGAAAGATGATTGCCATAGTGTTCTGAAGGATGATAGTTTTACAGCACACTGGACACGTAAATGCTCAGAATGCCATCACTGCAAACAAAAATCCCAATCATTCATACCAGGTCAATTCATCAGATAGAACTATCTTGCACAAAGAGAGATATGTCCCTGAGTGGCCATCTCAGCTACAGAGTTAGGCTGAGCCTGATACATAGCTCTTTCGTTAACAGAGCAGAACACTAACAGAGTTAGGCTGAGCCTGATACATAGCTCTTTCGTTAACAGAGCAGAACACTTACACGTTAAAATAACTGAAAATGTAAATAGTCAATGTCATCATAACATAAACAAAGGCAAAATTTTATCTACCTGTCTACTGTTTTGTCAAAGTACACTGAATACAAAATCAGGAAATCTCTTAGTCTACTCATTTACAGAATAGCTGCAGCAATAGTGGAAAGAACTTGGTTCTGACAGGAAATAAAATCTGTTACTTTCCACTGTGGACAGGCTAGTAGGCTGTAGGATAAGTCTGGGCCAAAGCCCAGAGACTCACGGGAAGCACAAAAGCAAAGGAGATCCAAGAATGGGTCCAGCGATGACCTCATATTGTCCTCTCTATCTGTTCTACAAAAAGGCTTCAACATCTATTGTGGTGCAAGAGGCTCATGTGACATTTATACTTGCAGTAAATAATGTAAAGTCAATCAAACTATACTACACCTATTCCATGTTTTTGTAGGGCTGGGTCTGTTGTGGCTCTAGCTATGAACAACAGCTATGTAAATAACATAACAAGTATGAAAGTTTTATCTACCTAAGACTATAACTAGGCAGTGGAACTAAGTACAGAGACCTTAAGTGCAAGCAGACATCAGAATAGTGAGCTGTTACACAAACCAGGATACATCATTTTCTTTCTCTCACAGATTTAAAATGAGCTGTCATGGTGGCCATAACAATATGCTGTAAATTCTGTGACAGTTACATATCTGAGAAACACTGTACAATTACATTTGCCATTTTGGACAAAGGAAATGTCCAACTTAATTTGCATGACCACTGGAGTGTTAACAACCCATGCCCCAGCAGAGTAGCCTCCTTGAAAACATGCATCCTGCAGACACAAGGTCTGCAGGTTCACCTGATGCTGACACCAGTCTGAGCAACTGCAAATGTTGCTCTAATTCATATGTAGTCTTCTGTGTAACTGCCTTAGCCTTCAGTTACATTCAAGTTGCAGCTTTCAAGCCCAGTAAATGTGATATGCCATTGCTTGTAATAGGACACAGGCTCAAGCCTTAGGACATTTCTGGATTTGTCTTGGCTTGGTCTACCTCAAATTCTGTTTTAGCTTGTTTTGCACTATGTACTACGGACAATTATCCAACCATCTTGGTTATTATACAGTATTACCATATTTTACCTAGGTGACTATTACCTGTTATTACACACTGTTACTGTATATTTTACTTTTTCTTAGTTTTGCACTGTCATATGTTGCAGTGCCTCTTGTAACTAACCGTTGCCTTCCAGAACTAACAGGTGATTATTTTCTGTAGGACTAAACATATATGAGCCTGAAATAAAATGCAACATGGAGAAGCAGAAAAATCAGATGAGGGCAGATGTCTTGAAAACTTAGGCACGGAATCATACTGGGGAGATTAGGCTACAAACAAGTCACCAGTCTGCAACTGACCACTAAAAAACTAATGGCCATAATAGAAGTATCCATCATATGTAAAACACACCTTATAGTAAATTTCAGTCTCTTACCGTTTCTTCACTCCTGGCTCTACACAGACAAAAGCTGTCCACACTGAATTTAAACAGCTCCATACACATCATGCTGCCTGTTTTGGGTGTCCTTCTTGGACATCTGATTTTAGCACATGATGTGCAGGAAACATCAATGTTTCACTCAAAGCTCTAGATTCTGCTCCTGAAGCGTTAGGTGTTGCATTGCTGCAAGGTTACTTCCAGTTATCCCAGAAATCATTAT
>VXAV01001644.1:41910-61080 GCA_013399715.1 Alectura lathami
AAAAAAAAAAAAAAAGGAAAGAAAAGAAAATAAGCTACCATTAGTCACCTCATCTCCAGACAGTTTTTGATAACAAACAGCAGATCCAGCTGTGCATCAATCTGTTGACTCATCCAGAATCTGTGTCATGAAGTTATCCCTGACATTGTCCAGAAATCTGCTTGACTGAATCACAGAACTGTTAAGACTGGAAAAGACCTCTAAGATCTAGTTGTACCATCAACCCGTCAACACTGTGTGACGATAACCAGTTCTTCATCACAGATATCAGTCTGTGTTAACTCAAAAAAGTCTCTCAGGAGATGACTGGTTGCATTGAGGTCATAAGGAGGAGAAGAAAGAGTGAAACATGGATTCACTCTTCCAGAAGTTTTGTCATCTACAAGAACTATGCCATTTTACATCGTTTGCTCTCCCTGGCACTACTGTTGCTGAACTTAAGTTACCTGTGCTGTAGAAGTCCATGCAATCGTAGAGGAGTTGCTTGACAGCGCTAATCGGATCAGCACAGAGGTGGATGAGCCTTTCCATGGTTCTAAGGATTTCGGTACAGCTTTGTATTTTTTGGCATGCATTTTTCTTACAAGTGTCAGGTAATCCTCAGTATCAGAAACAAGACACCATGAACTTATGCTTTCCTAATTAGAAAGTTTCCTGAAAACTGTGGAAGAAAGCTTGCTGCTCAGATATTTTAACCTACTCATGTCCTGTTATGATTTCATTACTCTAAAGAGTAGTTAATTTGCTGGTGCGATTTTATTTGTGTGTGTCTTAATGGTCCTGTCTTCAAACATTCCGGTAGGCTGCTTTGCAATTCACTTGGCAAGAAGAGTCACAGAACTGAGTCTGATTTGGGCTATACTCTTAAAACATTAATATTTTGCTTGGTTATTATTAAAAAAAAAAAAAAAAAAGTTGTGATCTGTCCTTCTTGTGTTCTAGAGGGATACAGATCTAGAGTCTGTCAGAACTGCCTTGCCCAGATGTTTTATCTACTCATGTTGTATTATAATTTAATTACTCTAAAGAGTGTTAAGAGAGAGTAAATGAGACAAAGCAATGATTTTTGACTGTTAAATTCACCCACTTAACCTGAGGGAATGATTGGCCATTTGTCTCTGTTTATTTATAATCGCAAGTTATTAAATTCAAGCTATTAAATACAAAGTAACCAGGAATCTTTGAACATAGAGTCAAGGCTAGGGGTTGTAATGAAACTGTGTAAATGGAAGAGGTCTACTGGCAAGTGAAAAACCAGTTGGTGAAGTTGCAGTCCATTTCCATTTCAGTGAGGAGCTTGTTAGAAAGTGGTGGACATGCAGTACTAGCAAGGGTGACCTGGAGTTCTACTGGTATTTCTCCCCCAGCAAGATTAATGTCACTTCACCTCTGAGGAAGTAAACCTCTATTACAATTACTTTTTGTATGCGACTGATAGGTACTGCTTTTTGACTTCTGTTAGGCTCTTTGCTGAAAATCTGGGCAGCAAATATTGAAACTAGAGTTCTTCATGAAAAAGTAGACCTCCTGGAATTGCAAAAACTTCGAAGCAGCATGTATTAAACATTCCACTTTGTATGAAGCATAGTCAACCACATGAAGTTACTAAAATTCCTTTTTATTTAGCTTTTATGTCTCTTGCAATTAAGACAGCTATACATCCTTGAGGAAAAGTGCCAGTACACAGTTGTTCTGAAAACCTGACTCTGTCCTTTAGTGCTCAGTGTGGTTAGTACATGAACTTAAAAATCCCAGGTTCTTCAGATAGAAGATAATCAAGGTGTAGGCTGCAGTTGATCAGCTGGAATAAGAAATACTGTTCATCTGTGGAAGGGTAGGCAAAGCTAAGCACTGTTTACAGATGGTAGAGGTCCACGAGCTCTGTGTTGTACTGAAGATTGTTGAAAGTTTCTTGGCCTGAGTTGGTCCCATTTGTCCAAAACTCACTATTTCAAATATGAATTTTAATTTAGGCTTTTCATTACTAGAAACTGGTTGGAGATGTGTTTGAATCCTTCTGTAAAAACATTGAGTGAAATTCACAATTTGAGCAGCCTTCTTACATGCAGAAAGAGCAGAGTGTGTATACGTAAGTCTTCATACTAAAAATGTCAGAATTTCTGAATGTCCACTTTATTTGCCTTTAGCGAGTGCCTGCGAGGAAGTTTTAGGTGCTTCTGGTTTATTCAGACTAGCAGCTTCTAGGTAATGCCTGTAAACTACTCTTAAATTTTTCTGCCAAACTTTAACTAGAAGCTATTTGCGCTTCTGTGTGTTCTGTTAAAGAAATTTATAGGGTGCATGTGACAGCTGTGCAGGGTGAAAGATTGATGTCACCTAACTTTAGAGTTCAGCTACATTCCATATGCCTTTTATCTTTGTTGCTAGATCTAGTTCTTGGAAAATAAAACATCAGAAGATGCTCTAAAGCACACTTCCGTGAGTGATTAAAGATCTCAATTTCTGACTGGAATGACTGGATGAAGTTGACCTAGGAACTTACCCTCTTGGGTCACACTTTAAGATAAAAACAGTATGCCATGTGTTTCAAGGAGAACAACTGCGTGCTTTCTTGGGATTCCTCTCTACATGCTGTATAACCCATAATAAGCTGTATTTCTGCTGGGATTACAGACAAATTAATGATATTAATTGGTGAATTACTTCCTAGATATTTTTCTAGATAATGTGGTATACCGCACTTTGCGTGATCGTTCAGGTTTGTGTAAGTGCAGTTTCTACATGCTTCTAAAGCCGTTTATGATGTAATATTACAGTAAATAGTTCTAACAGTGGCAGTAGGTATCAGTTCCAGTATTGCCTTGCTACAGGTACTCTTGTGTAGTGGCATAAGCACAGTGTTGGCTTACTTTTAAGTATTTATAACAACCTTCTGTAGAAGTATTTTGAAATTGATGGTCTCTGTAACACTTGAACTAGGAGAATAGGTTTGAAGGATGTGATCTGTTTCCGTGATGGATATTTACAATAAGGAAAGAGTACCAGCTTTAGTAAGTCTAGCTGCTGTTTAGTGAAGCTTTGCTCAAAATATTTTAATGAGGCCTTACAGGCTTTTGAAGCATGCCAGTCGTAACAAGGATGGAAAACTGAAAGTGACATCTACTGCTAAGTAAACAGATGGTTTTTAATGGCTGTAGCATTGGAAGAGCTAGCAAAAAATCACAAATGGAATTGCCCGTTTAGTTGGTTTTGCTTTCATGTAAGTTTTAATGACTCATTAAGAAGATGTAACTGAGATACAACTTGATTATCTTCTATCATTTGTATTTATGAATTTAAGAATAACAAGTGTCCTTAAATACTTAGTGATCAAATAAAAATATGTAATGTTTCTTTTCATTTTGTATACTGTCCAGGCAAATGTATTCTCAGGGATTCCTCTTAGTGTCTTTACGCAGCAGAATGGGATGAATTTATTTATATATTTATACAAAAAGTATTGTTAGAAGTGAATGTACCATAAAGCTGACTGCAGGACTGGTACTTCAGCACCTATTCCGACAGATTGCCGTAATGTTTTTGAAGACATTTTTCTATTTTTGTTTGAATATTTAACTTGTCTGAGAGGTTATCCAAGATTCAGTTCAGTAATCCTTTCATAAATTTTGATGACATAGTTAGGCAGTATTTGCAGGGAATATGAGGTGTGGGTGTGTGGTTTTTTTTTTTTTTTTTTTAATGGTTGTTCTTTTTGGTAAGAAATGTATTGTATTCCAGGATGTTTTTAAAATTTTTTGTCTGGAGGGGCAGATAAGCTGGAGGATAATGTGGTGTATTCCTGTTTTCTTGATCTGAGTATGTGATCTTACTGGCCAAGATTTCTTAGCTAGATTAACATCACTGATGTCAGTAATGTAAGAAGCAGCATCTTACTGTTCTTCGTTCCTTTAGTTATGACATGGAGGTCTTTAAACGATGATTGTTTTCCAACTTTGTTACTCTTCAGCTTTCACTTGTCAGTGATGCAATAAGACTGGGTATAGGTGTACTTGTAGGTACACACGTCAGTTATGTTATTGCAAATCAAATTGCATGCAAATTTGATTTTATTAGTTAGCTGTTTTGTTTTGGCGCTCCTGTCCACAGAAGGAGGCCTGTGTTTTGTAGTCATTGACTTGGTCTAAATTTATACATTTTGCTGATATTGTAGGAAAATGTTTTTGCTCATAGTATAAACAGATGATTTCTCCCTGACTATCACTTCGCCAAACACCACATCCTGCCTCAGCTGAAGAGTGCTCATAGTAATTTTTGTTCCTTTGCTTTCAGATTTAAGCATNCTCACTATACTCTGCTAACTCATGCTAACTCTGCAGTCATAAGGTTAGGCTAACCATTTAATTCATGCTAATCACAGCTGACTTCTTTGATTCCCATAAAGGAGTGAGAAGTCTGTGCTTTGTGTGGGTCATTGGAGAAGGCTTCTTGTTCAAGACATTGCATAGGTATGTGTGGTGCTCAGAACATGATAAATATTCCTAGACAGACTACTTATTCAAGTATTCTCCTTTCTATAGCTCTTTCCTGTGCTAACAGAGAGGACTCACTTGTGGACCGAAGGTACAAATCTGAGTCATAATTGATAAATAGATCACAATTACTGGACATGGCATTTTGTGCTTGAGTGTTTACGCTGCTTACGTAGAGGTAAGCATAGTTGAACATTTGTGATGTTCAGATTTAGATCTTCGCTGACTTGGCTTTAGACATTAAATATTTTGAGGTGCTGAAGTTTATTTTCTGACAGCGTATGCATGACATTCTCTGAGAGAAGGGAACAATAAGTGTTTATTTGTTCCCACTTGTGTGTTGCCTACATACTTCCAGTCTGCCAGGAGCAAGGTACTTTCCTTTCCACTTTATTAACTCCCAGAAGCTTTCCTTATTCCATAGAATTCTGGAAATTACACTCTGAAACATCTACCAGAGCATGTCCAGTCCAACTGGAACAGACAAGATGAAGCAGAAGTTGTGTTGTCTCCAATAATATCTGGTTTGTTACTTCAGAAGTTGTCTAGTTTGCAGAAGTACTGCTGAATTTTTTTTTTTACTGTACAATTTCAGTCTACAGTTGAGAGTAAGACATCTTAAAACAAAAAAAAAAAAAATTGTTTGTAGGCGCATTGAGTCTACAAAGTGGGGCTAGAGTAGTGCTCAGATGCAGCTCCAGAAATGCACTGAAACAGGTATCTTTATTTCCCCCTCTCAGATGTATTATTGCGAGGTGACTGTTTATCTTTGTTCTGGGTTTATGTATGTTTTGAATGCAGGAATCTCTGCCTTTTTTTGATCTTTAATAATCTTAACAGCAATAATACAAACTTCTGGTGTCGTGAAATGCCACATGTATGGATTGTAACAGAGCTACAGGAACTCTTGTGGTGTTTGTTTGAAGATTTGTTAAAAGCGTAGGGATCTGCAATGTGGTGGGAGGAGAAAGGTTAATGAAACTTACTTAAGTAGCTTGCTACTCAGTATGGAACTTTACCCAAAGGCTCCAGGTGCATGGAACAGTGTTGGCAGTCACCTGTAGAAGGACACTTGATTGAGGTTTCCATTTATTTGATAGTTAAAGCTGATTGTACTCAAGATTTTTATGATGTCTGCTATGTCTAGCTAGTTTAAAAACTTTCATCTGAGCAAGGATCATTCTCATAGCTGTTGACTAGACTTGGAGCTGTTGTTCCATTGCAGTGGTGCACAGAATAATCGGTAGCCTTTCTGTATTTGGTTTTGCTTACTTCAGGCTATTGCATAACCAAACAATGAAGCTGATGTCTAGAGTCTCATTTGTGACTTCAGTGCACTCTGCTTTTGGGGAACGCACATTTAATGAAATGTAAGTTGATGTAAATTGTACCTGTAGTAGTGTTATCAGGAGTAAGGATAGTAATTTTTTTTTTTTTTTTTATGCAAGTCTTACTGCTCTAGAAGGAAAACTGGCTCATTTCTGGAGTATAGCTTTTGCCAGTAACTGTTCTCTGCCCTTCTGTGTGGGTTCTTTTTTTGCCTTGAGAAGGCAAAGGAGATAGAGGAAGAAACTTCCACTTGGCCTGTCTGTTCTGACATCGTTTGAATGTAACAGAAAAACTGTTAGGTAGGAATTCTCCAGCATCTCACTACTTCTGTATCTTTGCTACTTCATCCTCCCTGCTCTTCCTCTTAAATTGCGCTCTCAGGTAAACTAAATCTTCGCTTACTTTGAAAGTGCTGTGAGTCAGTGAGGGTGTTTAACCGAGCAAAGCAGTCATGGTCGCTGTGTCTTGCAGTCTTTCTTCTCTCCTGACATGCAACTTGGCAGATTTTAGTGCAAGTTTCTTAGCTTAAATGTAGGTAGTGAGATTATCAGGTAAAATAAAAATAGTAACAGCTGTCTTAAAGCTCTCCTTGGTAGAGCTGTAAATAATGTTTTGTACTGTGTACAATGACTAAGTAAGATTTAAAAGTCTGCTTCTATTTATAGTCTGGTGTTCTGCAGGATCTAACTGCATCTGGAATATAGTGGGTCCTGAAGTACAAAGATACTTGAGGGAATGCTACAGTGTTTATCTTTCTTTGCTTTTATAATAAGTATGTAACTGACAGGTTAAAAGGCTTATTTTCAATAATTAGGAAATAGTTTGCAACACACTAGGAAAGTATCAAGTATTGCCTTCTTCTGTAGAAGATAGGGAGTGAAATTATGTAGCTATAATGTACACCATACTATGGTTGCCGACTTAAAAATTCTCACAAGATGTAGAAATAAAAGTGACAGTGTAAATCCTACCTATGTTTTCATAGTTAGTAGTTAGAAAGTAACTTCGTCATCTTGAATATTGCTGTGTAAATAGAAGGTCCATAGTCTGTAAAAATGTCTATTTCTAATTTCAAGTTCTTCAGTGACTTTTTTCATTTTTAATTGGTGAAATCATGGCAACTGGTTGCTCAACAAGTTTACTGTTGCATTTACTTAACACACAGGTTTTTGTTTACCTGAAGTGTATGGCTTGTCTGTTAAATAACGTCAATACAGATTTATGGTCTCTGTGACTAGTGTGTTAGAAGGAAGATTTGGTAACATTTTACTTAACTCCAGGTAGAACTTTACAACTACACCTTTCTTTTTGACAGCTAGAAGATGGACACACTTTATTTGACTACAATGTTGGACTCAATGACATAGTTCAGCTTTTGATACGATCTGAATCTGAAGCTCCTACAACTGCTTCTATGACTGATCAAGATGGAGAAGTCAATCCCTGTGCTGTTTCCAACTGCAAGAACAAAGTCAAAAAAACAAGTAGTGGGTCACCCAGTCAACCATCTACATCATCTTGCTCGTTTCTTATTGATCCCGGCATTGGATTGTACAAGGTATGTGCAGGCTTGGAAAGCTGAAAACTTGCCTTATACCTGCAGGTTTAGTTTGTTTAGTTTTATTGTTAAAAAGTTCTTTGTTTTATTGTACAGATGTCCATATCCTTACTACTTTCTTTCATGAGCTGATGTAATTTCCCAGTTGGTTGTAAGTGAATTAGTCTGAACTTTATATATAGGTATCTCTGCAGGTTTCTGAAGCTTCACTGGTAGATGCATTCTGCAAATAATTGTTAAATTCAAATATTGACTTAAAAATTATAATTATTTTATGCCTAAGTGGCAGTGTTGTGTTTTTAGGCTTCAGTGATCTGGATTAGATGATCCAATTTTTGCAGGAGTTGTTTGGGGGCAGTAGTTGAGATTTTCAGCCTGATTTTGTTTAAGGTAACTCTTGTGGAGCTGTGTGTCTCTACCAGGCTGTTGTAGCTTTTGGAACTGTTCATAAACTCGGACACAAAGTTTTCCCCAAGGCCTGTTTTTCAGTAGGTGGGTTGCTGTAAACACTAATTTTAAAGTACCTATGAAACAGCAGTACTTTCTATAAACAGGGGGAAAAAAAATACACAGGAAAGCCTTATGGAAAAAGTGTGTCTTTTCCCCTATTTATTTCTTTTCAATATTAACCAAATACTAGTTTTAATACTAATGTTCATCATTAGTAAGTAAACTGTAGAAATTTAAACTATATGTGATACAATGACTTCAATTTTATTAGTTTATTTAGGAATCATATCATTTTCATTGTTAGTTTTTGGCATCTTTCTGTATTTTTCCATATTGTTATATATGGTTGCACCAGGGAACCAGAAGTTTAATTAAAACACAAAACGGGCAATTTCCAGGTTGCTGAGTAGTCGAGTGTTTAGTAAGACGTGTGTGTATATATAGGGAATGGTAGCATCTTATCTCCTCTTCAAGAGATTCTTTCATGTAAGAAGTATCTGTAAGGGTAATTTTTCTGCTGAAGAATGTCCAAGATTATGAAGAGAAAAGAAGGTTACAACTACTATACCTCTACAACTATGTGTCAGTTGGAGGAATATTGTTACTCAGACCCTGCATCTAGATGGGAAGCTGCCTTAGTTGGATTCAAACTGTTGCACAGTGTTTCTGATAGTAATAACAAGTGTGAAGTTACTTACAGTACATTCCAGCAGCATTCTGTATGATGAGTTTCGTGGTTCATATAATCATAAAATTTCTTGGGTTGGAAGGGAAAGATCATCTAGTTCCAAGCCCCCTGCCGTGGACAGGACTGCCAGCCACTAGCTCACTAGATCAAACTGCCCAGGAACCCATCCAGCCTGGCCTTGAACACAGCCAGGGATGGGGCATCCACAACTTCTCTGGGCAGCCTATGCCAGCGCCTCACCACTCTCCCAGTGAAGAATTTCTTCCTAATATCCAACCTAAACCTCCCCTCTTTCAGTTTTAGCCCATTCCCCCTTGTCCTACCATTATCCACGTGTGTAAAAAGTGGGTCCCCCTCCTGCCTGTAAGCTCCTTGTAAGTATTGGAAGGCCGCAATGAGGTCTCCCCGGAGCCTTCTCTTTTCCAAGCTGAACAGTCCCAACTCCCTCAACCTTTCCTCATAGGAGAGGTGCTCCAGCCCTCTGATCATTTTGGTGGCCCTCCTCTGGACCCGCTCCAACAGCTCCACATCCCTTCTGTACTGGGGGCCCCAGGCCTGGACACAGTACTCCAGGTGAGGTCTTCCAAGGGCAGAGTAGAGGGGGACGATCACCTCTTTGTCCCTGCTGGCCACCCCTGTCTTGATGCAGCCCAGGATGCCATTGGCCTTCCTGGCTGCAGGAGCGCACTGCCGGCTCATGTCCAGCATTTCGTCGATCAGAACCCCTCAAGTCCTTCTCTGCAGGGCTGCTCTCAATGTGTTCTTCCCATCTGTGCACATTCCTGGGTTTGCCCTCACCCAAGTGCAATACCTTGCCCTTGGCCTTGTTGAACCTCATGAGGATCTTGTGGGCCCACCTTTCCAGCCTGTCCAGGTCCCTCTGGATGGCATCACTTCCTTCAGGGGTATCAACTGCACCACTCAGCTTGGTGTCATCAGCAATCTTGCTGAGGGTGCACTTGATCCCACAGTCTAAGTTGTCAATAAAGATGTTGAAGAGCTCACTGTTTGAGAAATTGGGTAGTCAAGAAATCAGCATCTTAAAATGTGAAGACACAAAATGTGTGTTTGTTTTTCCTTTTCCTTTTAGTCTCCATTCATTACGGTGGAAGTAAACCCAGTTTTTCAGTTCTGATGTTTTATTTCTATACTCATTGATCAAAATCTGATAAGATGGGGAGAGCACTAGGGAGATGAAAGGCCACAGCTGATCAGTTGATCAAAGGAAATGAACATTAAAATGTGTGTTTTCAAGCTTGCTGTAAGTGATAGCAGCTTCTCTCTTGAATATTTTGTTCAGGATTAAAACAGAAAACAAGATGGAATGGTGATATTGGCATATATTACTCCGGGAAATCCATTCTGTTGAGTCATGTGGAAATTTTGCCATCTCTGATACTGGGGACATGACACTTTCTCCTTAGTTTTCTGTGAATCTGTAACTTTTCCAGCCACCTTTATATTTTCAATATATGGGGAGAGAAAACTGCTTGTGTAAGGGTACAGTCATCATGTTCTTACCTGTTTTTCAGATGACAGTAGGAACACTTAGAGGATTTCTTCTTAGAGAATTGAGGAACTTTTAAGAATACATTCAAACCAATAATGTAATTCAAAGGTAGAAAATTTGTTTCATGAAAGTCAAGAGAAAAGACCATAAACTGAAGCGTGTTAGATAGCTAAACATACGGGTGAATTTGAGTATTTTTGTAGAATCATGAGGGTTGGAAAAGACAACTAAAGATCATCTAGTCCAACCATCAGCCCATCACCACCATGCTTGCTAAACTATGTCCTTAAGTGCCATGTGTATATGTTTCTTGAACACCTCCAGGGACGGAGATTCCACCACCTCCCTGGGCAGCCTGTTCTGATGCTTGACCACTTTTCCTGTGAATAAGTTTTTCCTAGCATCCAACTTGAACCTCCCTGGTGCATCCTATCACTCTTACCTGGCAGAAGAGGCCGACCCCCACCTCACTACAGCCTCCTTTCAGGTAGTTGCAGAGAGCAATAGGGTCTCTCCTGAGCTTCCTTCTCCAGACTGAACAGCCCCAGTTCCTTCAAGCCGCTCCCCACAAGCCTTGTGCTCCAGGCCCTGCACTAGCTTTGTTGCCCTTCTTTGGACACACTCTAAATCCTCAATGTCTTTCTTGTAGTGAGGGGCCCGAAACTGAACACGGCACTGGAGGTGCAGCCTCACCAGTGCCAAGGGGGATGATCACCTTCCTGTTCCTACTGGCAACACTGTTTCTGATACAAGCCAGGATGCAGTTGGTCTTCTTGGCCACCTGGGCACACTGCTGGCCAATGCTCAGCCAGGTGTCCACTAACACCCACGGGTCCTTTTCCTCTGCACAGCTTTCTAGCCACTTTGCCCCAGGCCTGTAGCAGTAGGGTGCTTCAGTACAAGAAAAATGTTGATAAATGTAACAAGTTCAACAGGGGTTACAGAAATGTCCAGTGTGGTAGTAGTTGACTATCTCAGCTCTACCACACTGGTTTTACTTAACCAGTGAAAGAGAAGGCTCTGGGGGACACAGGGCCTTCAAACATAATGTGAAGACAAAGCCAGGCTTTCTACCAAGGTGCAGAACAGGAGAATGAAAGGCAATTTTTGGGCATTAAAGAGGGGTAATAAATAAATAACTGAATTATGAAGATAATGAAGAGCTGTAACAGGTAGCCTTAGGCTGTGAAATTGCCATCCTTGGAAGTTTAAGGCATGGCAACCAGGTAAAGTTCTAGATAAAATGACATGAATTCAGCTTTAATCTTGTTTCAAGCAGGAGATTGGAATGTAGAACTCCTGAAGTAGCTTAAAACTCAGTGATTTTATGATTGGTGGAAATCAGCATACTTTTTTTTTTTTTTTTTTAAATTCTCTTGACTTGCACCATGGCTTTTTATCGTTGGTCCTTCCACAGATTGGATAGTATGGGTGATTTGCTGATTCTGCCTAGTTTTAGTTTTCCATTGTTCTGACATCTTTTAGAGCTTGCAGGTATGTCTTTAACTGCTCTGTTACATAGTTCCTCTTAGCCCTAAGAGCCAAATCTATTTGCTCGATTTCCTTTGGCCCTTCAGAGTATTTTAATTCCAAGATTCTCTTTGCAGAGACATAAGATGGAGTCTTCTAGAGTTCTGTTTCCAAATGTGTACAATTTTACTTGCATGCAATGTTTTTCTTTAACAATTAAATGCATACTTGTTAATTGTATTTGATCATATTTTACCCTATATTCTTGTGAATCAGTTTGCAGTATCAGTTTGATTAGACTGAAAATATTCTATTGAACAGCTGCTGTGGAAATTTGCTCTTACTGAATTGTATGCTGTTGCAGTTTAAGTGTAGACAATTATTAATTATCTCACTGTCAATCTTCAGATTGTGGTGAAAATTGTGAAATGTTTCTTGTAAGCCTTTCAGAGCAAAGGAGAAGTGATACAACAATGAACAAGGTTATAATTCTTGAAATTAGAAAGAAGTGCAGAGATGAGAGCTGCTTATATTCCCACTATTGGGATTCTTATGGAAAGCAGGATCTGGCTTGATCTGTCTGTCCTGTAATGTTTCTAACTCTTTTGTAATTTGTTTAAAAGAGTTTAAAAAGAATTAGGGATGATTGGTAAAATTTTCTCATTTTGGTAATCATAAATATCTGTTCTATTTGTGACTTTTCAAAATGGTTAATTTTGTTCTAAAAAGCAAACATTTGGTGCTTTGTTGGTTTTAACATTTGTAATTTTATCACTAGATGCCATTCTACCAACTGGAGTGAGAGATGAACTAAATTGGTGGTTGACTTTAATTGGTAAATCAGTGTAAATACTTGCATTTAAATTGTAACACGGTTACAGAATACAAAAAGAGATTTAGATTGTTATATTGATGTTAAACTTCCTTACCTTAGAATTCTGATTTTGCTTATGTTGTTACTTACTTCTTCATGTGGCTTTTGTTTCTCATGGAAAACATTTTTGTGCGACTTGGTTATAATCTCCTACTCATAAAAATGCCTCAAGTATTCATATCCCATCTTATAATCAATAGAATATCAAAGGTGGTCAAGTCTGTTTTATGCAGAACTTTCATTGTATTCTCTGCTGTGCGCTGGATTTTTTGGGGAACAACGAAGACTACCTGCAGAACAGTTGTCTGGTGTTCCTCAGTGGTCTCTGGTAATAGTTTTTTTTTGCTCATGTGCTTTGCAAGGGTTGGACCTATGGATTATGTACTTATGGATTGAAAGCGATTATGAGAGACAGCATTGAATTTTAGTTCTTTAATCTGGCTTCGCTGACATGGCTTCTCTGGAGCTTTCTTAATTTGTCTCAAGAAGCAGCAGCTACATAAGGACCACTTAACTCTAAATAGTAAAAGTTACTGAATGTGTGTGTATTTTTTCTTTTTTCCCCCTGCCAAAATATATTATGACTTTTCAGTTAATAGAAGCTATCCTTCAGGTGAGATAGTGGTTCTCTGCCGCTAGCACTTGACAGAAGCTGTCAGTTGGACACAGACCTTTGCGGCATGGTTTAGCTGACCATGCCTTGAGCAGAGGACTCGACTAGATCTCCAGAGGTCCATTCCATCCTGAACAATTCAATGAATCTTCCTAATACCACATTTTAGTGAGACAAGAAGAGTAAAATACTTAATGTGCAGCGTATTAATGATGACTGCATATTACTCTAACTTGCTGAAGCGAGATGAGTTCATTAATGTGTTGAATGTTTTAAAGATTAAGGTTAACAAGGCTAAGTAGTTTTATAGTAAATTGTCTTATGCTTTTCTTCTGTAATCACAATTAAGAATAAATAAATTCATTATTGAATTTTCCTTTTAGATAAATGAATTGGTGGATGCCCGTGATGTCAGCATTGGAGCCTGGTTTGAAGCCCATATACAAAATGTTACCCGAGCAACAAAGGGACATAAGAATGGTAAAGCTCAAGGAAAGAGCAGTAACACTTACAAAAGGACTAATGGAAGCTTAAGTCAAGATCGTTCTAGAGAGAATGCAAATAATTTGGACAGTACGCCATCCACATCTTACTCGGACTGTATGGACACTGATGAAGAAGCTATTTATCATATCAAGTATGATGAGTAAGTGCTCCTGATACTATTTTGAGGACGTCACACGTTGTTATTTGGTTTGTATAAACCAAGAATTTCTTCAAGAAGTTTGTAATCAAAGAAAGCAAGTTCAATATCACAAACAAGAAAAAAATATTAAAATATTTTAAACAATTTTCAGTTGGATATAGTGAATATATGGGGAGCTCTGGAATTTTTCATGCCTAAATTCTTGTCAGGTATTAATTTGTCTTTTTAAAACTTAATCAGTCCTTCTTATGTGAGAAGAAACTAGATAAATGAATTTTTCCAAGTAAGGTATTGTTTGATTTATCTATTCCCTGTGTATTCAGTTCCTCTCATTGGAGCTGAAGGAGAAGTCTCACAAGAGCAAATTTGGGTACACAATCTGGATGAATTTTGTACTTAGTCAGGGAGTTATGTACAAAATAGTAGGCCTACATTGCCAGTAAAGGATTGTTTTAGAGAGCTTGGTGACCAAGTGTATGACATTGATTCTGAATTGGACTGAGGGCACAAAGAGTTGTGTTTTTGTTTGTTTTTGTTAGAAAAAACAAATTCTAGAGCCTGCAGTGTGTGGGCTGGAGTAACCCTTTCCTGTTTGCTCACTAGGTTTAGAGGGATTGCTTTTGAACAAGTTTTGCATCATTTCATCACTGGAGAAATTAGTCTTGAATTGGTATATTTTTTTTAACTCTCTAGACAACATTTGCTGGACACCGAGTTAAACATCTAAGTAGAATTGTTGAGAGTTTTTCATTTTTGTTGCTGAGGACAGTACAAATACTGCAGTTTGAGCAGTTTAAGCTGAAGGTAAAGAAATGCTGAGTGTATCCAGCATTGATTAGGTTTCCAAAACATATTTTTAGAGAGTTTAATATGCAACTGAATCTGACTTTGCGAGGAAAAACAAAAATACTGCAGACATGAGTAGAGTACATTTTGTTGCTCTTGTTAGTAGCAGTTACAACTTGATACACTTTCTTGACTCTTGAATTCAGAGTTAAAATTGAACTGTGTAAGTTTAATATGTTAGCTAATTACAAAGTTCAAAGTAAAAGTTTAAATACTAAAATTAAATACCAGATACTGAATATGGTAAGAAGTAGGCTGAAATAATTTATTCAACCATTGGGATCAAAATGCTTTCTGTTGTAATCATGTGTGCATTGTGGTGTGATTTCAAAGTCTTGACTTAAGGAATATCGAATTTTTTTAACACTGTGGATGTGTACTACTGAGCCATGAACAAAAAGGCTTTAGAATTTTTTTTTCTGTGAGTGGTTTAGTTTTTTCCATGAGTTAAAGTGCTAAAGTAGAAAATGTTGCACAACATGTCTGATTTTATATGACACACCTATACTAAAAAAGAAAATTGACCTTTGCTTATGTGTGCTTCAGGATCTAGTTGCTCACTTCCAGCAAGTGGAGACAGTCACCATGTTGGTCTTACTGTAAGATCATATAGAGTGGTTGTGTATTCTTTGCCAGCAAAATCAGATAAAGCATAGAAACACCACGTTGCAAGATAGTGATTAAAGGTTATGAGCTATGTACTTGTTCAGTCTAAGGTACTGAATGTTTGAACTTTAAAAAGCAAGACTTTTTGGAAAGCAGGACTTAAACTTCTGTTGGTTACTTTGGTTTCGATGAGTGTTACTGACCTTTGATACAAGTATTTCAAAGTCTGAGTTTTCTCTTTTAGTGCTAATTAGCATGCATATTTGGATAATGGTTATATGTGCTCTCATAGCACTATATTTGCAAACGTTAGTGTTTACCTCTTTGTAGACCACACAAGTAGCTTGCTGCCAGTATGCTTCATATGGATAAATAGGGAAGGCATGGTGTGTTTTCAGCACAGTTCCTCTCTGCTCCAGAATTTGCCTCATCTAATTCAACTTCTCACTCCTGTTCTTTGAGGTTCATATTCTGCTGCTAAGTTGTTATTCTACACAGTTATCCGTTCCTGGATTTTTTTCAATTTTTTTTTTTTTAGGTTCAGACTGTACATGTTGCTACTGATTTACTTATTGTCTGGTCTTTCCTTGCAATGTTGTGTTTTGAAGAAGCTATATTCCATCTCTTGAAGGATATGATTCCTGTAGGTGGGATAATTTCAACTCTGTCTTGTCCCCAGTAGGTATACTCTTGCAAGAGATGAAAACACTTGTAATTATCTGAAACAGTGAGAACAGCTGTGGAATGGAAATCATGTCTGGTGCCTGTAAAGCCATTGAGATTGCTTGAATACAGTGAAGGACTATGTGTCGGAGGTGGATACAGATCCACATCTTCTCAAATTGTCACTGATGTTCATGTTGCAGATTGGTTCTCTCTCTACTTGTTTTATCCTTCCAATTCAGAAGAAAATCTCACCAAAAAGAAGGTTGCAGCTGAAGGACAGATTACCTGTACTACATTAAACTGGTCTACTCCACTTCTTTGAGACTTCACGGTGACAAATAGCAAATATACATTTTTATGCCATGTGTTGTGGCAGATTTAAAAAAAAAAAAAAATCAACAGACCTCAGATGTCCTTTTTTTGTTTGATTTTTCTCCTTCTGTTTGATACCTGGAACCCACAGTGCTTACAGCAATGCTTACATAAGCATACAGGGCATACTGTGCAACCCCATCCCAGGATCAGGCTTTCTGTCATCATAAGCAAAGTCCTCTAGTACACGCCTGTATTACTTTGCTCTCTGAAACACACAAATCCCAAATGTCTTAACTTAGATGAAGGACTGAAACTACTGTTTCCTTTCTTCTTTTAGCAGTCTCATTAGTAATCGCACTGTATTCGTAAATTCAGGACTGACTTATGCATTGTTTGACACATCTGTCTCAGAACTCTTTAGCTGAGAATTTTATTCAAAAGTGGAGCTTCACCTCAGTCCTTCTCTCCTCTCCTTCTCAGTCACCTCTTACTGACGGTCAGGAAAGTGCATCTTTAGCCTAAATCACCATAGTAATTTATACCAAAGCATACTTCTGCTTTCAGGTTTTTCAGGGTGGTGAGGAAAATCTGTGAGAATGGAGAACCTAAGATTTTTTTTTTTTTTTCCCAGCCAAAATGTCTCTAGAAATTGTGATGTTTACTGTCTGTACCCATGTCAGTAATGGTTAATGTTGCCCCAGCTATCAATTCTGCTTAATCCTCTGTTTGTGCATCAGAAAGTCCAGATCTTTATTGGATGCAGTAAATTGCACACCTGATCCTTGAAAAACTTAGAGTGGCATCAACAGAATTGGGGTTAATTCTGGCTTTGGTTTCCTAGCTGGAGATATTAGACAGTATGTTGAGGGAAGAATCCAAATAATCATTAATTCTTTTTCAACAAGGCAGCTTTTTGGAGAGTAGCTCTAGAGGCCAGAGGAGGACTTATCCCTTGCTTAAGTGAGAAAGTTGGTCTTAGCAGTGGTGGTCCAAGATTACTCCTGTGCAAGCCTTTTGCAGTTTTAGGTTTGCTAAAACCTGTTTCCTGGACTGACAGTTTCACATGGTTGTACCTCCTCATGACAGACAGGGTTTTAATTTGTGTCTTTTTTTCCATTTCCTATTTAAGTAGTGTTTTCCCTTGCACGTCAACTATAACTACCAAGTCAAAGCTTTTTCTACAAAGAACTACAATGAAGATAGATAAACCTTTCTGGGTAAGGGCCTAGAGTAACTTTAAAAGGACAATTACCTTAGAGATAAACAGAAGTTTCCTCCCAGCTGTGACCGCTACTGTTGCGAATACTACATATCACTTCATTTTGAAAGATCTTTTTAAAAATGTGCTTGTCTAAGAGCACTACTTTCATCAGTAGAGAGCAAAATACCAATTTTATTCATGTCAAGCTTCAGTCAGCCTTTGGTACCAACCATCTTGGTATCCAGTTGTGGAAATAGTGCTTTTACCTGATAGTCTATCTTCTGCAGTGAGTTTAACACAGCCTTTATTCTGGAGGTGTTATTGTTTACAAATGTGTTCCTATTTCTACCAGTGTTGTCATTCTTCCCTTCTGCCACTTCATTCATTGAATTTCTGTTTCACCTTTGTGTGTGATGATATCACAAACAGCCGTTAAAGACTTCTACGGTCAAGGTGTGCTATCAGTTTTCATACACTACTGTCATACATTTCTTCTGCCTCAAGCAACTGTCTTCTAATACACCTGTCTTAAACAGAATGAAGCTGAATCATTTTGTGAAGGGACTTGTGAGGAATCCTACATATGCTTGAATCCTAAAGTTAACAGAACTGTAATTAGTCTCCACCGCACCTTGTTTGCCTGCTTTAGAATGATGTACTGTATGAGGAGCAGGAAGCTCAGTGATTTAATGTGGCACGATACATTGTTGCCATATCAAAGTGCCCTTTCCTGATAACTAAATCCATCTTACATTTACTGCTTGTGGAGCACTGGCTATAGTCTACTTACTGTTGGGGAGACAGTTCTCTGTGAGTGTTAACTTCTTAATGGTTAGTTCTTCCCTGAAGTAGTGGAAGGACTTGTTGATTTACAGACAGATGCTGCCTTCTCTTTCCTTCTGCTTTTCATGAGTAACTCACATGTAATGAAGGCCTTCCATTTAATGAAGTGCTCAACACTAGTCCCAGGAAGGCTAGATGTTTCTGTAGCCTGAGAAATGCCAGTATGCTTTGTATTCACAGCCGATTCAGTATGGCTCAAGTGTGGGTAATTTTTTTCAGGATAGGTGATGATTCCCCTCTCAAATTTTATACCAGTTAACATAAATGTGTAGTTTAAACCTTGGGATAATAGCTGCATTACATATAATTTAAGTACATTGTTTGTGGTTAACTTTTCTAGGGCATTAGATACTTTAGCAAAGGGATCACTGTCATCATCATGTTTAATACAAGCTGTGGAATAATGTTCTTTGTGGTCTTTGAGGACTGGAGGTAGTCTGAGGTCTCTTGGTTTATCAGGCCAAGAAATTGCAGTCAGGTGTGTGTCTGATCTGTTTGTGTTATGTGTTGGATGTCTTTGTGATCTGGTAGAATTTCCGTGGATGTCCTATGTTTGATGCTGTGAAGAAAGAGCCTGTCAGAAAAACACTGAGGCAGAATGCATTATCAGGGAGCTATGTCCTCAGCTTGGTTAAGGTAGTTTAGGTAGCCATGTCTTGTTAAAATAGGCTTAGTTATTGTTGGTGAGCGATGTTTTTGTTGGTTAATAGGAAGATTTGAACATGATGGACTGAAGTGGAAAAGTAAATCAGGATAGTTCTTGTGATCCAACAGTGTTCCTCTTCAAAGAGAAGTTACTTTGTAGCTTTGGTTGTCTGGTGGATTTTGAGGGCAGATCTGATTATGTCAGTCCTTGTTGCCTTGTTGCAGTACATCATCTTTCAGTGTTTTACACAGAACTCTCATTGCACTTTAGTAAAGTTAACATTTCTTCTGGATCTAGTAAGAAAGCTTCAATCTGTGAGGGATCCTGGACTCATTACTGGAGTAGAAAGCTGATAGCAGATGTTAACCAGCTCTCTGATTTGTTTTAGGACCTGTAGCTGTTTGTGTCACTAGCTGAGA
>VXAV01001644.1:113299-125292 GCA_013399715.1 Alectura lathami
GTAACATTTTTCTACAGCTGTTTTTTTAAAAAGTCTTCTATGTCCTACATTGTAAATGCTTTGCTATTACTTAAAAGAAAGAATTCTTTTGACACCATGATAGCGTTTTAGCCATTGTTCATTCTGTAAAGAACTGAAATAAAATTATTCAGGGTGGTGATAATAGAACCTAACCTGTAATAGGTCATATAAAGTTGAATATGTAAGCTACCTACACCTGCTTTCTGAATGATATTCATTGCTGGAAATCAATTTCCTCACGTCTTCCAACTGTGCTCCAGCTTTTTGTGTGTTCAATGACTCCTCAGCATCTGAAATAAAGAGCGCTGTGTTTATCAAAACTGCAGGACTTTTGTAGGTAATGGAAGAGCTGCTTTATAGTAATAAAATGTGCTTTAGTCTTCTGATTTTTTTGCTTGAACAACTGAAGTACGATTATGTGCATGTGTTTAGCTTGTGTTAAAATAATGGCAGTAATTCTGTATTTTTCTGTAGGTGGTGAAATATTGGCCAGAAATTGGAAAATGTGGATTTTTAGTTTGGCGTTATCTTCTGAGGAGAGATGACGTTGAGCCTGCACCTTGGACATCAGAAGGAATGGAGCGGACAAAGAAATTGGGTCTGAGTGTACAGGTTTGACTCACAGAGCTATGTTTTTTTTCCTCAATTCGAGTAACTGATTTCTATTTCTTGATTTCATTTAAATCCCTCTTTATTTCATGCACTTCCTTGTTGCAATGTCAAATACCTAAAAAACACTAAAAATTAACTAAAAACTGGAAAAATCCTTTTAAAACTGTCAGAGCAGAAGGAATGTTAGACAAAGCTGTCAGCCTTAGTAGTGAAATGCTATGCATATATATATTGGAAAATTGAGAGTTTGAATCCAGTAGTACTTATGCTGGACAGACTTAATTCACATAACTGTTCTTACCGTTGAGATCATCTGAGAAATCAAAAAATATGTGCATTTTCATGTTATTCTCTATGTAACTAAGGATTTTGTTTAGATAATGTGTTTCAGGCAGAAAAGTAAACTAAACCATGGGCATTGCAGAATCCATGAAAGATGGAAAAAATTAACACCTTCTTCTCTTTCCTTAGCAAGGCAATCATTTATCACACTCTGTATCATCATCTTCAACTTTGCCGTTGGAGAAAACTTTGTATGGTTAGAGGGGCATTAATACCAGTTTCCTTTTAATACAGTTCAGTCTATATTAGATGCTTTGACTTGAATACAGTTTCTGGAAAATAGGCGTTAATTTAAAACTTCTTTCCATCATGTCATGGTTTTAAAAGTTATTTTGTAATTACTTCAATATGTAGTCATATGGTTTTAGAGTCTTTTAGAAATTAATCTTGTTCATATTTGGGAGTTCTTGTACACCAGTGGGTTTTGTTTTAAATCTGTGCTTTTTATTTTAGTATCCAGAAGGTTATTTGGAAGCCATGGCTAGTAAGGAGAAGAAAGATAAGGTTAAAAAGNATAAAGGATGATTTGTCTCTGAGGTAGCTACTATTATTTAACTCCTACTCTGACACATTTTGTATGTTATGTGAGGGATTTCTATTACATAGGGATTATTGGATGGTTACTATATACTTTTTTTCTATATAGCATTTTAGATTGTATTTATTATTTCTGTCTATGTGCTTTAAAAGTTTAAAAATCTACTGTTATTGAGGAATAATGATAGAGAAAGTTTTCCTTTTGTTGTGATTTCTTTTAATTTTCCCAATACTGTCTAGGAAATGGTTATTTTTAAAAATGAAGGATATTAAATCTGAGAGGATTTTTTTTTTTTCATTTAGCAATATTAGATGAGTTTTCATCTTGACCATTGGCAACAAGATATTGTGTTCCTTTTTTTTTTTTATTGTACATGTAACTTATTGTTTCCATCAGTACTGCATTTTTTGGAGAATATACTAGAAAGTTCTATCCTGCTTAATAAACATAAGTAGATAAAGGAAATAGATATAATTGCAGTAATTCTCAGCAATACTGATATGAAGAAATCTGGTTTATAAATATTTTATAAATATTTTAAATCTGTTTTTAGAGCATTGGCCCTTAACTGTGATGCCCCACTGGATGATAAAAACGGAGCAGAGTCTAAGAACTGGAGAGCTGGTAAGCCAGTGAGAGTAGTGCGTAGTTCAAAAGGACGTCGGATCAGCAAGTACGCCCCAGAGGAAGGCAACAGATATGATGGCATTTACAAGGTACTTCAATTTCTCCTGGGTAAAATGTAACATTTTTCTACAGCTGTTTTTTTAAAAAGTCTTCTATGTCCTACATTGTAAATGCTTTGCTATTACTTAAAAGAAAGAATTCTTTTGACACCATGATAGCGTTTTAGCCATTGTTCATTCTGTAAAGAACTGAAATAAAATTATTCAGGGTGGTGATAATAGAACCTAACCTGTAATAGGTCATATAAAGTTGAATATGTAAGCTACCTACACCTGCTTTCTGAATGATATTCATTGCTGGAAATCAATTTCCTCACGTCTTCCAACTGTGCTCCAGCTTTTTGTGTGTTCAATGACTCCTCAGCATCTGAAATAAAGAGCGCTGTGTTTATCAAAACTGCAGGACTTTTGTAGGTAATGGAAGAGCTGCTTTATAGTAATAAAATGTGCTTTAGTCTTCTGATTTTTTTGCTTGAACAACTGAAGTACGATTATGTGCATGTGTTTAGCTTGTGTTAAAATAATGGCAGTAATTCTGTATTTTTCTGTAGGTGGTGAAATATTGGCCAGAAATTGGAAAATGTGGATTTTTAGTTTGGCGTTATCTTCTGAGGAGAGATGACGTTGAGCCTGCACCTTGGACATCAGAAGGAATGGAGCGGACAAAGAAATTGGGTCTGAGTGTACAGGTTTGACTCACAGAGCTATGTTTTTTTTCCTCAATTCGAGTAACTGATTTCTATTTCTTGATTTCATTTAAATCCCTCTTTATTTCATGCACTTCCTTGTTGCAATGTCAAATACCTAAAAAACACTAAAAATTAACTAAAAACTGGAAAAATCCTTTTAAAACTGTCAGAGCAGAAGGAATGTTAGACAAAGCTGTCAGCCTTAGTAGTGAAATGCTATGCATATATATATTGGAAAATTGAGAGTTTGAATCCAGTAGTACTTATGCTGGACAGACTTAATTCACATAACTGTTCTTACCGTTGAGATCATCTGAGAAATCAAAAAATATGTGCATTTTCATGTTATTCTCTATGTAACTAAGGATTTTGTTTAGATAATGTGTTTCAGGCAGAAAAGTAAACTAAACCATGGGCATTGCAGAATCCATGAAAGATGGAAAAAATTAACACCTTCTTCTCTTTCCTTAGCAAGGCAATCATTTANTCAGTCTATATTAGATGCTTTGACTTGAATACAGTTTCTGGAAAATAGGCGTTAATTTAAAACTTCTTTCCATCATGTCATGGTTTTAAAAGTTATTTTGTAATTACTTCAATATGTAGTCATATGGTTTTAGAGTCTTTTAGAAATTAATCTTGTTCATATTTGGGAGTTCTTGTACACCAGTGGGTTTTGTTTTAAATCTGTGCTTTTTATTTTAGTATCCAGAAGGTTATTTGGAAGCCATGGCTAGTAAGGAGAAGAAAGATAAGGTTAAAAAGCAAACTGTGAAACAGGAGCCAACCAGCCAGAGTAATGGAAACCAGAAAAGGACAATTGATGATGGTATTTCTTTTTACTTTTTAGCTTTCAACAGCGAAGTCTGTCATGTTATGTTTATTAAGCAGAAGCATGAAGTTATTTGGAATACTAATGTAAATTGTACACATTCTGTAGTACAGTAGTAGCCTGGGGATCTTATGAATTTATTTGGTACTTGTAGGGGTTTTTTCTTTAAGTTCTGTAGAAAAAAATGAATGGTCTTATGTGCAGCCCAAAGCAATGCTGAGCTGAAATGAGTTTTAAGTAGGCATGTGATTGCCACATCTGATGGGTGTAGTTCCACGTAGTCCGTTCTAGAAACAGTTTTGCCTTCCCCTTCTGTTAGTTTAGACTAACACTGATTTTGCTGTGTTTGATGGTCATAATCTTAAGCAGGTATAGAGGAACCTACAAATACACCTAAAGCCATGAGAATGGGAGATGGAGGGAAAGGAGAAGCTTTCCAGCTGACCCAAGAACAGCAATGGCTGATTAGAGAAGATTGTATGAACCAGAAACTGTGGGATGAAGTACTTGCTTCTCTTAAGGAAGGACCAGTATGTTTCCTGCATGCTTAAATGTGTTATTTTTTACTTCTTTTTAGAATGGTAGGAGAAATCTTAGGTCTCTCTTAAAACATAATTTGCTTGTTGAGCTTTTGATGAAAACAGGCTGTTTCTAGCATTATTTTTATTTGTAAAGCTTCGATTTGGAGAAAATAATCCTTGTTATAGCAGTAGCAATCCAATAGCGGATCCTTGGAGGGTTTGCTGTTGATGACTAGGTTGGCACTTGTATGTAGTGATCTTTTCTTTTCCAAAAAATTATTAAAAGTTCACATTTTTGAAGGGAACATGTTTTCTCTGAAATAAAAATTATTTTACTGCACTGATGCAAGAAATTAGACATGAAGAAAGATGATCACTAAATTTGTTTAGTCAGAAGACAATTTTATAACAGTAAATATCACTCACTTTCTTCATTTAAGGGGACAGAAGCACTGTCATTTTGAAAGTTAGATATGAAATTTGATATTTTAATCCAAATCTAGTTAATTCTACTCTGTAGAGGGTAAACCTTAAGAGCAAAAATACTTTACTCCCACAAATGTTCAATCTTGAGCTATTGCTATTTTCTTGAGAGACACTAAAAAAAAAATACATAGAAGGAATATCTCCTGAAATGCTATATCCTTCAGGGATAGTCTTACCAATGCCAAGTTCATACTTACTTCAGCTCTTTTGCAGAAATCAAGGCACTGAGAAGTTAAAATAACTTTGTAAAACTGAGTATCAATTCAGTGAAAAATGAACTAATGGTTGCAAAATTAATGTCTAACATACGTAACCGATTTATTTGAGAATCACTAGTGGCTATTTATAGTACTTCTGAAACAGAAAAGCGTCTATAGCTCCCTGTTCTTCCACATACAGTGTTTATGCTATAATGCTTCTGCAGTTATCCTCGTGTAGGAACTGATATTATAAAGTAAGTTACTAGCTTTTGTCTGTGTTCTGCTTAGTGTCTGTAATGACTGAAGAGAATTTCAGCTCAAAATTATTCATAAGCAGTAGAGATGTGCTTTTAAAATGGAGAAAGCAGTAATTTAAAAGCAGTTGAGTTACTGAAAAGTCATTTTTCTACAAGTTCCTGCCCATTGTTTTGGTATGATTTCCATTTAATTGCCTCTGAAGGCAGTAGGAATCACTGCTGGCATTGGGTAGCTGCTATGACAGTGTAAATCCTTCTGGTTGAAAAAACCACCTCCCCATTTTAACTAAAGAAAATGTGGTTTAAGATGTATCTAGAATTTTTTAAATGTTTGCAAAGAACCTTATTTCAATTAACTACAGATATACTGTTTTTGCTATACTTAACCTGTATGCTTGAGATATTTGGAGATCTCTAACATGCCAGAGATAAGCATTCATGTATGTTTAGAACATCCAATACAAATATGTCTTGAACTTCCTCAAAGATGCTCTGAAATTTGAAAAACAGGTTGTTTTACAGATCGTAGAGAATTGGGAGTGAGAGCAGAAGAAGCTGTTAAACCAGCCATAACCCATGTGCATAGGAGGAGGTGACTTTCTTGGTAGAAGTAATACAGGGTAGTTTTCTCCTCCCTTGGCAGAGTAGCAGAAATCTTTCTGCTGCATTTCTGAGACATCCAAATTTCTAGCAAAAGTTACTAAAAACAGCCACTGAATTCTCTGAGCTATGCTAAAAAACAGGTTTGAGGATCTCTCCAGTCTATTTCATTTTCTGTATAATATGTGTGCAAACAAGTTAAAAAACCTTTCAAAAGTTAGTTCTCTGAATTGTGGAATTGAGCAGTTATGGACCTGCTTCCTGATGAAAGCTGCACTCTTGTGGACGGAGGATTCAAGAACTTTTGGAAGTTCATCATCTTTACATAGAATTCGCATTTACTAAAACTGTACTTTCCACAGAATAGTGGTGTTTGGGAACAGAACAACAGTGGTGTCATACAAGTGTCTTGTCAGTTAATCTATGCATTTGGCAAATTCTCAGAGACAAACTGATTTTATCATTTTCTCGACTCTGATCTGAGGGTTGGGTGTGAATTTCACGCACAAATTCGTAAGCAATTTAAATGTATATAATAATTACGGAAGTTGGGCAATATAGTTTTGTAAATAATATATTTAGTTAAAATAGAAATACTTTTGTCTGTATTTTTTTGGTATTCCTTTTAATAGTTTGTCTTTTTTTTATTCCTTTGCCCTACACTAGAATTTTCTGAAGAAACTGGAACAGTCCTTTATGTGTGTCTGCTGCCAGGAGCTGGTTTACCAGCCAGTGACAACAGAGTGCCTCCACAACGTCTGCAAAGTAAGAACAAACTCGGTCGTGCTCTGGGCTGTTTGCTTGGCTCTGATGCACCAGTTACTAGAGACAAAATGTATTTTAGAAAGACGATCGTAATTGCCTTCTGAGCAATAGCTTGGAGCAAGTTTGCCTTCAGTGGTGGCTCTGTAATCCTAATTATATAGAATAAAGAGTGGAAGTGTGCTTAGTATAAATCCTGGTAGACACAATGAGTCAAGTTTAGCATTGCTGTCGGTCCATTGTGATTGGTGGAAATTGTGATCTGTTAGGAACTGTTTTGGTCCAGGAGCCGGATGTTGGTACAGTAACAATATAATTGAACTTTCCATAGTTTAGGAATCAAAACCAGATCTCAGATGGTGTAACACTTTAAGAGTTACCAAAAGGATACAAGGTAAATACTAGAAAATTATTTGGGCTTATTAGATATTACTGTATTACTCTAATGTTTCTCTAAGGTGTAACTGAGTCTTGTCAGATGAGGCAGATGGAGGCTGTGTCTTAAGCACTGCCCCTGTATGTTCACTTTCAGCTTAACATGAAGGTCTGGAGTGCTGCTGCAGTCTAACAGGGGTGCTAGAAAAAAGCTGCAAATGTGGCTCTGATTCACAAGAAGATATTAATGGAAGTCTCAGCGGTGATGTTTTTTAATTCCTCCCAGGCTCCATGTTTCAGAGTTCTTCTCTTAGATCACTTGAGTCACTTAGGCAAAGATATGCCCCAGAGGGCTTGGTAATAACTTCTTTTTTCTGGAAGTACAGAAAATTGCGTCTTTGGTGTATAGTGATTCCTTCACTTTTGCTGGTTAAGCTGTCAGCATAACACAAAGTTCCCACAACTTATTCCTCTGTCTTTGTATCTCCTAGAGTTGTTTACAGCGCTCCTTCAGAGCTGAGGTCTTCACCTGCCCTGCCTGCCGCTATGACCTGGGGAAGGGCTACACCATGGTTCCCAACAAGATACTGCAGACCCTGTTGGACCAGTTCTTCCCTGGTTACAGTAAAGGACGATGATGTGCTCAGACCCTTCTGAACTTCTCACAGTGACTTTATAGACAGTAAAGGAGAATAAACATAGAAAGTTCAACAGTGGACCAGCCAGCTTGATGGGACTCAATATATTGTCACATTTTGAAGCAGCTAACCCTCTTCCCCTCATAGCCATCTTTTTGGTGTAGTGAGATCTCTAATTCTTGGCTGTCTTTTAACATCAAGGGTAGTTGTAGTGAGATCTCTAATTTTTGGCTGTCTTTTAACATCAAGGGTAGTTTGGGCCAGTTAACAAATAGTTTTTAAAGAAAAAAAAAGCCTCAGCTCCTACTGGCCTAGCTGATGCTTGATTTATGATTTGTTTTTTTGTAACTACCTCAGGACAGAGGAGAATAAATTATGGGGATGACAAAAAGTTAGTGAATTTTTAGCTACACACTGCCTCTTGAATATTAGTTGTGCCTGGTCCGTGTGGTTTGATTTACAAAAAAAAAAAAAAAAAAAAAAAAAAAAAAAACCAAAAAAAAAACCCAAAAAAAAAAAAAAAAGACAAACCAAAACAAAACCCGACAAAAACAGCAAAAAACAGAAACAGCACTTAAGCCAGCTGGATTAAAGAACAGCAAATTCTGTGGTGTGCATAATCCTTTTGTCTTTTTCTCCCATTATGCTGTATTTTTTTGCAAGAACAGGCTGATTTTTAGTCTATTTTTGTGAGCTTCATTGTGCTTTTCTTGTATCTTATGCAAGTTGACTACTAATGACTAATGAGAACAATATGAATGCATTGTTGCTGCATTAGTGTAAAGTGATCTGTGTTTTTTGCACTTAAAGAGGGTATTCAAGACACTCTAGTTGTGTAAAAAATATTTCGTATAAAAAACTGCCACTTCTGTATTAGTTAAACTGTATGCTTTTAGTAGGTCTTGTAACAGTGGCAATACATCTACACAGCATTGAAGGCAGTGCTAGCTTGGAGAGGGTTCAAATCGCTTCATATTGTGATCTGAAATTTTATATACAATATATCCCCCCCAAATATACCTTATTAAATATTTTATGATTCAGAAAAGCTGCTAATATTGTTTTTACTATTATCCATTTACAGAAATCATAGTATTTCTATAGATTTTTCTTTTCCAGATTACTGCGTTCATTCTTTCTTTAAATGGGTGGCCTTTTTCTCAGTCATGAGGCTTTATATTCCTTTCATTTATCGGTGAAAAAAAAATAAGGAAAAACAACCCAACATCTCTATTCATGGGCTCACGTACTCCCCAGCAGTGGCTCTGGTCTCTGCTGGTCTCTACTGACCACTTGAAGAAAGCTCGAGAGTGAGGCTGAGATCCACGTACGGGAGCAGAGTGAGCCTGCCCTGCCCTGCTGGTGACTGGAGCCAGCCTGGTGCAGCTGATAGCTGCGGTCAGCTGGTGCATAACAAACAGGTCTCTCAGATGTACCTGCTATTCCTCTTTTTCATGGCAAAGTTAGCTTAATGGCCTGTTCACTTCATTCAAAGTAACTTTTCTCTCCGTGCCTTCCTTGTTTCTCCTTAGGGTTTCAGTAGCATCCAAGATGTTGGTAGTATCTGTAGTAATGTGTCAAAACCCAAGCAAACTGTTGCTAACAGTTTGGCTTTTTCTGTGCTTACTAGAATGAGGGATTCAGCCTTCGTTCAGTAGATGAATTAGTATTAATATTAAGCATAGAAGTTTGAAAGAGCTGTAGGCAGTCTTACATCCTGTTGAACTGTGTTTTGCAAAGTGGTAGCTCAGAATTTTGTGGGGAAAGCGGATGTGATTTTACCTCTGTAATGATTGTATGCATTTCTGCAGTAAGCAAAAATGCCTTTTTTTTTTCTGTTCAATATCCTTTACCAATTAATGGATCAGACATACAGTAGCTGCACACTATTTTGAGAGGGAAAGCTCTCAAAACTCTGCATAGGAAAACACAATTTTTAATTCATGGCTCAGCCTTACAGGAATGTTGGTAGCATTTTTAGTATTTATTATGTCAATGGTTAATTTTAGGTGAATAGTTCAGATTTATGTTTACAAAGATGCTCTTATACACACTAATTTTTTAATGCAGAACTTTGAGTAAATCTTGTCTACTAGGAAATGTAGTTATTTCTGACTTGTTTTACTTCTTTGTGATCAGCTTGAGTTTACTGTTAGTCTATCATTAGCTGCAAATTTGTCAAAAGTCAACAATGCAAAGTTTGCTATGCATGGGAGCTCACTTGTATCAAACGCAATTGACCCTGCACAGACCGGTGCTTACATTCGGTTCAGATGCATTCTTTTGCTGTCACATACGTGTAAGGTCTGTGTAACTGGGCAGCTAGGTTTTGTATAAACATGGCTGGGAACGGATTAGAAGATGACCTTGCTTAAGGTTTGCATTCTTGCCACTTAATAATTGAATATGGCATTATTCCTACACCAGTAGGATGCTGATCCCTGGTGCTCTATCATTTGTGGTGGAGGGCCAGAGCTCAAGTTTTGAATCATTTTTACACCAGCTCCAGACTTCAATGACAAAGCAGAGCAAGTTGAATACACCAAAACCAATATCCAGAGTAAGACGTTTGAGAAATGATGCGAGAATACGTTGTTAGACAAGATTTAACTGAAACTAAGCACTTCACAATATGTTAAAGGAGTTGTTTCATGCATCCTCTGGAATAGGAGGAGAGGATTAGATGGAACTATAAGGAAAAATTGATGCTATACAGCAAAAAGGTAAGTTTGTCACCTCTCAGTAAAACTGATCATTAAAATCACAGATTTATTTCAATGTTAATCTCCGCCAGCATTTTGCTCCAGGTAGAGTCTGCTACCAGTTCTGACAAATCAGAATTTAAGTTTCAGAAGCTTCAGTTCCATATTAATATGTTGAATAAAACCAGCTTAAAAGTTAAAATTCAGAAAATTATGACACTTAAAATTCTGACCAACTTTATTAGAGTACTAACATTAGCAGGTAAAAAAAAACAGCATGAAATATTAACATTAATAATGCTACTGGTAACATGTGAAGTAGCTTAAACAATGTACTTCATCTGTTTTTACAAAATATAAACAATTACTCCTGCAGTTAATGTTTATTACTATTGCCTTATGCGTCTGCATCTTTTCTACTTTTTTAACCATTTTTTCTATGCCACATCACAAATTGGGAGTTACTTGTTAAAACTTGAGCACGAAACAGACAAAAATCTGAACTGAGGCAACTCTAACACCAGCTGCTGTGGAACAAACACATTTTGTTTACACCTACGATACTGATTGTATTTACATTTTAACTGAGCAGTGATTCAATTAACAAACTTGGTGATTATCCAAAATATACACAGTATATAAATTCCCTATCAGGTCTGGGAGGAAGAGGCCATCCTGATGGACTCAGACTCAGGCAGCTGCAAGCAGTGTTATGAAGATGCTCTCTTCTGTTCTGAAAAGGGAGATTCATAGGCTTCCATTGGTGGGCAGGTACAAACCAGATGTTGGTCTCCATATATGTCATCAATGCGAGCAATCGTGGGCCAAAACTTGCTTTCAGGCTTCACAAAAGGCTAAATGCAGAAGGAAATGATGACTAATTATTTTAATTTTTATGCTAAGCAAATGTGTATAAATGTAATAGACGGTAGAAGTTTTAAGAATGACAAATGTTGGGAAATGAAGTCATACCTCCAACGTATTTTCAGTCCCTTAAAGTTAACCAGCATATATAGCAAGTGGCAGTCAAAAGGATATTGAGACTTTCAAAAAAAGTGCAACTTTGTATGTCCTCTAACAGGCTTGCAAAGAAGCAGTTATCATGAAGCAGTTATCAAAAACAAAAACTATGATCCTTTGAGTAACTGACTAATGGGTAGAAACCAAAAAAAAAGTGGAGGAGACTGTCAAGACCTGTGCTGTTCAATACAGTTTTAATTTATATGAAAAAAAAAATAAAAATAAAACAAGGTGTCAAACTTCGTAAGTGCAGTTGAATTACTCTTTTTTAGAACAGTACGTAGCAATAAAACAGGTGCAATTCAGTTTCAAGTGAGAGAAGTTACACGTGTTTAGTTATCTCTCAAGGCTGTGGAAGAAGCAATTATTCAGAGTGCTCTGAAGAAATCTGATAGGTTAAGCTCCAATCTATCTGTCTCATGTTGGTGTTCCTTGCCTCATGCTGGCCTTGCGTCTTGTCATGCCCTCATCTAAGTTCTTTGCAGCAGAGCGCTGGACATCACGACATGGTCTCTGTTTTGGGCAGCTCTGGTGCAGTGTGTCTGAACTGAATGACTGGAGTTCTCACTTCCACCAAGAATATCCAATATCTAGGTGCTGAGATGTAGAAATCCAAGTTCATACTTCATGTGTAGAGACTCATTTTAAAGATCTTTTTCCTTGTCTTGAAAAATAAAACTAACTGATGTAGAGCTCTCACACAAAAACTGAG